>JAQIBA010000015.1:627272-1073267 GCA_028293925.1 Brueelia nebulosa | reverse complement strand
TCAGGAGGGGTTTTTTCTAATTCTCCACTTACTAAAGAATAGATCTATGTGTATTTTGTTTTATTCTGTGTCATTGTCACTTTTTGTCATTATGCACAATTGTCACACAATTGTCACTTTGTTGTGAATATGCAGAATGACAAAAATAAATTTTATCTTTCTGGTAACAATTTAAATGTATTTAAATTTAATTTATAAAATTTCAATTACAAAGAATTGTTATCCTAAAATATACTAAATTTTAAAATATAATGTTAAACTCTCTGCTTCCTAATTATCATAAATTACACAAATTATGAAAACTGTCATATCCCATAAATTTTTTGAATAAATTGATTTGAAATTTAATAAATTATTTATTTATAGATTATTGGAATAATAATAAATCTGATTTAAATTATAATTGGAATTTAACTAAAGCAGCATTCACCTAAAATATTTTAAGGAAGTCCTGCTCAAAATTAAAAAATTCACTCAAATAAAAAAAGAAAAACTTATATTAATCCTCCATATTCATGATTTTGGCTCCTATTATAAATGTAAATAAGTATATACATAAATCAGGTATCAAGGCCAATGAAATAGTAAAAAAGATTTTTATGAATTGTTGTACTCTTTGAGGTAGACATGCACTAAACAGGAGAAAGACTGGTTGGAGGTCTTCCTTTTCTCTTCCTCTTGATATTAACTCTATTGTCTTCAGTGTATAAAAAGGGCAAAATATATTCTGAAATAAAAGGTTGAAATTTTCAAAAAAAATTCTCTTTGGAAAGATGAAAGTCATTATGATTTGGCACTTACTTCATAAAACAAATATCCAACATTAAAGAATAGCAGAATATCAACAGTTAAAGCCAGTATTACATAATGAAGCCTTTTCTGAAGCAACAATTCAAAATATAAGGTCTTTCGTTTCTCCTGAGCATTTACATCTTCTATTGCCGACTCTTCCTCTGACAAATCTTCGTCTCTTTGCTTTTTCAGATGATCCCTTAACAAATAATTTGATATTTCTTTTAACCCATTATTCGATGTGACTACCAACTCCTCTTCCTCATCTTTGCCTCCTTGCGTTCCCAGACGATCCCTTAATAAAAAATCTGATATTTTTTTTAACTCATTATTTAACTCAGTATTCGATGTGATGATGTCATTAACTTTTGAATTTATTTCTGAATTGGAACTTTTACTACGCGTTGTACTTGTTTCATTGGTTTCGATTCCTGTTTTGGGATCTCCGACTGATTCGGGTGAAGCTTTAGTACTGGATAAGTTTATGCCTTCAATGAGTTTTAGTCTGCTTTCTGAATTTTCTAAAATTCTCCTCCGTCTTGCCTCCCTTAAAGCGGCTATTGAATTAACGCTTGATTTTTCATACATAATTGTATGAATAAAGGAACCTAACCTCAACTGGTAAATATTTCTGCTGCCAACATAAATATATTTTTAAAACCGAGAGCTTCTTATGACTTTCATTTTTAAGATGTTTTAACCAAATTTCAAAAAAGAAATATGAATTTATTATTAGTAATGTGACATTTGACAAATTTCACACGAAAACCAATAGCTTAAATAAATTTTAAAGATCGTGAAAATGCATATTTTGAAATGGTAAATATTTTTTTAAAGCCGGGTTAGTGATGTTTTAGTTATTTTATTTTTGTGGTGTTGGCTGCTGGAATGACAACACAGCTGATGTAGTGTCTTAACATAAAGAGTATTATACGTACGGTGGTTACGTCGCTCATGACGCGGGTTTTTCAAAACTTTCTCTTTAATTCATTTTTAGAACTCGCTTCCGGGAAAAAGAATTTAATGACATATTTTTATACTAAACGTTGTTCTTGAATCTGAAAGTGTATTACGCTGTTCGAAAACAGATATTATTTGAAGATGTTTAATAGATGATGACCTCAGGAAGAGAGGTGAAAGTTGATGGTATCGCTGTGTTTTATTTAAATTTTTTTTAAAGAAATTTACAATGGGGGTCAATGGAGAGACTCCGACGAACATCGATTTTGTATGGCGATCACTTTTAGCTGGGGGTATCGCGGGAATGTGCTCGAAAACCGCCGTTGCGCCTTTGGATAGGATAAAAATCCTTTTACAAGCTCACAACAAACATTACAGGCACCACGGAGTGTTTTCTGGTTTGAGAGAAATCATATCTCGTGAGAGTTTTTTAGCTCTCTATAAGGGCAATGGTGCTCAAATGGTTCGGATATTTCCCTACGCCGCTGTGCAATATACTGCTTATGAAGTTTACAAAAAGTATCTGCCCCTGGTTTTTGGCAAATATGCCCATGCAGCAACATTTCTCTCTGGATCCAGTGCTGGTGTGACTGCTGTTTGTCTTACTTATCCCCTTGACACCATTAGAGCCAGGCTTGCCTTTCAAGTCACTGGTGAACATATCTACAAAGGTATCATAGACGCAGGAGTTACAATTTTTAAGTTTGAGGGTGGCCTAAGAGCTTTGTACAGAGGGTTTCTTCCAACAGTTTGTGGCATGATCCCTTATGCTGGCTCTTCATTTTACTGCTTTGAAATGCTGAAATCTTGCTGTATGAAATATATTCCTCATTTAACTTGCACAGAACATTCAAAGAATACAGGTGAGTGAATATTTTTTTGATAATTTCTACTCATTGTTTGGATTTTAATTATTTCTTTTTCAACAGGTGGTCTGGCCTTAAATGTTCCTAGTAAATTAGTTTGTGGAGGGCTGGCAGGTATTGTTGCACAGAGCTTATCCTATCCAATGGATGTAACCAGAAGACGAATGCAATTGGCCATGATGAATCCAGAAACAGAAAAATTTGCGTAAGTATTTTTATTTAATGAAATGATTACAATATTCTGAAGGTAAATAAGTTGTTTTAATGAATGGAAATTTTTGCTTAGTTTTTTTCACTCTTTTAAATATAGTTACACAGTGATTGTGTAATCATGAAATCTGTAAACTGACCTTTAATTTTACTTAAATTTACTTCCTTTCTTTATTTCATGTTTTCTGTATTGGTGTGGGGCCTCTTATTGAATGGATCATATATTTCAGAAAGTAAGTGATTGAGATTGAATAACTTTTATGGCTTTCTCTTTTGGTTTTTCAGTTTCAAATTTTTTTACAGAAATACTAACTCATTCTAATTTTATCATTTCATTATCATTTACCAATAGTGGACTGACCTGCCATTGAATTATTGCTTAATGGTCAAAATGAATCATTTTCCATTTTATCTGATTTCTTTTTTTGGCATTTCTCAACCATATTCTGGGGTTTATCAGGCAAACATTGACAGAATAAAATTCATTGCATTTTGAGAGCTTTGCAGCACAATTATATAAATAATTTAAATTTCAGAGTTGGTATGTTCAAAACTTTGGCCCTCATCTATAGAGAAAATGGAATAATTTCTGGTCTGTATCGTGGAATGAGCATTAATTATCTTCGAGCAATTCCAATGGTGGCAGTTTCATTCTCTACATATGAACTCATGAAGCAGTTGTTAAATATGGACACAGGAATGACTCTCTAAAACAGTGAGTGATTTATTATTTATTGTCATTATCATTTTCTCATTTGAAATTGTAAATCAAAGACTTTGGGTCTTTTATCAAGTACCCTTTAAACGAAAGGATTTTATAGCAATGTAATCAGTGTAATGAATTCAAGAATAATTTTCGATATTTTTTTATCTTCCCCGCCTCTGAGGGAGTTAAATATAAATAAAAATTTATATTCACATATTCACTTTTGACAGGGTTTTTTAAAATGTCCCTTTTCAGTGTTCAGTTAACATTCGCAGATTTTTTTTTTCGAAGTTTGGTAATCCTTTTCCGCCATTTTCATTCTTAATAGTTTACTACCGTATTTGTTTTATATGAATTTATTTTTTTACTCCCGCATGTACGATCGATTGCTTTTGTACGCAATTTATTTGATAATATTTTCCCCAGGAATCTTTGGTTGCGGCAGCTTTTCCAGTCTTTTGGACCCCTCTTTAATTTTAGATGAGTTTCCCCAATTAAGATACTCAACGACCAGGGAAGAGGTTAACGGTTTCTTTGCTCCCATCAAATACCACGCGACTGTTTTGTTGCAAAAATACACAATTATGGACACGCCTTTGAATTCCGCCTGTGTCAAATGCGGGGTTTGCATGGCCGTTTCCGAAAAGTTGGAACAGATTCTCAAATTCGCTTTGAAATCGTCAATACCTCTTTTTGATTTTGACGATGCTTTGTCCGCTCAGTTATTGAGGCCAATTTGCGATTTTGCTTTTCAAAGGTGCCTTTTAATTTCTTTCGTTTTTTTTTTAATAAAATGGGCTTTGCAATTCTTTTTTGTTATTTTGCTGTAAGAAGGCTCTTGAAATTAATTATGGATTATATTTTCAGCTACGGATTAAAAGAATGGAATGGGTTAAGAATGATTTCTCAGTATCCGTTTCTGGACACCGTTCCAAATTCTCTGGAAGGTCGGTGGTGGGAAGTCCTAAAAAATGCTTGCCATTTTTATTTGACTCATTTTGGAGAAGGTGATCTTGTGAAAGCTTGGCTTCTGGAAGGGCAGAACGTCACGGGACTTCTCTGCAGGTAAATAAATGTTACTCAACATTCCACAGCTATTTATATAAATTATTATACATTTTGTTAGCTATTTATAACTTGACACTCATTATTCTTATGAAAATTCAGTCAATTTTTAATGCTTAAAGTTTGACAAATCTCTGGTGAGTTCTCAACTGAACATTTAAAATAAAAACTTGAATGTCTTTTCATTGAATATTTTTTAAAGGGATTTTGAAAACATTATTAAAATTTTACCATTAAATAAGACTGATTCAACAAACGTTGTCCACGAAAGGAGAAGGTTTTTTATGAAAGGCCGCTTTGTAACTAAATAGTTTTTATTTTATGACATAAATTCACTGAGTTGGGAATTTTTCATGTGTGAAAACATTCGTAATTATTTATTTTATTTGGGTATAATTTTTAATTTTAAATAGTACATTGTGAAAAATGCCGTCATTCCAACGGTGAAGGGTCGATTTTTTGTTAAGTGGTCTAATTTTCATGTACTTCAGGCTTAAAAAATACAAAGAGTCTTATAACAAATACTTTAACTTTATTCTAATTTAATAAATTGTATTTACAATTCTCCAACAAAATAAAAATGGTTGAATTATATTAGTTTCTTCGTTAAAAGTATATATGGGGCTCTAAAAAGGCGGAAGTATTGAATTTTTAAATTTGAACGCAAAAGTTTCAATAGTTATTGGATTACCTCTGTACTTTTGTAGAGAGAAAATACATTTCGCTTTCACTTTATGAATATTAATATTTCACGCCCGAAGAAACTGTTTAGACTTGTCTGTACTTCAGTACAGAAAAGCCTAAACGCGGTTTTTTAGGCGAATTTTGATTCGGTCATCGCTTAGGCTTAGGCAGAGTATTAGACCAGGTATAATCTAAGAGGACTTCAATTGACTTATTTAAAAAAAAATTTAGACAAAATTTCAATTATCAAATGCTTCCAAAATTAAGAATAGTTATTTTCCTTAAATATATGTATTTCACTATTTACACAATTAAGTGTATTACATTCGTTAAATATGAAAGGAAATATTTAAAACGTAATCATACTTTTTCCTAATTTCCTTCAAAGAAACCTGAATTCATACGCAATGACTAATGCGGTCCTCATAAGTAAACAAGTTTAACATCAAAAGCATTTCGCTTTAATGTTTTCTAATTCCCATTCGGTGTTAAAAATTTGCTCTTATTGAATACCCTTTGTCATTGCTTTCGTCTCTCCATAAATTTAAACCCATCAATGTAACAGAAACCTGGCCAAAATAAAGCTTCTTTAAGAAATGTAATACAAAATAAAAAGCTTAATTTTATACTTTTATAGGAATTAGTCAGTTATGTTCTTAGTTGTATGATCCAATTACATTCTTCATCTCTTATCCAAAAGAGATATGTCTGTGAGTTGTTTTGTAAGTATTTGAGCATTAAAATTTCCATTATTCTGTATTTTTCAGTCATAAAATAAGGAACATAAGTTTTAGAATAATTATCTTATAAAGCTGCTTAGTATAAAATTCTGCTTTAGAGAATATCTACAAAAGAAATTTTATCGAAATTGTTTTTTTATTCCCTTATTTAGACCGTACTTGCCACAAAGCCCTGGTGTTTAATAATAATTTCAATAGTTTTATGATATTATTAATTTTATTTATATATTATTTATATTATTTATGATAAGAGGTAAGTGGTATTCGAATTGGAATTAGTATTCAAGGACTGACATTATGTTAATTTTAAAATTTCTTTTTTGTTTTATTATATTAATTTATATTAGATAACATTCGTGGGAGCGTTGTTTAACTTTAAAATTTTTGTTTTGCGAAAGTTGAAAATTTTATACAAAGTATATGAAACTTGTTGAATTTTTGTATAATTTAAGAATAGTTATTAAGATTAAGGGAGTAACGTGACAGAAAATTGGATTGATTTAAAAATGACATTCCAATATTGTTTGTTAATTTGCGGTGTACAAATTTAGTATTTAAGTTTCCGTTATACCTGAAAAATTCAGTTTAAAAAAAACCGGTATATTTAGGAGATAAACGCACTCTCATTTTTGGGTTTTATGTCTGTGCTGATCTCAGACTCAATTGAAAGAAATGGAATGATTGTAATATTTTTTTGATTTTTCAAATTATACGGTGCATGACATATGGGAGATTTACATGACATGACAGTAATGGTTGAGGGAATTATTTATTTTAATGCTCGACGAATGTGTTGACAATTTTTAACAAAAATTTGTTTTTCAATGACGAGGGTTTATAGGTTTTAACGCATTTTAAAAAGTCGACCAAAGACAATAGCACAGTTATGTTTTAGAAACAGTGGGTGTTGGTTTTTGAAAAATTATTTTTATGTTGATTTGTTTTACTAAATTATATATAATTTGTTTTTTGATTCTGACATTGAAATAAATTATTTTTATTGTAAGTTTACGTTTTGACGATCCTTCCGATTTGTTCACAATCCTTTTTATGATTTTATTTGCTTTTATTTTCTAGAAATGACGGATTGTTTCGTGATTGTTTCAACATCGAGCAAGGTATCTTGACCATCCAGTTTCCTCAAAGATTCCTCTTTCCAAAAAATCAGGTTCAGATTACTTATCCTTGTGCCTGAGTATACATTTAGAATAATTTTTAATACTTTGTAATGATGTATATATACAATGTGGATGAATTTATTATATAATAGAACACTAATTTATAGAGATTAATAAGCTTTTCTTTATACGTTATAATAGAAATGATTATATAGGAAGGAATGTGTTGTATTTTAAATGCAGTCGGTTTATTTCAACCAGTAAAAGCCATCGGGTTTTGTGAAATTACTAAGCTTCTCCTTTAAGGCCTTTGTTTTCATGTTCCTGCTTCCATGCCAAGCTATTTCCACGAAGAGGATTATTAAGGAAGCCATCCAACCGACAATTAGTATAAAAAAGGCGGAATATACGTCGGTAAGTCTCGCGCTGTTGAAAGCTGACTTTTCCACGCAACGAGGCATGGACGGAAGTATGAGTTGTTCAAACCGTTGCAGAATGCCCGATTCCATCAGACGAATGATTCTGAAACCGAAAATGAATGTAAAAGAGCCGTCTCAGTCTATTCTGTTGCCACTATTTCACGTCATACTTATAGTTGAGGATTTTCTTTAGGGAAGACTTCCTCATGATGGGAATGGAGGCGAAGGTTTTCGTCACGGGGAGGTACAATTCCTGAAACTCGCATCTTTTGTTATGGGCGACGACCGTTTGGAGGGCACGACGGGCTGTTCTGGCAGCCACGAAGAACGCATACTTCCCTTTGGTGGCTCGTTGCATCCCTTCGATGGGATTAACGACTCCATCGTTTTCCCGCAGCCCTTTGAAATACAGCTCTCGCAGAAGAGTGTCGTTTACTGTCTGAAAGGGAAACAGTCTGCAGGAACTTTTCTCCATGAAAGGACTGAATTTTACAGCGGATTTTACCCTTAAAAACAGCTCGTCGGCGTCTCCCAGGGTATATCCAAAAGCAAACTCGCTTTCTGTCAAGTCTTTTAGGTTTTTGATTTTAACATCTTTTACAGAAAGAACGGATGTTATGAAGGCTGCGAATGAGTTATAAATAATGAGAGCAAATAAGAGACTATTGATCAAAAGCAAACTTCCGGAGAAGCACTTCGGTGACCATTGACTTCCTGAGGAAAAGGGAGAGGCAAATAGTTTGTTTATAACTCTCAACTGAGTCAAGGTAAAGTTTCTTGTATATTTCTGCTGAGCCTGACCTTGCATGCACATGATGCTGACGCTCCACAGCGCGGCTTCACTCAGCTCCCATCTCCTCTCCTCCCTGTTTCTCACCACCAGCCTCCTCTCCCTCTTCCCCCTCGTGAAGATCCGAAGCTCGGGACTTTCCTTCTTCGCCTCCGACCTGTAGCTGACGCTCGTGATGGAAATCATGGCCAGGGTCAGCAGGAAACCCGTGGCGAAGACGCAGAGCAAAAGCCGGGGGCTGAACGGCGCCATGAAAATGTCTCTGAGACCGGTGGATTTCGGCCGACGAAAGTATATATTTTTCCTGAAAATGGGGCACAGTTGGGTTGGTGGTTAAACAGAATTGCCTCACTGTTATTCATCCGAAAGCCGGAGGCTACCCAAATGCAGTTTCATCTCCATTGCAAAACCCCAATAATCGGTCCTTTTATTCTGCTGCAATGACTCATCGAGCTTTCCAGAACTCACATAGTAATGACTATTGCGTAAGTGAAGGACATTTCTCCCGTTTTGTCTGCATTCGGGTTGATGGTTTCCAGTGCGAAATCCACAATCCCGTCAACGACTGCCCCGAGGAGATGCGTCCAACGTCCTTCTTCATTCCTCCAACCGAGCTTTTGGAACTGAAGGAATTCAAAACTGAAACCAAAGAACTTAAAAAGAAAGAAAAAACATCCCGAAAGACTTTATATGGCCAATGGAGTGAATTGACTCAGAACCAGAATGCTATTCAAATACTTGTTTGCAGGAGGGGTAATTTTTAAAAGTAAACAATGTGTTTACTTTGCTTGAAAATCTCTTTTTAATTAGCCGGATTGTGACAAACAATTACGAAAGGACCTTTCGATAATGAATTATTAAGCTGAATCATGCGGCGCTGCAAAAGTTCATGATTTTCGCAGGCGCGGCCATCCCGATGATTGAGCGAAATATTCTTGGACATCTTTTCTATTCGCAGACGATTATCATATCGACGCCATTTTCTTACAGACTGAGCAATGCCATAGACTCAGACATTGCGCCTCAAAACTTTTATGACGATGTTATTACATCATTTCCAATAACGGCAGAAACTACAAACCTCGCGTTGATTCCGAATATCAGACAATCGAACAGCTCCAAGAAACGATATTCCTCATTGGCTTCACTCTCAAAAGAAAATTGGTCGGGAACCAATGCCTGTGTTTCGATGCTCTCCCGAGAAGAATTTTTCACTCCCACAGAAATCTTATGTCCTCCCAAATCATGTCTCATCTCGGGACTGACCATACCCCTCGTCTTGAGCATCCCGTTGGGCATGTCCCAGAATCCCAGATCAACGGACAGTGTTTCATTCTCCATTGGAGAAGCCTTGTAAATCTGTTGGAGGTGCACCAGTTGGTTCGCCTCTTCCGGCGATTCTCTCTTTGACCTCTCGGAGCAGACGTTATCCTGAACCTCCCGTTTCTTGAATCCTATGAGAAATTCAGAGGCTGTCGAGACAGGGGATGGGGCAACCGTTGTTGGGATTTCCCTCTCCTTGAGGGAGGGAAATGAGGCCACGACCAAGTTGGAGACGATTCCGATATTCAGACCGGTGAGGACTTCTGTGAGGTTGTTTGAGGAGTTCTCTGTTTGGATTATCACCCAAGAGCGGTATGAATCGAATAAATCGAGGTCGGAAACCTGTGGGAATTTTAATTTTTAAGCATATTCACGACGAGGTGTGGCTAGGGTGATTATGTACCCTATTGAGGAAGTTCTCGTCGATGATGTCGCTGATGTAAACAATTCCCAAATGGTGGCGACGATGAAGCGCAGATTGGGGCAAAAGTGGATGAGAAGTTGTATGAATAGACACGAACTTTCCCTCTGCATTGAAATAGCTGAATATAAGGGGTGGAAATTCGATATAATAATCTGCAATAAATAAATACACTAAAACAAAACGTAGTTGTACGGATTGTAATCCTCTGGTGTAGAGAGTGACAGAAATCTGCTAAAAGATATGTCCTGAGACACCATATTGACTTTTTCTTCATATCTTCAGCTGTTTAAGCGCTTAAAGACTCTGGAAACTTTGAAGAACTTACCTGAGGAATTAGAAAAGAAAAACGTGATGGCCTCCCAATGGTTTCGCCTCGCGAAATCCGAGACGAACTTGAGAAGAGTGAAATCCTCGAGAGATATTTTGCGGGAAAAAGAATTATTAAAAGAGCTCGAATCGAAATGCTGACTGTTTTTCTGGGGTTGTATCAATCTTTTGAGGGAGTCGTCCGCCTGAACTGCGATCACAGCCAAAATCAAACGGAACGCCCATAACGGATTCATTAAAGCGGACTATTCACAAAGCACTGAGGACATTCCTGTTGTTCTTTCTCCGGCGATTTCCGACCCCTCTTTGGCGTCTTATTATTGTAATGCGGTGAGGAAACGAGGTCGCTTTTGGAATTATTTGAGGGAGGAAACGGTAAACAACGTACGATTTAATGACAATGATAAGCAAAGACCATAATTTCTTCCGTAATGATAATGACGTTTCTTTTGTGAACGCATCATCTGTTTTCCACATTAAATAAATCGATAATTACCTTAAATTTTCAAGAAAGGAATTTCGGTTTCACGAATTCGAGATTGGATTTCATATGAGCAAAGTGTCATCAGAAGAGAGTCACAGCATTGGGACGGTGGCACTTTTGAATTATACTTTTTGGGGAGTAAAACCCCCTGTCCTCCCCACAGTGATGACAGTGCCGATGGACATGCGAGAGCGAAAATGCCAATGTTATCGCAATAGCACGTCCTCGTTTTTGTTTCTTCCCCTCTTGCCGATTTGTACGTTTAAATAGCTGAGTTCATTGTTTATTCCTTTTAGCTGGGCCACACGTTCAGGTTTATGAGGTACTCAGGTCCTCAGTGTGGTTGACGTTTTTAAATGAATTTCTTCGCGAGTTTGCCTTGCCGTCTTTCCTCGCTTTTGCTTTCGGCTCCAATGGATTTTGGTGTTCGCTTTTAGACAGTTCATTCGAAAGCCCGTGAACGTTGTTCAGGTGTTCAGGTATGGCTGGCAGCTTTTTTATACCACTTTTGGACTTGAAGAAAACGATTGAAAAGTTTTTTCAGACAACAATTGTAGTGAATACTGTTTTTTTTCTCACAACGAAAATTTTTAGCGTATCGTCCTCGGGGAAAGTAAATTGATTGTTTTATTCAGTTTTTTCCTCCTTCGTGGAAGGAAATGCACTTTGATTTCCGAACATTAAGTGCATTTCCAATTTATAAATAACCCACCTTTTAATAGTTCACTTTCATGTGACAGCGGAAATATTTAATTGTCAGGATCTGAATAATAACCGTTTGGTATATCCGATGGATAAAATCGCGTCCAGTTGTGTTTTAATTTGCGATTAATATATAAATTAAAATAATCGTTTAACTGGGTCAAAACACTTGTCAGCAAAAACTCTTCCTAGTTTAGGCTGAGTGCAAAGTACGGGATTTGGCAAAATTTTCATTAAATTCTTTTTTCCTTTTTATAATGGAAGAGTCGTTCACTTTAAGTTCAGCCTTTTTTTCCTTTTGCCAAAAGCTAAAAGTTTTTGAATCGGTCTTAAAAAGAAGCCTTTTCGAATATATCAAGGTGATATGCATTTGGTGGGGGATTGAAAACCATAACATATTTATAACTTTTTAATAAAAAATAATAATAGTGACAATTTGTGAGAGTTACCTGAACAGCCACAGATGTCATTCAACGATTAAAAAATACTGTCCCTTCGGTGTGGCCCTCTGCTTCCCTCTCTCTCCATGATTTGACCCATCCTCTGTATTTTATTTACCCAACTTCCCATATGAGGCCGTCGAACATTATGTAATTATTGTAAGTGAGACTGGAAAAATTGTATGGCGGAAAAGAGAATTTTCACTCAGAGGAAAATGCTATTTTTAGCCTTAGAAAGTGTCGTAAGAATTACTCAATAATAATAAATATTCATAATTATCGCATCAAATCAGTGACATAGTAAACCAATAAAGATGAAACTTTAAAGTCGGTACTGTTATCGCTTTCTCCCACAAAAAAACTTATGCTGTGCTACCGTGAAGTGCTGTCGATGCGAAGCTCCGGGATTTTTAATTCGTCTGAACATTTTTTTGTGCAGTGTAACTTTATTTGGGAATTTGGACTGAGAATAGTGTTTGTATTATACTTAATTTGGTCTTCCGGCAATCAGTATCAAGTAAGGTGTAACTCTTTTTTGTGGTTTCTACCTTTTTCTACCTTTTTACTCATTACTCCTTTCTCAGTTTCTTAATTAGTGTTTGAGGTTTAAAGCTGTGCCTGAGGGAGTGAACCTTTGATCCCTTTCATCATATTTTTATTTTTTACAATCGTTTATTTAACTCCTACGGGCCGGCGGAGTTTGTGCCGAAGAAAAACATAAGAAGAAGAATCAAATAAGCGAAATTTTATGACGGCAGTCGTCATTTATTTTTGAAAAATAAGAAGAAGAGTTAAATATGCAGTAGTCCATAAGAGCAGCTGTCATTTAATAGTTTTATTGTAACAGCGGGGTTGGTGGCGGGATTTCAACGTAAGAAGATTGGGTTTGTGTCTTAACTGCATTTTAGTAAGAAGACCGAATTAAGATAGTATAATCCTATACGATTAAGATCTTTTAACAGTTCATTTGGAATTCTTTTTACAATTACAAATTTCGGGGTTTGAATAAATATGACGTCACAATATTTTGGCGATTGTCTTTTGTTTTTTAACGGTTTTATAATTGTAATTTCAGGTTAACTTTTCAGTCTTGTCGCACTCATGACTAAATAGTTAAAAAATAAATAAAAGAAAAAAAAGTTTTTAAGTTACGAGCTTTTATATTAAAAACGCACTAAAAGGTAATAAATAATAAAAAGTATGCACACATTAAATAAAAGATGGCTGAGTGTTTTGTATAACACACTCTATAGTGTTCTGTATATTTAATGCAGTCAGCCATCTTTTATTTAAATAAAATCTTAAGTTCTCTTAATTTATTTTGTGCAAATACATTAATGTGTGCACACACTTTTTATTATTTATTACCTTCCAGTGCGTTTTTGATATAAAAGCTCGTAACTTAAAAACTTTTTTATTAATTTTTAATGTTGCGAGTATTTTCGGTAATTTGGAAGTATCAACAGGGTCTCAGGATGAGGTTGGTCAGTTGTTTCTGCCGTGAAATTCAATTATAATTTATTTTCCAAAATCACTCGCCACTATTTTTCGATAATTAACAACAGCTTTAATGCGGCGTTTCTCAACATAAACCGTAAATATTCATAAGATTCATATGTACAATTGCTGACACAGTAACCGCATAAAAAATGAATTTTTAAATGAAAAGTAACAGCCGCCGGCAACAAACACCTGCCTGTCACAGTGGGTCATTACCTTTACATAATGCACTCTTCACCCCCGAGAGTGCAGTTGACGTGGGGGCGCTTCATTATGCCTTCCAAGTCCTTCACGTCTTTTGTTTGACGTGGGTCCTCTGACGAAAGAATTTATTTATATTTGTCACTAAAGTGAATTGCAGAACGCGTTTCAAAATAAGTAATTAAATAAATAAAAACTGCAAGCCGGATTGAAGGAGACGCGTCTCACCTTGTTTCTTCACGCCTTCCTCTTCAGTCTCCTCCATAAGGAATTTCTGCAAATATTTGCTCCGACTGCACATGTGACCGAAGTTCCTTTGTGTTTCCTCGGGGTTTTCCCGATTCTGCTTTTTCTAAATCCATCGGTCAATTATTTATAAATATGGTAACTTTTGAAGTCAGTTTTATCCACTGTAACTTTTTGTTGGAAATAAATCTGTATAAAAAATGGAGTCCAATAACGGCCATTTTCACTGAAAATTCTACTGAAAAGTATGCTTTACTTTCATGTCAAGCAAGTTGCGAAGCCAATATTATGCAGGAACAAGAGTTCGAACACCCATTGCTGATCTGATTCCAGACAAAATGCCGCCGAATGGGTTTGTCGAAGGAGTGGAGTCCTGCCCGAAGAACACAGACAAAACGCAGAACGGTCTCGACGACAAAAGCAGTAGCGAATTAATTCAAAAACCCTACAAACCGGTCCTTATTTGGCCAAATATAATAAGTATAGCACTTCTTCACGTGGCTGCGGTGTATTCGCTTTTCCGATGGGGTCCCGAGACCTCACTTTACACATATTTATGGGGTAAGTTGAGAGATTTTAGGTGTGATTTGCTCACGATGAAAATCCTGGGGCTTTATGAACTTTCAGGTATGCTTGTGGGAACATTGGGAGCTTTTGGAGTCACTGCTGGAGCACACAGATTGTGGACGCATAGGTCTTATAAAGCGAAATGGCCGTTGAGAGTAATACTTATTCTCTGCTACAGTATAGCGGGTCAGGTGAGAAGTTAATTACTTTAATAATTCAATTGTCATTAACTTTTATAAGTTTGAAAGTCTGATTTTCTAAAATCTAAAACACTCTAGTAAGATTCCAGACAAATTCTGGAAATATGAAATTAATAGTTAACCAATGGAAAATTTAAGATGATATTCTTTTTTATGATGAAAGGATGAGTCCGTTATTTTATCCGTGAAATCACACTCTTATCCACGTTTTTAAGTTTTCATTGCTTTTCCAGAACACTCTGTATGATTGGGTGAGAGATCATAGAGTCCATCACAAATTCAGCGAAACGGATGCGGACCCTCACAACTCCAACCGAGGATTCTTCTTCGCTCACGTTGGTTGGCTCATGCAGAAAAAGCACCCCGAGGTTTTGCAGAAGGGGAGGATGGTGAACATGTCGGATCTTTTGGAAGATCCAATCGTTGCTTTCCATCAGAGGTAAGGGAGGAAAGCTGACATTTCTGCGGAGCCCAAAAGTTTGCTTTCATTTGAATAATGTTAATGTCAAGATTATTTAGGGAAATATTAATTTCTAATAATAATTTTTTGCTGCAAGCGATTTTTGTGAAATTAATGATTTGTCAGCAAATATATCCGTTTATCGAAACAACTGCACGAGGCCAATAAATCACAAGAAGTCGAAGTGTGGCCCTCGGAAAAAGCACAATCGGGTGAAGTCACGGGCAATCCTTGTTCTTGTAAAACAGAGAGGGGAGGAGGGCGTACAGAGATCATCGCTGAATAAGCATGGCAGACTGTCTCTTGCAGATATTTCACCGTTTTCAAGATCTTAATGTGTTTCGTTATTCCCGTGTTTGTGCCGTACTACTTCTGGAATGAGTCTTTTATGATCTGCCTGATGGGCATCGGATGCGTTCGATATGTGTTGGGCCTCAATTTCACGTGGCTGGTCAACTCTGCTGCTCATCTGTGGGGGAAAAGACCCTACGACAAGTGAGTGCTACAACATAAAATTACCTTTAAAGTCCGAAGATGGTTTTCTACCGCCTAATGTATTTGTAAATAAAGTCGGTTAATTAGCTCACACTCTTCCACCAAAAGAGGGGTTATACAGGCATAAATGCTGCTGGGGGTGGAAAGGAAAGAGGTTGCGGGCTGTCGTTTGCAAGGACAATACCTAATAATGTAAAAATTCCTTCAGGAGGATCAGCCCAGCGGAAAATCTGGCGGTGGCCATAGTCGCTTTCGGAGAAGGTTGGCACAACTACCATCACGTGTTCCCCTGGGACTACAAAGCCGCCGAGCTGGGAGACTACAAGTTCAACTTCACCACGTTCGGGCTGGACATGTTCGAGAAAATCGGATGGGCCTACGACATGAAGCAGCCCTCGAAGGAATTAATCCAGAAAGTGTGCATGAAATACGGGGATGGCAGTCACCCCGACTGTCCCTCCCCTCACGAAGTGGATGAGTGCGGGCAAGTCACGAACTGCTGTCAGACCAATAAGCAAACGACGCCTTCGCCATCCTTTTAAAAGTTTTTAATACATGTATAGTTTTTGTACCAGATGTTTAGTTATTAGTATTAATACAGTAGGTTAATGAGAGCACGTGTCATTTTTTTGTCTAAATTTAAAATGTCTTTGTTTAAATCGCTGCTTCACACATTTTTATGGAGTTGCAATGCGAGCAGAAGAACTTTCATAAAAACTGAATTTTCTTCACTTAAATCGCCGTTCCGATTCCGTCGTCGAATTTAAACGAAAGTCACGTGGGTTTTTCTACAGGATTTCGCGTTGTTTACTTGCCCGTAGTCCGGAAATTTTATTTTCGCCTTTTGAAATATCCTTTTTGTTTATTTATTTTGTGGTTCGGTGTTATTTCGGGTGCAGAGTGTGGCGGTTTGAGGTTCCCCGTGAAGATTTCAGGGACATCAACTTTTCATAATGATTGAAATTAATGACTAATTTACACAAGTGATCAGCCGGCAAAGCATCTCGGAGTTGATCTTCGGAAAATTGGCGGAGAGTTTGTCTAAATTAAGCAGTTCATGCCTGAGTGGAAGGTAGCATGTACTTTTTATTTTTCTGTTTTTTAATGTACTCTTGCACAATGAGAGTGTACAGACGATTACTTCCTGCATAAAAATCGACCGGTGAGTAACTGTAACAATGCACAGCAATGGAAAGCCGCCTCGAAGAATTGTAAATTTGCACTGGCCCACTGACCCGATGTTCACCGACCGTTGTAATACCTCATGAATATGGAGCCGAATGCTCTTCGAATGGGAGCGATCTGCGAAAGGGGCGCCGGGGGTTCGTGGGGCGCCGTTGCCTCGAGAAGGGATCGTTCGTTCTGTCTCGAATTGAAGGTTATCTCCTGGCCAGCGTGACACTCAGCGATGATCTTCGCTGATTGCTGCCATTGTCACGTGCACAGCCTCAATCTGAAGGATTGCTTACATTCCCGGTAGGATCATCAAGGTCAAGAATTATCATGAGCGCGAGAATTAAGAAACTATTATGCAACGCCTGCAGACTAACACAGACAGAGTCAGATGGCCCCGTCAGTGAAATATATTGTGGTAACATAATGGCTCAAGTCTCAGGTCTTTAACCAGACATTAGCAACCACTTTCGGTAACAGTTCCTCTTTGGCTTTGACTATTTTCGGCTGTGGCAATTCATTACACAAAAGTTTGCCCATTTAATTTTTATTTTGCACGTAATTAGGAGAGATGTTTCGCCACTAATTATTCGCAGCACCGAATGATTCATTAATTAATTCGTAACGAACTAATCGTTCAATAACACAGCTCACAGACGGATCTTTTTAGTGATATCAAAGAATAATAGCTCAAAAAAGGAAATAAAAATCAGATTAGAACTCCATAATAATCTCGTAAGACTTTGAACCCGCGGCCAAAGATCGTCAGATATGTAAGAATAGTCACATATGCTATTTTATTCAGGTTCAGGGACAAGGTCGGTCTTTATGTAACTTCTCTTCAATCGAACCGTCGGCGAGAAAATCCCTATTATTTTCAAATTAACACCTCATTATAATAAAAGCAGTTTTCTTGAGTTTCTCTGTAGATAAATATCGTAAATCTTAAACAGATGTGTACTTCATAAACACGTAATTCCAGGTGTTTCCAGAACTGACCGAATTGGTCATTTCACTGTCCGGAGAGATTAGACTTCTGTCCTTAACAATGGCTTTCAGTACCGGCTTTTGGTCTGTCTCATTACCACTCTTTAATGTCTTTTTTTTTTAAATTCGGGTGACCGGTTCATTTGTGTTCTGCTCCCTCCAATAAGTCGAGTTCAAGAGGTGCAATTACGAAAAGCAAAAACGATCAGTGGCAACGTGTCACTATAATTAGAACCGCAAAAAGCTGATGTGGTATTTATTCTCATGCCAGAATTTAGGCCTTGAAAATGGCGAAGTGTTTTCTTCTCGTGCAATCCAACTAAATCTTGCACAATGGAAAGTCCACTTATCTCGTGATATCACACAACGTCTACCATTGGATAAGACTTTGGAAATGGAAGCGACCATTTTTATTTTCGATTGGCGGATAACACTCCATTATTTTGGGGGGATAAACTGGAATTAAAGTATTCCTCCGCTAATCCATTTCAATTTCAACTGAGAAATGGTTAATAATTCGGTGATTCCTTCGGACATTCATTGAGTTCTTGCATTATAGACGAGTTTATTCCCTTCCAGTGAAAGACATAAGGGGGCGGAGCTCCTCACCAAGTCTGAAAACCGCCTCTTGAAGAAATATTAACTCATCTGTTAGGTCTAAAGTACACTTTATTGCCAACATCATTTAATAACCTATGCTTTTCGAGCATGGAAACTTGAGATTCTCCCACGCGTTAATAATTCTTTTTGAAATGAAAAATTATGTGCTGCAACAGCACTGAGCAATATTGTTGGTGAAATTTTTCAAGTCATAACTTACAATCAGGTGACCGCGAATTCTCGGGATTTGTATTGTGAGTCCTAAGGAAGCCTAACCGACATAATCGTGTTAATTATGTTAATTGCGCAAGAGTGTGATGTGGCACGTAAACCACGAGGGATGTTCTGGTCTTTTGAAAACGGGAAAATTTCATTACTCCCATATAAAACGGTCCGCCTTCATTTTTTCCGCCTATTTTTCGTTATTATAACATTCCTTGGAAGCCGACAATGTTTTATCAATGCAAAGAATTAAGTTTCAAAACAGTTTTTAAATTTTAAAGAAAACTTCGGCAATGACCTTAACCGTTCATTCCATTGTTATACCGCTGCTGTTGGTTATACCATTGGCACTGCTTACAATGAGATGGACATCTTTTTTAATAATGGCGAGGTTGGGAAAGTACGAGCAATTTGTTCGAAATTGCAGAGGCCGGTTATTATGATGCACTCCAGCGGTCACTTAGAAGTTTCGGACAAACGAGATAAGGCCGAAATGACTCTGAGAAAGACATCGGTCAGCCTTAGAAGATTCCTCGGAACATTGCCTGCCATTCGAAAGACCTCCAATCTGGGTTATGTTGCCCGTTAATTCGGCCAAACAGTTAGATAATGATGGTGCAGAATGCGGTAGGGCCGGGAATGTTCAAACTCCTTTCGGCTGTTTGCTGCGCCCTAACCGACACAAAGCCCCCATTCAAATTCATTAATTACGCTAAATTAAATATATTTCTTCGAAAGGAGAAAAATTCCATCCGTTTTGACCGCTGCTGTGCTCTTTGATGGTCAACCGCCTTTTTCGTCCATTCTGAGTTTTCCCTGCGAAACTGTAAATATCCTATCTCTGAGATAAATGCAAAGAGAAAGTTAAGATTAAGATAAATAATTAATTACGGATAAAAGGTCTCTGTTGTCGTATTTATAAAACAATCGAAACAACGAAAATTCAGGGAACCAAACTAAAATACGCACTTGACCCATTTGTTTCCATTTGATTTGAGGAATTTAATTAATTACGACTCGTTCCTGACTTCAATTCCTATTTTCCTCTGTTATTTGCATTAAATTCTTCCGCTGACTTTTTCTTGACCGCTCAAGAGAGGACAAACAGGGGTGTGAAAGTTTAGTCGGACGTGAGAGGGTCAGTGGAAAATTTCCTAGAAAGGATTAAGGGTAGCTTTCCATCTCGTGCAAATTGTTTACAAGAATGCAGATAATTTGTTAAAAGCAATCTGGTTTGACCTCTGCAATCATAATTTGGCATTAACATAAATGACTTAATACTTGAAACAGTGGTTCCCAATCTCCGATCCTTTACTTCACCTCTGCTTCATTGAACTTTAACCCCACCTGACAATCAGCATTCGGAAGGACAAAGCTCCCGGGCGTTTGTTTCCACTTAATCGAATCGCTTATGCACCACAATTATAACTGAAAGGCTGCCCAATTCCCAATGCAATTCAGATCCAAATCGTACCATAAAAGTTTTGCCTTTGGGCCTTGTTATTTAACTCCGTTCGCAAACTAAAGTCCAAAACAGAGAATTTAAATTTGTTGAGTTCTCAGAATTGTCTTTTTATTTTGAGAAGAATTTGATATTGGTGGTCCCTTCATTCACATAGGCAGAAAAAAATAAACTCTTTTGTCGACATGGAATGTTGTAACCTTTGAATTTATTGAAGATTAGGGAATACAAAGCAGTAATATTAATTATTTCGAAAAGCTTTACCTGGAAGATAAAGGAAATGCAAACTACAGTTAAAGTTCGAACAATACTTTCAGTTTCTTTTCAGAGATACAGAAAGTGAAACAATACTTCTGATCTTTACAATTTTCGACATGTCAACGCAGGCTTTAAAGAACATCATAAACGAACCGTCAATGCCTGTTAGCAAAAAGGTGCAATTTAAGGAATTTTTCTGTTTTGACCACATGCTAATCTTCACATCCGCTTCTCATCATTTCATTACTCTTCAAAGTGATTTGTAGTGCTGTTTTAAGCCTAAAATTTGCGGCAAGAGGAGACAAACCATTTTATTGCTTTTGGCAAACTCTTTAACTTCGCCAAACATCGAAAAAGATTTCTACATTTGGTCAGTTGCTGTCAGAACCAATCACGAAATGGCAAAAAAGGCGCCAATTTGAATGTCGTTTTCTGGACTGAAAGTGAGGTTCGAAAGTTATTTATTTACCAGTCAATAAAGTCGTTTCGGACGTCATGTGGCCAGGTAGTCTCGAGATTAGCAGACTACTTGTAGTATTTCCCGATACAGATATAATGCGATAAAAACTCGCAGACAGGATAGTTTGAAGTCCAAACAAACGGTCTGAAGTCCAAGTGGGAGTACACTCCCATGAGAACAGCCAGAAGTCAAAAGCTATCGTGTAAAAGCTCACGTCGCTATGCCGGGAGGGCAGTCAATTAGGGGCAGTTTGGCCTTTCTTTTAAAATATGCCCTTGACGATGTCGGAAGGTGACCAGAAACATTACAATTTATTCCTTTAAAATTATGATTTTGCTTAAAAATGATAATAATGAAAATCAAAGTGAAAAAAGCTCTTTTTAACACGTCAGCCATTCGTCAATAAAATGCAGTAAGCAAAAGTTTTTTTTTTCGTGGAACGTAATGACTGGTAAGCAGTTTTTGTGAAATTTAATAAAACCTTTTAGGTGATGCCATTTAAAAATACAGGTTTTCTCTCTTCTCGAGTTGGGTCGAGTCTTTTTTTTACCTAAAAAAATTTGCAAGAAATTGATCTTATCAAACGGTTTAAATTAATTCAAATATATTGCCTGTAAATGATCTCTGCTCGGATGACGTTCGCTTATTTTGGAAATTCATTGAAGACATGTTTTTGTGCAGATTTAAAAACCCGCCCGGTTATACTGAACGTTAAATTAGTAAAACACAAGTCGGAAATGGTTTGGATCTTGTCCCTCTTTTTTTTTTTGAAAATCCATCAAATGAAATGACGTGGACATTTGTTTTCACGCAGTCTCAGTTGAATTTCATTCGTCCACGTTTCAAAACTTACGTAATTAATTGGACCGACCGGAAATACTTGTTGGGAGGACCAAAACACGTCAGCATTTTAAATTCACAACTATCCTGTCTCTAGCGATTTTCCGAGAGCAAATGCAAAATAATTGTAAGATGCGCAATGAGTTTGATATTTAGCTTATGACGAGGTGAACGAGAGCAAATGGAGCAAAAGGATTGGCCAAGGTTCGGAATGAAGCTCAGAAGAAAGATCACGCCACTCGCCGCGATCACGTGACCGCATTCGAAAACGCCGTTAACGATCATTTCGTTCAGAATTTGCGAGGAGTTCTGGACTCTGCACTGCGGTTTTTGTATTTAAATAAAAATCAATGGCGGCGCTTTACATTCGGCTTTCCGGTTTCAACTTGTGTAGTCAGTTTTCATATTGGACACTGGCAAAGCTCGCATTTTAAAATAAATCGTGAATAAAAATATTCAACGGTTGTAACAGAAATTCATTATAAATTGGATATATTCAAATAATTTTTTCGTAAGTATATTTGCTCGAAAGGGGCGGGAACACGAAATTAGTACGGCGATTATTTTGGGATGAGTCGCGACAAGAATTTTGGCAAAACATCAAAATCCCCGCTTTCGATATGGTTGCCAAAGTCAAGTTCGGGGATTTATCTTTTGTTCCCAAGTACTCGTTTCACGACGAGGAAAATAAAGAGGTCGAGATAATAACTGATTTGGTGGGTCTCCATGTGGAAAATAAGACTTCGCTGATGCAATCAGCTGATCCTGCAATTCTAGGACTTTCACCTACTAATTTTACCAGAGTTTTCTCCGGAGTTTTACTTGAGGGTGACTTACTCCTTTTCAACCATTTCTGAGGTGTTATCACGCGAACTGCTCATTTAGACAATTAAAAATCAATGCTTCGTAAGAGAAAACCGGACGATTCAATAAACTTTTCGCGGCAAAAGAACCGTTTTTCTTTCCAGTATAATCTCCCGTAATTACAGACAACCGCGGATCGTTCCAGCGAAAGTCAGACCGTTTTTTGTGTTGAAACCGGGTGATATCAACCGGTACTTCCTGCTTTTAATTTTTCTCTTTTAATAAAGTCATGCTTAGATCAACAGGTCCCCATCCAACCCTCGAGTCTGCGTTGTGAAACCTTTCCTAATGGTAAACTCGTTAGGGGTTCGACTCATGAAAAATCTTTGTTTATGACCTTGAAAAAAGAAAAGGCCTATTTTGCCTTATGTGACCTTGTGTGATAAGAAAATGTTTCTCGCGATATTTTGCAGATGAACCGTGAAATCGCTGTGCACTCGATTTCGTTAAGCAATAACTGATTGATAGGCTTTATCTTTGTTACAGCATTGTTAAACCAAATGGCTCCGAATTTGGTTTCGACCGCGCCGACCGGGGTGTTGTTCGAGGACGACACCCTCACCAAAATAGAAGAACCAAAATCGAATGTTATCACGGGGAAGCCGCCCCGCAAAAAATACAAAAAGGTGTGGAGAAACATCATATTGTTTGCATATCTTCACGCTGCAGCGCTGTACGGATTCTACCTTTGCTTCACCTCAGCTAAACTATACACCGTTGTATATGGTAATTGTCCATCCTTTTTCAAATTGTATTGGATTTTCCATTCTTTTATTGCTAATTTTTTCTTAATATCTTTCAGCATATTTGTTGTATATGATGGGGGGATTAGGAATCACTGCTGGAGCTCACAGGTTGTGGTCACATAAATCATACAAAGCTAAGCTTCCTCTTAAAATTCTTCTCATGCTTTTTAATACTCTTGCATTTCAGGTGAGTGGGAATTTCAGTGACAAACAGAAGTCCAAGAATAATTTCAGGAATAATTTCATGCTTTTTTTTTTTAGAATTCCATTTGGGAATGGGCGAGAGATCACAGAGTTCATCATAAATTTAGTGAGACGGATGCTGATCCCCATAATGCAAAGAATGGGTTTTTTTTCTCCCATGTTGGCTGGCTCCTTGTCAAAAAGCATCCAGATGTAATTCAAAAGGGAAAGGGAATTGATCTTTCTGATTTGGAAAAGGATCCAGTGGTTCGTTTCCAGAAGAAGTGAGTAATGATTTCCATTATTGGTCTGTTGTTGGAGAATCATTGTTTGAAAGAATGTGGAATCCATAGTGATACAATTGTATTTAGTTTTACAAGTTAATTTTGCTTGTGGATTATATTTAATTTGAATTTGAATTGCAGGTATTATCTGTACATCATGCCCTTTGTATGTTTTATAATTCCAACATTAATTCCTGTCTATGTATGGAATGAAACATGGACCAATTCCTGGTTTGTGGCTACCTTGTTTCGGTACTGCTTCACACTGAATGTCACTTGGTTGGTGAACAGTGCAGCTCATTTCTTTGGCGCCAAACCTTATGACAAGTGAGTTTTCCATGTATTCATTGCTTTTGAATTCTTTCTGTAAAAACATGCTCTTTTGAGATACAAAATAAGTGGCTGACCACAGTTTGAATATGCTTTAGATTAGACTTATGTATGAAAGGATTTGATTGATTTTTGGGTATTTTCCTTTCAGGTCAATGAACCCCGCGGAAAATTTGGCGGTCGCCTTAGGGGCTCTCGGGGAAGGCTGGCACAACTATCATCACGTATTCCCCTGGGACTACAAAACGGCCGAGCTGGGAAACTACAGTGCGAACATCACGACAATGTTCATCGACGCGATGGCAAGGATAGGTTGGGCTTATGACTTGAAAACCGTTTCGCCGATGATGATAATGCAGAGAGCGAAGAGGACAGGGGACGGGTCCTATGTTCCCCCCGAGCAGTACGGGAAGCTTTTCGAGAAAATTGGCCATCATTCCCGGGAAGGGGAAATCTGGGGATGGGGGGACAAGGACATGAAAGAGGAGGACGTTCAGTCTGCGATGATCATTAACAAAGGAGAGAAAGAGTCGGAAAGCGATTTTTAATAAAAAGTATAACTGTGTCGGATCGAAAGAAAGAACGAATGAAAGATGAATGCAGACGGGAAAATGTAATACATTGAGGGATTTTGTTAAAATCGAACTGAAAGTGTTCTGTGATAATATTTGATAGGTTTTATGATCTTGCTCTACCTTTTTTCAGAGAAGTGAAGTGTGGAGTTTTGAGAAAAAAGGCAAAAGAGATTGATATTAGTGTGAATGATTGTGTATTAATTTAATTACCAGACTGATACTCAGCTTCGAACGAAGAGTAGTTTTAAAGAGAGTTTTGCTAAAGGATCAAAATCTGAGAAAACCACTGTGTGATCTCAAAAGCTAGTTAAATGGTTTTACAGTTGCGATTAAGAAATGGCAACGATGTGAAATGTCAGACGTGTGAGACTTCAGTTCTGTTTACAATAAGTAAAAAAGCCCGAAGTTTTTTATTACGCAAACTTGTCACAGTTTGGCTTCGTGTAAAAATGTATTTTCGGAGGAAGTCGCACTGGCACTGCAAATGACTGCCCGATTTGAGTTTGTACGTTTCTGTTCGTGCAGGTTTTGGGTGTGCAGGTTTCGAGGTTGCGCTCACGTGAAATGAGAGCTGAGGCGGACGCTTAGAATTTATGTACTTTTTACATAAAACTTAATGTGCCTATTAGAACAAGAACATGATCTATACGACATTGAATGTCTTTGTTTAATTTTTTAATTAAACGCGTGAGTTAACGGGGATATTTGGTCGACCGGTGTGAAAAGTTCCTAAACCACGAGTAGAATAGTCTTTTGCACTCTAAGGTTAGGGAACCGCCGCGAGGAAGAATTACTCAAAAAGAACGTGTAAATAAAAGGTTAATTAATTTGTCAGTTGTTTAAACATTTTGTATAGTTAAATGTATTCAATGTTAACACATTAATACAAGGAAAGAGTCTCTTTGGGTTATGATTGAATATAAATTTACGTTTCTTTAAAATAGGATTTTTTCTCGATTAAAATAGGCTAGTATCCTTTAAAAAACGATAGTTTCAGGGTTAATTATGTGTTTAAGAAAGGAAGAACGAATTGACCGCATGGTTGAGGTAAAGGACGAAGTTGTCGTCCATCCAAGAGGTTAAATAAGGTAAGGCCTGATAGGAGGTTCTTTTATAAGTTGCATTTCTCCCCCAAAGAACTCAAATTGGTATTCTTTTGGATGAAGAGATTAAGGAATAAAAGTAGTGCCTTTGAAGAATTTCCTAGAAAATGATCAACAGAATTGGGAGAGGATATCAAAAAAGGTAAAACACCAACACCAAAACCTGTATATTTATTTATTTGTGAAGCTGCTGCCTAAATTCTTTCAGGCAAAGCTTTCACCTTAATAAATCTCCGGGATTAAAACATCTCAACTGATGCATTTCCACAAATTTGAACAAAAGCTATTTTAGGCATTCGGTCTAATCTCCCGCGAGAACAAGATAATAAATAAATCCGAAGAAGCCGGATGAGGATGCAGGTTTGAGAGAACCTGTTCGTTTATGGGTTTTCCACCAAGCCCAGCACGTCGTCGTCCGTCTGCTGCATCAGGAATTCGTCTTTTACATCCGACAGACAATCGGCGACGGATTTCCCGCTGTCGATGGCTCGAAGCAAAGCTGCCGTTACGCTTTTACTGTCTATGGTTTTCAAATTACTGGCCAAACCCATTATCGTCCAGATCTTAATAAAGGCAGTGGTGCAGCCGCGGTTGTAGTTGCCGAATTCACCCGTGTAGCAGTCCCAAGGCACAGTGTAGTGATACTCATGCCAGTGGTTTTTCGTGATGAGAAACACCAAATTGGAGTCCGAGTAAAATCTGCACAATCATTTTTTATCAGTTGTAATCTAATGAGCTGTGGTTAATGTAACTCACCTGTCGTTAGGCTTTAAGCCCCAAACGCTCCTCCCGCTGTTGACCAACCATCCGCAATGAAGCATGACAGGTATGCGGAAGAGCAGCACCACCATGAAGGAAACGAGCATTCCTTCGCCCCAATATTCTACTGGAGCATTCAAAGGCAGAAGCAAGTTGACGATGGGCATGAGAATCCAGTAAAACCTTTTTTGAAACGCCACTACCTTATCTTGCTCCATATCCGACATGTCGATTTCTTTGGCGAGTTCCGCCATTTTGGGGTTCGGCGAGGATATGCGATTGCCCATATGGGCGTAGAAGAAACCCCGCCGGTAGTCGTAGGGGTCCTCGTTCGTCCCGTGGTGCTTGTGGTGGATTCTGTGATCCAGCACCCAGTCGTAGATGGTGCCAGAGCCCCCCAGGGTTTGGCAGAGCATCAGGAACACCCTCAGGGTGGTGCTCGCGGAGTAGCTGCGATGAGCCCATAGTCTGTGTGAGCCTGCCGTTATGCCGAGTATCCCGAGGGATATGAGGAATACCGCTGCAATGTATCATTAATGATATTAAATAACTATAATATTTTCGACTTCTTTTGAGTCGGAGAAAATCAGCAGTTGAATACTCCATAAATGGGACTAAAATGAAGGACTTTCAGGTAAGCAATGGAAATACACGTATGAAACTTCCAATTGACCTAATTAATGCAGTGGGGTTTTCGAAAATGAGGGGATGTTTAATGGGAAAAGGGTGAAAGATTTTCATGATTGTGAAAAGCCTCGGAAGAATTGAAATTGAGTTTAAAATGGAGAGGAAATGTGTGAGGTCAAAGGAAAGGGATGTTCATCGTAAGAGCTTTCGTTTATACTTACTGAAGACTATAGTTATGAGTTTTGCTTGAAGTAAGAAGAACGATCCGTACAAAAGGAAAACATGGATGTGAAGTTGAAGTAAGACGCGAGGCCAGTTTGTCTTTCCTTCGCCTTTTGTCGTTTCGTTTGCCATTTCTGCCATTTTTAATTTATTCTACATCCAAAGAAAATAGTCACTGCTTAAACCGAAAAACTCGACCTAACTTAATATTTTTCATTTGAAAAAGGAGGGATTGAAATTTCTAAAAAACTGATGAGTAACATATGTACTTTTGACCTTCTCGTTTTAACCAATGTTTAAGCTTAAGTAGTCGGATATACAACAGGTGGGTGCTTAAAAACCAACAAACACACTTAAAATCCAATTTCGTGGATATATTTGCCGTTTATCCTCAAATTTCTGTTATTTTAAGCATTTTATTTCGAAATATGAAGACATCGACAATGACAGATCAGAAATGTCAGTGCAATATGGCGGAAAGACGAACAAAATGAAAAACATAAAAAGGAAAATGAAACAGAGGACAAAGTACTGAAAAACAGAAACGACAAAGTATGATAAAATAACGATCTCTTCTGACATTCAGAAAATCATAAGAGGGGAAAAGACGTGAAAGAAGAATTTAAGTATTTAAATATTTAATATTTCTCATCGATACAATTGTATAAACTTTATAAATTGGTCAATGAGAGTGTAAAAATATTTTTGCAAAGAACAGAATTGGAGAGATCGAACGAAAACTGAAATATTCAGACTTGAAATCGCAGCAAAACATACAAAAGTGGTTATTTATTAAATAATAAACGATTTTATTCTCATCTTATTATGTCAGTGATATAATAACAGAAAAACCCATTCTGCTTAAGCTTAAACTAAAGACAGATTATGCGAATTTCCACTAAAACGTTTAACAAGTTTTTGACTACGGTTAAAATAATGCACTCACCGTTTGTGTTCCCTTCGATTGTATCTCAATAAAGTATTAAGTAAATTAAAAAAAACTTAACAATTACCCGCTGTTAATTTTGTCATTTCTTTCAAAAATCCAATTCGAACTAACGAACTCATTAGGACAAGAAAAAGCGAATGAATAATTTCCACATATCCTTGCAATATCATGAATTATTCAGTTAAAATTCAATTTGACCGATTAATTTTCCAACTTAAATGTCCCTTTATGCCTCACACTCAAATGGGATTTTTAAATAAAAAAAAATTCGGTTTGGGGAAACCTTAAAAAACCGCCAAAAATTCAAAACTCACTTTTCTTCTGTTAAAAACTCTTTTCAGAAAAAAAATATAACAATTTTTAATTATAAAATTAAATCATATTTTACAATTAATTTCATTTTTTAAGTATTATTATAAGTAATAAAATGATATTTCATAATTAATTTTTATTTTATAAATAATTTCATTTTTTAAGTATTATTACAAATAATAAAATCAAATTTTGCAATTAATTTTATTTATAATTAAAACATATTTTATATAAAGAGTTTAAATAATTAATTAAGACTGAAACATTATTATCTTTCTTTTTCACTTTTATTTTTATTTCCTCTCTTCTTTTCAACATTTTTACATTTTTCCCCCTTTTTTTAATTCTTTTTCTATACTTTTTATATAATGTTTGATAGATACCGATTTGGCCAACTTTCTAAAATCTTTGTAGTAAACCTCTTCAGCTGTTAAATTAAGACTGTTCACAGCAGAAGAGTAAAGTCAGTGACAGTGATTCCATTCCAACAAAAAAAACTGGAAAACTCAGGACTTTTCCAAACAAAAAAAAGTTTGTACAGCCGTCGTCAACAGCAATGGTTCCACACCAACGGTGAACCGGTTTTATTCAAACTAATATCTTTACAAAATTAAACTCAAAAACCAAATAATGTTAATATTATTATTAAATTAAAAAATTATAATATTCCATTCATAAGAATTAAAAGCTTAATGTTTCTGACATTTTAGTTAAATAAATAACAAAACTGGAATGACAGTAATAACCATGGGGAATCAGCAGTCTTCCAATTATTTTACTGATTCTCCTGGAATAATTTACACTTATCATTAAAAATTTTTAGTCTTATGCACTCCCGCAGTTAAAACTAATTTTACACTTGCAGGCATGATGAGTGGCAGCAAAGGAATGCGAATATGAGGTAACTGTACTGACAAAGACGAACATCAGCCCATCCGTTCGCACATTTCGTGGGTCACCCTCTTCAGGCTCAGAGTTGTATTCTTTAATCGCAAAGCAATAACACTTAAATAATTATCATGCCAATTCCTAATTAACCCTTATCGCTGTCTTTATATCGCTCATTATCACATTAACAACTGATAAAAAGCTTCTCAATTGTGTAAAGAACAAAGCAATAATTTGGCTTCGCACTGAATAAGTGTTATGTAAATAACTCAGAGCAAGCTTAGATGGTATAATGGTAAATTATAATAGACGTGCAACGGTATGTGCTGATCCAACACTTTGTGCTCATAATATATTTTTGCGACAAAAAGCTCGCATTCGAATGCTTTTTTAAAAGCTCTCGTGCAAGTCCCAAATCTCTTTTCGTTTTCCTCAATAAAAAGCGTAACAACGATTAATCATTACATCTCAAATGAAAAAGGAGAAACAACACAGGCATGGCTGTTATCCTGCTAGCACTGCGCTTTGAGCTCTTTGTAGTCCTCCTTCGGAATGTCTTTGTCTCCCCAACCCCAGACGTTGCTTCCGTCTCCCGTCCGCTCCTTCCTCCTCCTCACCATCTCCGCCGACACCGTCTTCCTGTCGTAGGCCCACCCCAGCTTGGCGAAGAAGTCGATGAACCCCGTCGTCAGGTTGAACGTGTAGTCGCCCAGCTCTCCCGTCTTGTAGTCGTAGGGAAACACGTGGTGGTAGTTGTGCCAGCCTTCGCCCAGGGCGGCGATCGACACGGAAAGATTGTCGGCCGGACTAATGTTCCTGAAACGAAGAAAACCCATCAGGAAAAGCTCTGTGCTTACGTGGCAGAGTATCCCCGGATCTCCCCCAACCGGGTGTTAGCATAGATAACGAAATGACTGACGAGTCTCTGCGATGGGGAACGTATCCTTATCTCGCAGGTGGGCTAATGCTGGTATCTAATTTTATCTTTGGCAGTTATCAGCCTCCTCAAATACAGAAACTCAGATTCTCAGTGACGAATAAAGTCACCCCGTTCCACCGGGAACTCGTCTTTCTAACCGTGATCCGGTTATTATATCCGTGATAACAACAGGGAGGTAATTTCCCCTCTTCTGTGCACAATTGTGATTTTAAGGGGCGAAAGAGAAGCGGATATCGCTGAGCGTTGAAAATGCAATGGCTGAAGGACGGCCTCAAGTTCTATTTTCGAGAGGGCCTTAAAATACATTTGCCATGAAAGAAATCCGAAACCTGACCAATTTGAAATAAGAACTGTTCATCACTTTCGCGAATAGTAAATGCAAAGGAAATATGCACAAAGGCACGAAGGTGTCCGGTGTAGAATTACCGAATCTATTCAATGCGGACATTTGGTTGCTCGAACCGATACAGTGGTTCAAAGCCTTCGGACCTTGAGGGGATAACAAATCATCGTCCCGGCTTGAGCGGAAATGTGGCTGATTCGGGAGGCACTCACTTGTCGTATGGCCTCTGTCCCCAAATGTGTGCGACGCTGTTCACGAAGAAGGCAATGTGGAGTGTGATGCAGTAGCGCGAGTTGAAGTTGATCCAAAAGGACGTCCACAGGCTCTCCTTCCACAGGTAGCAGGGGATGAGGACGGGCAAGGCGACGGCGAAGATCCCGAACAGGGGGATGTAGTACTTCTTTTGCCACATGATGAGGGGGTCCGCCTCGAGGTCCCTCATGTCGACCTGCGCCCGCTTCTCGACGACGGTGGGGTGGGGGGTGAGCACGAGCCAGCCCACGTGCGAGAAGAGGAACCCCCTCTTCGCGTTGTGGGGGTCCGCCTCCGTTTCGCTGTACTTGTGGTGCACCCTGTGGTCGAGGACCCACGCGTACACGTCCCTCTGCCCCGACACCGTGAAAAGTATCAGTAGTATCACTTGGAGAGGCCATTTCGCTTTGTAGGCTCTGTGAGACCACAGCCTGTGAACGCCAGCTGTCACTCCGAAACCGCTCGTGTAGATGCCCAGAAACACTGAAATCAAAAAAGAACTCTTGGTGGTCGCATCGACGAGGCGGGGAGGGGGGCGAGGGTGCAACTGGGAAATCGACAAAATGCCCGAACATCCCTCATGTTTAATTTAAACTGTTTGCATTCGCGTTTTGCCCACAAAGCTGAGTGAGCATTTCAAAGACAAATAAGTGAAACGCGATGATGCTGGAAATCGATCAGCAGACCGAGACAGACATGCAGGCGATCGCCCCCACCAGCCCAACCCCACCCGCGCAAGTGCCACACCCCCCGAGCGGACACCCTCACAAGCAAGCCATGTCGATAGCAAACTTTATCGAGCGGCAACCCTTCCTGCTTTTCGCAAGAATGAACTTACGCCAAATGAAGCTCCTCAAACTCCGGGAGAGCACCAACAGGTACAGGCCGTAGATGGCGCCCAAGTGGACGAAGACGAGCCCCGCCAGGTCCAGCCACTTCACTTGGGGCTCGAATTTTACTTTCGACTTCGTCCGGTTATTTTCCCCCGCATTATCACCTTTGTGACAATCCGAGCCTTTACTAATGTAATTATCACATGCTGATTTATCGCCCTCGTGACCGTTTTCCCGGGCTCGTACCGCCGCCTCTCCATTCCAGCCCTTTTGTGACTGCTTCTCCGACATCATCCGAAACTTCTGAAAAGAGGGAAACACATTATGCACACTTCTGCGGATATTGCAACACTCGAGGCGGTCCCGGGGGACAATTCCTGCTTCTCTCCCCCACCGCCAAAGTATTAACAACATCAAGTGAGAAATTTTAACTGTCAGTGTTGATTTCTCAAACGAAAGACAATTAGCGTTGTTTTGTCCTCGGCAGACATGAAAGACGGCACAGTTCTCTGCGAATGACGCCGGGAACGCTTCTCTAGGGGAGACAGTTTCTCTGCTGTTTACAAATTACAGGGAAAATTCGGGGGAACGAAGAGGGAGAAAAGATACAGATATGAGAAAGTGGTAAAAAATTCTGGTGAGGGTTGCGATAGCAGAGGGAGGGCGGCGGGGAGCAAAGCAGATACAGTTGGGGCCTTTGAGTGTACTTTTTGCGGAGCCAACAAACGAGTGATTTTGATATTCGCTTATCGTCGCAGTGAAATGGCGGCCGGTCCCAATGTTTCTGCCACATCAAACTTTATGTTAGTTTTGATGTTTCGCATCCGGTGACACACTTCGGTTACGTAAAGAGATGATTTAACCGGCTTTGTCGAAACTTGACGAAACCCATACTACCTTGAAGCGTTGTATCTGAGGTCTGGCATTTTTGAAAGGCATTTTTGACAGCAGAAGAGTTTGAAAGGGATCCTCGATTGGAATCTCCGGAAGGCATGTTTATTCAGTGCTGTTCAACAAGCTCCTCGAAAATAAGTGTACAGCTTTAGAAAATCGAGGGAAAATATTTTTACAAGAATTATTTGATTGTATCGAACATAAGAACTTTAAATAAAGGGTAAATATGACTTATTAAAGTGATACTCGTTAGAAACATGGCCATCTCTGAATTTAAGTATTTTTACATAATCTGGGTCATTAGAAGGCGCCAAAAAGAGATATGTAAGCAAAATGAGAAAGGCAAAAGGAACAGCCAGAAGTCACGAACAGACTGTATTGACCTGTTGCCCATTTATCCCATTGTTATATTGAATTTCCATAACATATACCCAACAGAGGTCTCTCTGGTGCTGTTGGAAATGGATGCCTGCAAAAACCTACTTCTTCTTCGGGCTTTGGATCTTCTGAATGACCTGCACCAGCCTTCACCTATTGAACTCCACTGGCATTGATCGCCACGCGTTAAATTTAGTAATGAACACATTGGGGGACCAATGAGAGGGTATGAAGTCCGGTCGATGGTTATCGCATGTACCCATTATTTCATTCATGGACTTTTTATGGCTGCACCGACCCAAAACCAACTTTTGAAATTAAACAGAACCCCGTTCTGTATTCCTCTTTCTACGTGAACAGTAAATGAATGGATTAATTATTTCCCCAAGACAATGCTCACAATAACTCTGCAAAAGACACTACTTGATTAGTGTTTGAACTGCTGTTTCGGCTCGGAACCATCAGCATTGGTCATTGAGGAAGGATGTCTTGAAAATCCATTCTCGGTGCCTTTGCTAACCTGCTCTTAGGTTCATCCGCCGTCCTCATAGTGTCCATATAATTGGAAATAACCCTTTCTCTGGAATACCGACAGAAGTCCGGCATTGATATTTCAATATTTAATAGTTAGAATTTCTCCAGTTGGAATTTGATACATAAAACCTTCCAATTATTTCTTTCTTTCGCTTTTTTGCCTAATTTTAACTCATTCCCTCCAAGATGCTCACGGTCAGTTCGTTTCGAACTAAGTCATTTCCCTTTGTGAGATAACCTCAGACGTGATTTTAGGAAAATGTGGGAAATGGGACGGCCCTTATGAGTCATATAACAAAAGCAGATTATTTTCGGAGCTCTCAGTTCTCCTTCTTTCATGACAGTTTACAAAATTAACAGCGTTGTGAAAACAACCTGTTGAACTCAGTGATGGGAAAAACAGCTTTTGAAGTTTTGGAAGCTCGACGAAAGCCGTGTCTTAAATTTGTCTTCACTTATATAACAACGATGGAAAAGAAACGGGTCATGTTTTCCATAATTCCCCGAGGACTTGTCAAAATGCTACTGCGGTCACCCCTCCTCCTGGGGGTTAAATCCCAAAAGAAGCTTGTGGTCAATCTTCAAAGAAAAAAGCTCTTAAAAAGGAAAGAGTTGAGATGAAAAGAACCGCAAAACCTGGGGTTGGACATAAAACCGGGGGTGGTTTTATTTTACCAAAACCGAATTGAAGCGCTGTCGAAAAGTTGAGTAGTGCCTTTAGAAAGTATAGAAAACGGCAGAGGGCCTTCAGAAAATGCAAAATAATAACAAAATTCTAAACAGACTGAAAAGATTAAGTTACGAAAATAATATCAGAAGTTAGAATTAATAGGAGAAGTTTATTGATGAAACTGATTTCTACAGCCTTTTGTCTCAATTCTTTTCCCCGGCGCCCTCAGTCTTTCACTCTCACATTTTCTTAATCCTGTAGGATTTATTTTCATCTTTTTAATCCAATCTCGTTTGTCCTTGAGCCGCACTTCGACCATAGACGAAAACAACAGCTCAAATGCCTGGCAAACTTATTTCAATATTCCTCTTATGATTTTTTGAGACTTTGAAAAATCACAGAATAAGGGATTATTACTTTTTAAAATATTTTCGTGGCAACACGTATAGAAAGAAAAATTCTAGAATATTAAAAAGACTACATCCCAGCCCTTCATAGAGAAATAAATCCCTACATACCTCGTTACAGTACAGGTTTCGTTTTGCTAGAGTGAATATCACTCATTCATGAGTTGGGAGTGATTTTTTCTCCGAAAATTTCTTACATTTAACTTCATGAGGGTGACCGACTTCAAATAATTTCAATCATCGGCGAGTTTGCCACCAAAATAAGCACTAACACTAATGCAGACACAATACTCACGTCGTTCCTTCAAACGCCGACTTACGTATCCCTCTAACTCATCCCACGACAAAGCATTAACTGAGAGAGACGGAGAGTTCTTGTTGCCCCGAGAGATGTGAGTGACGTAATCGTTTTGCCAAACGATTAAAAGAATGGGCTTTGCATGATTTTTTAAACCGGTTTGGTTTTTTCTTGCAATTCCGTCGTCGGCAAGTGGAAATCTAAGTAGAACTGGTGCTCCGTTGGTGCGACGTGTGATACCTGGTCTTTGTAGGTGTTAATTAATAAAAGAGCATAAAAGCAGGTGGATCCACCAACATTCCGTGAGCCGTTGAGATTGAAAAATTTCCGTTTCCGTTTCTCTTCTAACCGTTTTGAAGCAAACTTGAGTTTTTCGCATTTCATTCTTCAGTTATTATAATTCACAAAGCGGGGGAATAAGGTAAAATGACCGGTTTGTTAAATTTTGTTTTGCACAAAAAGTTTGGCGACTTTCCTTGACACAGCTGAAAAACAAAGTATCTAAACAGGCAATAGAATTGTGTTTGCATTTCTAGAATTCGTATTCAAGGGCAGTTACAAAATATTTCAATGTTTATAATTAACGGCATTTGAAAGTTTTTTAAAGGGACAAATAGAAAAACTGGGATTGGCATATGCGTTGCTGTTTGGACAAAACTTGCAATTTGTTCTAAAATAGCATGGCTGCAGTTTTTTCTCTCAAGGTCAAAAATTGACATCCATGGAATTCACATGGCATGAAGGTTCGCTCACAGAAAACCAATTAACAAAATTGGTCAGTGCTATTTGAATAAAGCACTGATTTTTACGAATTAAATGATTGCGTTTGTGATATCTCACATCCGTGAATTGAATATTTTGCAGAGACATGCTATTTTATTTTCATAATTTACTTACTAGAAACACTCATTAATTTTTTGTGGTTTATTTTGTTATTGATTAAATATAAAATTTAACGTTGGAGATTAAGTTGGGAATGATAGAATGACTTCTGAAGTCTGTGCCATATTTAATTATTTCCTAAATAGTCCAAACGCATTAAAACTACCGGCTTTTTTAGAGAAAATTTTAAGTATTTTTATGTTCACAAAAAGCCTTCGTTTTTTGATTAAATAATTGTTTAATAATTTATTTTACAGTTTTAAAATTAAGAAAAGAATATGAAGACAATTATTTTAACTTTTTCAGGTCAGTTTTCGCTTTACTCTATTCGTTTTATTTTAAGTGAAGGTTACAAAAATGGCCAAAAGTAACTTCTGCACTCGTCAATATTAGCTAATCAATAATATTAAACGTTAAAGCTGCATATTCTAAAATATCTAAATCTACGATTTCATAAAAATCATAGATTTGCGGGAAAAATAATTTTTAGGTTAAATATGGCGGTAAAGTGCAATTAGTTTTGAAATATTCCGAGAGATAGCGCCACGTCATTCGCGTTAGAAACCGTTTTATCTATGTCGATTTTTAACGTTCTTATCGGAGTACTTAAAATATCAAATTAATTTTTACATGTCTTTTTTTAATTTAACGACGTGTTTGTTTGGTCTCTGTTTGTTGCCCATTCTTAGAATGAATTTTTATCTGATTCCAATGCTTCCAATGTTTACCAAAATATAAATTTCTTGCTTAAATTGTATAAGACATTTTGTTGGTTCACACATTCTTTCAACGTTCATTTTATGGAACGTAAGTTCTTCGACGTATTTTAAGCAAAACAGCTTATTTTACTAACGGTTTTCAGCTCGGTTTCTTTAAAAATCAGTAGTAAATACATGAGCCAATCCATGTCAGTCAATATATTGCTTGGATTACATTCTCAAAACTTCAGCCCGTGGATTAAGCATTGCTGATTTAATCAGCGAATTAGCAATGACCTTGGCTAAGTTATTAAAAAATGCCCCACGCAACACCTTTTTACATACATCTTTGAGAAATGTTTAGAAAGAATTTGCTCTTTCTTTTTTAGCAAGTCAAGGAGATATCGTACGGTACTTCCTTGTAGTTTTTCAGGTCTGAGCATATGATATAATGAATCGGCATTTTTTTGTGACATTGTTACTACTCATTTTTATTCTCTTCTTGAAAAATTTTTGGATAAAATTTTTTTCTGTTTTAGAGAGATGTTAAATGAGAAAATGAAAGCCTTATTAAACCTGCTGCTTGGGAAAAGCACTTTAAAAGTATGTCTGTTAGAGTGATGTCTCATTATAAAATAGACATTTGGCGAATTTTGACCTGAAATTGCTTCTCCTGATTTGCTTTGTATTTTCCTGTAAAAGTTATTTATATGTTGTATTTGAATGAAGTAAATTTAGAAGGATTCATTAAGGTTTTCTGTTATTAATGACTGAAAGTTAATTTATAGAGGAGAGTCTAATAACATATATAATTCAGGAGATAATCACAACACATTTCCTTTAATGAGCCATAACTTTCTTTCATTTTGTTTTTTTTTCAGAGTGACAGGCGGCAAAAGTAGAGAAATCAACGAAGAAAGTAACATACATGTTGAAGTTTTAGCTAAACGCAGCTGCAGCACAAAAATCAGCGATTGTTGAGCTGAAAACCGAATGTGGCACCGACTGGTACACTTACCTTTTTTCAGACAAAGAATTCGAAAAGAGAACAAAATTCAATGGCCAAAGGACAATCATTTGTGACTCTTTCAATCCCGAAATCTGAACAAAACACTTCATTTAATACACTTAACCCAAATAGGGATTTTATTGTTTTTTATTCTGACGTTGGAAAAATCACTGCAGTTGATTAATAACTTGATGAACGTGATCCATGGATTTGAAGGCCATTTTAACCAATTATCAAGTAAAATGTCCTTCTCTATATTAAATTAAATTAAATTGTTAACATGTCTAAGATTTAAATTACTTTTAAATGATGCATTTGATTGATGAATTTTTTTTAATAGGGGCATCCGTGAAGAGGAATATGCGGTCCATCTCCAGTAACTTTTACATCTGAAAAAGCATTTTCAGGGCAGAACACAAAGTTTAACATAATTTGTTCCGATGGAAAAAAGTCAAGGATGCAAAGGCCCAAAGCACGAATAAGATATTCTGCGGTAAGGGCAACTATAAATGTAATGAGTGCTATAATAATCAGTGCTTTCGCAATAATCATATAACTGACAATGCTGTAATTGCAGGAATTTCTTTATGGATTAAACAAAAGCAGCTGCAGTAGGAGTTGTGTGTAAACAGTCATTTATACTTTACTTTTGTTCCGAAGAAATGGAAGACCCCATCGGTATGGAAAAAAGACACATTTGAACCGAAAGCACCCAAATGCACTGTTGTTACAATTTGAAACTCCTGAAGTAAGATTCATAAGTAAGAGATACACCCCTTAATTATAATTATTCCTTGCATTAATAGGGCACCTTCCATTCAAGACTCCGAATTGTCAGCAGCAAAAAGCTTAAATCGCTGTAGAAGTGGGATATCCAATGGCGACTGGACGTGATAGCCTAGTTCTTTCTCTCCCAGGCTACAATCAGACTCAATTGGCAAGGCCAAGGAGAATGAAAGTTTTCCAAGTTCATTGTCATAAAATAAAAGACACTTCAGATTTGCAAAACTGACGAATCATCTTCCTCGTGCCAGTTTCTTCCAGTGGGTCGCCCCCAGAATCCGACATCAATTACCATTCGAATTTCAAAGCGTTAACATCTCTTTCTGGAACTCCGAAGGTAAGTCCGAATTCTGCTTTAGTGATGGCGGCCAGGGATTCGGGCGAACGGACCGTTATGGCCGCATCTTTTCATTCGGCCAAACATGAATTGTTCGCTCGAGACTCGCGGCCCGGGGAGTATCCGTGAGAATCAGTGCTAATTGACTTTGGATTACTTTCGGAAATCCTAAGGGTTTTCTTTAACAAAAGTCTTTAACGGGTTTTTAAAGTGTTTCGATATCGCAGTTTTTTATTTAGTTCCGATAATAATGAATTTTAAATCTGACGGATACTCGCGTGAAAAGGAGCTTAGATTGCTTTCCAGAAGGTCAGGGTTTTCACGAAGTTTTCTTTTGCCGGGGAAAATGCCTTTTTCTGTGTGGTCAGCAGTTTAGTGTGTAATATCATATTTCACATAGAATTAATGTAAAAATAAATTAAGGTTGACGTGTATGAAATCCAATAAAAACCGCAGAGTTTAATGTAAAAAGTTAAAAAAGACCGCATTAAGATTTCGATTTAATAAATTCTTGCAGAATATTACACTCTGTCTTACTAATGTTCTGTATGGAGAAAAGCCACTTATGGATCACTGAATAAGTACAAGATTTGTTACCCCTTGCTTAAAGACTTAGACTGGTTGGATTCGCTCTTCTGATTGGAATACTTTTTAAACGGTTTTATTTAACTTAGTTTTCGTGTCTGTATGTCCGTCCGTTTGTCCGTCTGTATGTCTGCCTGTCTGCAAAGACCGAGAATTAAAACTTTGAGGCGAAATTTGACCCGTTTCCCTCGGACCGATTTCATTCAAATTTTGCACACACTTTCGTTTTGGTGGACAATTCAAATTTCTGCAATTAATAACTTAATAGAACCAACGCGGGAATACAAGAAGCATTTCTAACTGCTTTGAATTTCAAACCAGATTTTGAGTTTGAAATTATGTGCTTTCTCCTGCCACGACAAAAGTTTCTTCAAAGGCTCACTTTCAGTCCTCTCCGTAAGGAATGAATTAAAAGCGGTCGTATGTCATAAGGGTGTTTTCATTTTTAAAGGAAGGAAATATTACTTCTCTTGGGCATTAGTCCTGATAAGGTCTTCAACCACCTTGTTTCCATGTTGGTATTTTCCTCGGATATAACGGTCACCCGGTGGTCCTTTAGCCTGAATATGGCCGAGAAGCGCTTTGTTGTTGCAGTATTTGACTAACCCAGAATCCGAGCCTGAGGCTTCGTTTCCACAGAAAGGAGTAACAGACCCAACACTGATCCTTGCCAAAACAATGGTTTGTTTTACTTTAATCGTTAACTTCTGTTTTTGGAGACTTTCTCCTCCTCTATGTTTGACTCGTATGTATTTAATTAGGATGACCATCAAGTTTAGCTCCAAACAGATCCTGATGAAGTCATAATTGGCAAGTCATTATACTTTTTTTCGTCCACTGCCGAAAAGAAATTTTTAAGTCAGACAGCTTTTTACAACGGATATGCTTTAATAAAGTGTGAGGGTTCGTATTTGAAAAATACGATTTGTTACGGATTACGAAATACCTTTTCGAAGCGTTAGGAAATATTAAAGATCTGTCAAAAACTGATAACTGAGGACAGTCTCCCCTTAATGACACTGTATTTGCCTCTTTGTGTGGATGGAGTGCTCAGGACGGCACTGTCGAGCAGATATTCCAAAATAGGATTGGTAATTGTTAACAAATTAGAACAAAAACTTCAGCCTCGGGGTATGTCACTCACTCCTCGCAGCATCTTGCAGAAAATCAAGATTCATCGCTCTAATCTAAGCGTCCTGCTTTCAGTCTGTCTTTGCTTCCAAACTCGTGAAAGCTTAAATTTGTCAGTGCGAAAGTGAGTGTTTGTGCGGAGCTGACTGTACCCTCCTGGACTGGTGTTTTCTCGGGATCACTTCGTGGGAATTACGGGGCAGTGCCCTCAAAATCGGGGAAACTTATGTCCACAGTAATTTTTTTTTACAGTTAAATCAATTGTTTTTTATGAGCAATTTACTTATTCTCTGTAAGCTTGGATTTTTACAGTTAAATAGAGCAATCTTCTTTCACCGAAAATACCTCTGTTGATTACTTTACGATAAAATGGCTCCGAGATTATCTTTAAGTGGATGCTTTAACTCGTAAAATCAACTGCGGCTTCACAGTTAATTGTTCTGCAAAGTCCTTCTATCAGAATAGAGCTTTCGAGATTTGGCCTTTCTGTTACAGCCGGACCGCCTCAGCAACAACTCATTAATGTCCTAATTTCGCTTTCACTGTGTCGATGTGTCGCAGAGGGCAAACTTTCTTTTCCTCTGCGATGACATAGGTGGTTTCGAGAGGCTGAAGCGACATACTCACGATATTAATGACTAATATAAATAATGGAATAAATGTGAAATTAATATGAATATGCACTGACTTGCGTCTTGTTGGGAATGATTGCTGACTTTTCTTAGTTTTTCGATTTTATCTGCTTTTAAAGAATGAATGAAATTAAGGGAAATTCATTTGCGTAATTTTCCTCATACTGTCACAACGACCCGACTATTTGATTCGCACTTTAAGGACGCAATAATTGTCGCAACATAATTGCGTTTCATTTAGAGCGGCGACATAATTTTGCCCATCACGTTGCTTGACTGCCGCAAATCTCCGAAACCGTGAATAATTCTGAAATTATTGCATTCTGCTCATGGATTGCTTTTGCTCACACAGGAGAACCCAAACGAAATGACCCCTAACATCACGAGTCAGACCCTACTGCTGGCGGCGGATGCGGAAATCAGAAAAAACACCGATGAGGGAGTTTCCTCCGGTTATTCTCAAATTGGGTCTCTGCCCAGCAAAAGTCAATCCGACGCCGAAGAAGAGGAGGAACAATACGAGTGGAAGATTTCCTGGAGGAACGTTTTGGCTTTTCTGTATTTGCATGTTGCCTCCGTGTATGGGCTGTGTCTGCTCCTCTCTGGTCATGTTATGTTTTCTACTTTTTTATGGGGTGAGTTGGAATTTATACTTTTCCCTAAGGTGGAAAACTATTTATTGTGATTATAATACTGCAGTGTCTCTTCGAAAAGGAGTATTCTTGAGAAGTTCATTTTGTAAGTCCTTAAGCCATTTTCATTTGAAAAATTTCATTCTATTCTAAGCTTATGTAATTCTCGTCTTTTTAGGTTTTTAATTCCTAAATATGAGAATTTTGTTGAACATCCCCTTTTCTGGGGTTTTCCTTTGCTTACGCAGTTTTCTGTCAACAACTCTACTCTAAAGGAACTTTTGAGGAAATATTTAATATATTTATATATTTGAAATAAGATCAAAGGTTCTTATCGCGAAATTTAAGTTTAGAAAATACTGCAAAAGATACTTTTCCTTAAGGAGAAAATGCATAACCCCTTTTTCTGGGGTTTTCCTCTGCTTACGCAGTTTTCAACAACTCTACTCTAAAGGAACTTTTATGGAAATATTTGAAATAAGATCAAAGGTTCCTCTCGCGAAATTTAAGTTTAGAAAATACTGCGAAAGATACTTCTTAAGTAGAAAATGCAGAGGCGAAGGGGAAGTTTGCGAAAAGGGTAACCATGTTTTGTATTTTCAGATTTGGGGGTGACGGTGTTTGGAGCTTTGGGTGTGACAGCAGGAGCTCACAGACTGTGGGCACACAAAGCCTACAAAGCCAAATGGCAGTTGAGAGTCATCTTGGCGCTCCTTCAAACAATGGCTTTTCAGGTGCGAGGATATTTTAAGATAAAATCGGTAACTTTTCTGAAAGGGCGAGGGGAGATTTATGAATGGGGCGGTGGGCGGAAGGGGCAATGTTTTGCCGGTCTTTTTCATTGCGGTTTAAGAATGAAAACACTCAGGGATGAGACCTTCTTGTTTTGCACTTTTATTGTCAAACCATCTTTTGAAAACAAACGTTAACTTCTGCTTTACCTGAGTATTAAGGGTATTGTCACCATCTATTATGATTTTGTACAGAGCTGAGCCATGTTTTACAAGTTTCAACAAATTCTCCTCCGTTAGTCATCCACTTTGGATCTTTAATCGATTTCACGAAAATCTATATTTCATTACTCATGTTAGAAAAATATTAAAGTGTGAAGTTTAAGCTTCGTTAAGATTGTTAAAATGGATCCCTCTTTCAGAATCATATCTATGAATGGGTGAGAGACCACAGAGTTCACCACAAATTCACAGACACAAATGCTGACCCCCACAACGCGAAAAGAGGGTTTTTCTTCTCACACATGGGGTGGCTGATGGTGAGGAAACACCCGGATGTCAAGATAAAGGGGAAAACAGTGGATATGAGCGACATGGAAAAGGATTTCGTCGTCGTTTGGCAGAGGAGGTACACACAAATAGCAAATACCTGTGATGATTAGACTGGAGGATGACTGGCATCACTGTTACAGGACATACTTGGTTCTCATGCCCTTCATGTGCTTCTTCATGCCCACCTTCGTTCCCATTTACTTCTGGAACGAAGACCCCTGGATGGCCTGGTACATGACCATCCTGAGGTACACTTTGTCCTTGAACTTCACTTGGCTCGTTAACAGCGCCGCCCATATCTGGGGCACCAAACCATACGACAGGTGAGCGAACACTGCGCTTCTCACAATGAAACACAGACTTAACAAAACTCTCTTGCAGACACATCAGCCCAGCAGAGAACACAACAGTCGGCGTTCTCGCCCTGGGAGAAGGCTGGCATAACTACCATCACGTATTTCCTTGGGACTACAAAGCGGCAGAATTGGGAAATTATAACGTTAATCTGACAACGGGGTTCATCGATTTCTTCGCCAAAATCGGTTGGGCGTACAATCTGAGAAGCGTTTCTTTGGAAGTGATCAAAAAGAGGGCGCAAAGAACCGGTGATGGGACCCTGAAGGATCCGAACGACCCCAGGCATCACATGAACGCTGTTTGGGGTTGGGGAGACAAGGACATGACAGCAGAAGAAATTGATTCGGTTACTGTTTTCCATCCGCATGAGAAGGACTCTTAATTTACATTTAATTCATTCTCACTGCTTCTTTCACTGTAGTTGGTCCTGTGAATGATTTATTTATTTATTTAAGGTTTTTATATTTTTGTACTGCTAAATGAATAAGCACTACTGTTTTCAACATTATATTAGATTTTTAAAATAATGCTTTTTTCGGCTTTTCAACTAATGTACTCATAAGCGGAGAAAAGTGTATCGGTCGAAGCTAATTGAAGGAAGAGAACACAAAATGGGGTAACGAATACACTTAGCTTTTCTCGTCTGAGTCCTTTTGTGTGCGTCTGATCGGATTAGTCGATTGGCCCTTGTAATACTCTGTCCAAAAGCCAAATCGCCAAGAAGATGGAACCCAATACAGTAAATGGAAACCTTATTTGTTGAGGAATGAATAAAACATTCGGTTTCGAAAGGATTTCATCAAAAACCTTTTCTAATGTCCGCTCATTATGGGATTATGCAAATGACCGGAGCCTTTTGTTGTCGGCAGAATTTTATTGGCGGGGTTCTTCAATGAAGGCACAGTTTTATGGCGGGGCGCTTTCATGAGACGGTGGTACAGGGTGAAACTGATTCATTTTCACCTGAAACCTTCTCCTGAAAGTTACATATTCCGAACGGTTTGATTTGTGAATGAAAATAATCGAAAATGTCCAAAGTGAAATGGTTTATCCTCGTTTGTATGTTCTGTCGTTTGGGAGCGGAAATGAAAACTACTTGGTCTGCCCGAATGAACAGTGTGCTAAGAGGCAATCATGTATGTATTTATTTGAATTTTTATTCTTTTGTGAAGAAACAGGACGCCTTTTTTCATGGCGCCTAATTTCTTTATTAGCCAAAATCTGTTAGATAATGCACTTTATTTCAATTTCAGCCAAAGCTAAATGAATAACTCAATTTTTTATTATCTCAAGAATGTTTTGTATTATTTTTGATAAAAACAATCGCATTGTGTAAGTGGAAATTCAACGGTTATTTTTGTCCCCAGATACCCAAAAACTTATTAATAAAAGAAACATTAGGCTCAGGAGTTCAGCTCGCTATCGATCACTGCCAGAAGCAATTCAAATGGGACCCCTGGAATTGTCCCGCCAATGTCTTTTCAAACGGGAACAGAGTTTGGGGACCCACGAAAGAGTTTGCCTATGTATTGGCCATCACATCGGCAGCCATTGTTTATGTCGCCACGAAGAACTGCTCAGCAGGACACATAAAGGGTTGTGGATGCAATCCTGATTTACACGGGCAATTAGGTATTTCCTCATTTTGTCTTTCTTTATTTCGTGTGAAACTCTCGGGATTAATTTAGTTTTATTCCGGCAGAAAAAGATTTCGTCTGGAGTGGGTGCAGCGACTATCCCGAATACGGGGAGAAACTTTCTAAGAAGTTTCTAGACGAAGCTGAAACCGGAATGGACGCTCACAGTTACACGAATCTCCATAATTACATTATTGGAAGAGAAGTGGTGAGGCGGTCATTGAAAAGGCATTGCAAATGTCACGGAATGTCTGGGAGTTGCACTGTTCGAAGCTGTTGGATGCAGTTACCGCCTTTCGAAGAGGTTGCCACTCAGCTGAGGATTAGATACGACAAAGCTGTCAGGTAGGCATTTTTAGAAAACTCTATGTGTAATATTTACAGTATTTTAGAGTGATTTCCTTTTTTCAGAATTGATTTTGACGATGAAGGCCGATACGCGCTGGGGAATTCCGTCTCAGGTAATACACTTACTGGACTACCCGGAACGAAAACCAAAAACCTTATTTACCTGCAGAAGTCTCCCAATTATTGCAAAGAAAACAACACAACAGGTAATTGGCAAACATTTGTGAATTTCAAGGGTAAACCGAACCGGACTTGTAATAACAAAATGTGCTTTCCAGGATGGAAAGGAACCAGAGGAAGGTCTTGCTCCAGGAGAAAAGGGGAAGGTGTGACCTCCCGGGAGAGGAAAAGCTGTCAAAACCTGTGCAGGAAATGCGGGCATGCGGTGAAGAAAACAGAAAGGAAAGTCGAAAGCCATTGCAACTGCAATTTTAAATGGTGCTGTGAAGTAAAATGCGAACGTTGTATAGAATCCATAACCGAGCATTTCTGTTCTTGATCATTTCATAACCCCTTATTACATGTTGTTACTTATATTTTGATAAATTGATACTGTTGGGAGTTTCCGCGGAAAGTTTTCAGCCTCTTCGCGCTTGCATAATTCAGATAAGATGAATATCAATTTTTATATTATCTGAATAAGAATATGAATTTGAAACCAAAACTGCGCTAGAAAGAACATTTAAATGATCTTCCTGCTTAAATTCTAATGCAGAAAGATTTGGAATTATACGTTAATAATTGTTGATGGCTTTTATTATTAATTTTGTATATTCTGTATATTTTAAATGTAAAAATACATGTATTTAAGAATTAGGAAGTGTTTTATATATTTTTATAAATAATTTACCTGATAAATAACTTGAAATAATTTTTACATTAATTAACCTGAAAAACAATTTCTCGAACAATGGCACTTTTAATTTTCATGGCCAATTAAAGATCAGAATAATTGAAAAATTCTGAATTTCTAAGTAGGGTTTTAATCGCGCATATCAGAATCCAAAAAGAAGATAAAATCAAAAAATGATAAAGTTTATTTCATCACTTATAAAAAAACTCATATTGTTGATTGTGTTACTGAGTTCCGGACGGGTATTTTGATTGTCGAGTGCAAAATGTCTATCCTAATATTCGTCCTCGGGTTGGCCATTGCGGCTGCAAAAGACCCATGGGAGCGGGACTACAGGATACCCAAAGATGTAGTTCCTATTTCTTATAATTTGTACTTGTACCCTGATTTGGATACTGGTACCTTTACGGGAGAGGTTACCGCTTTGGTCAATATTACGGCTCCCAGAGACTGGATTCCGATACACATAAAGAATTTGAATATTTCCAAAACCGCTTTGACTAGCTCCGCGGGTAAAAAAGTGAAAGTTTTGAAAGCTTTTAAGTATACGCCGAATCAGTTTTGGGTTATGAAAACGGCGAAACTTCAACCGGGATTGTTCAAGATTAACTTGAAGTTTAAGGGAAGTTTGACCGCAAGCATCACTGGATTTTACAAGAGTGTTTATCGTGAAAAAGGCGTGACAAGGTAAGATATAGCTACGAACTTTAATATTTTCTCTTCATCCTTAAATTATATTATTATTTGAATATGCAAACACTGAGAAACTTATTTCAAACTGCTCTGTAATGTATTTTTAATGGCGTCGATCCTAACCTTTACGGTTATTCAAAATACTATTAACAGTTATTGGGAAACAAACTTTTTCGAGGCGAAATTAATTTTACACGAATTTATATTAGTAAATTTATTATAAATTCTAGAAAAATTGGTTAGGAAATGAACAAATCTTGAAATAAATGCAATCTTCCAATAACTGCTAGTAATTCTCGTTTTGTGAATAAACTATATTATATTATCATTAAAATGTATTTAATTTATTACATTATCTATTCCGAGTACAATCTGATCATAGTTTTTAAGTTATTCATTATAATAAGGTGAAAAAGTTGTAAAATTTTAAGTTAAAACCGTTGGAGCAAAATTATTTTTCAGACGTTGGCAACAATGCTTCAAATCTGTTCGTTATCTAACCTGCTTCCTTAAATTTTAGGTTATCAGAAAGTAAAATCGCTCTTCAATAATATTTAAATAAAAGATTCGCATTTCGTTAAATCAAAAACGGTTATAAGTTAAAAAGCAGTACTGAATCATCCGTTGAAACCTGTTTTTTTTATCTAAGCCTTTTTGTAAAATTTGTAAATAAACATCTTATCTATTCTGAAGAGTTAAAGAGGCAACTCTGGAATGATATTTAGAAAGTTTCTAAATAATGCCGGAGGGTTTCGTTTTAAAAAATATTTAGTCAGTTGTGAATCCGTTTGGGGAAAAGGTTAAAATTGAAAACTTTGTTTTTTTTTCTCTCATTTTATCTTTTTGCTTTTTAAAAGCTTTTTTAAAGATCTGAAAGGAAAAATATATCAACAAGTGTTCTGATGCTTTCATTTGAAAAATAAGCAGTCACTTTGATTTATATTCTTAACATTTTTGTTATTTATTTATTTCACTGATATCACTGTTTGAATATTCTTGTTAATAAATTACATTATTTCAGTAAGAAGCCAAATTTCCATTAAAACTTTTCAAGTTTTAGTACTTTTTTTTTAGAATAACGAATTTCTGAATTTAATGATGTTTGAACAGATATGAAATTCATGTTTAGTTTCAAAATATTTAGTGACAATATAAATTAAGGATTTTTAAAATTCAATTTGCTGTATATTAGCAAGAATTGAGAATAATTTTCAGGATTCAAAATTATTAAATGAAAAATAAGTATTTCTATAGGGGATTATATTTATTGTAAAATAAGTATTTTGGGTTCCTTAAAGAAAATGTTCAATTTGTTCTGTTATAGAAAGGATCAACAATGATATCAAATCAGATTTATTCAATTGAGAGAGCATTTAATTTTAACTTTTATTCATTGTAATTTAAAAATATTATCTGTAAACACATGAATTTTTAAAATGGTGGAGAATGAGTAGGAGAACATTGCAGGAAATTAATTTCGATTGGGGGAACTTTGACAGCATTTGAAAATTACTTCACAGAAAAAGACAGTTAATGTTTTCTCTCCTCTTTTCTTAAGGAACCTGTACCTGTCCTTGTAAAATACTTGAATTTCATATCAGTTGATGTGAGCCTGCATGATTTGGATCATTAACTTTCATTACTGGTTTTGCTTTGTTTTTTCCTGTTATAATGATCAGTTAAAAATTTTTAATTGGTACACCAACATTGTATAAATGCACAGGTTGGCCATAAGTAAATGAAAGTGTTAAGTTTCATCCTTTAGAATGATTTTACTTGCAAATGGTTTCCCATATTTTCTCACTGCCCTAGCGGTCATGAGTGTGGGCAATGACCTCATGGGTACGGATGCAGGATTACAGGGGTGCAGTGCTGAGTACTCTGTGCAGGTTGATGATTTCAAATCTGAGAATCAAGTGCTGACCTCAAACATGATGGAACAGTGTGAAGTGGGGCCTTTAGTGCCTGACTATGTGAAACCCACTCATTACAATTTGCTGCTGGATCCCAACTTAGAAGATGGAACATTCACCGGAAATGTCACCATATCCATCAACATCACCGACTTTGCGCCTTACGTGCCTGTTCACTTCAAAGATTTGGAAATAACGGGGTCTTCGCTGACGGACGAGAAGGAAAGTCCTGTTGGAATGACCGTTTGCGTCTGCGAGGAAAATCAGTTCTGCGTGTTGAAGAGCACCAAAGAAAAGGGCTTTGATCCCGGCCTTTATAAAGTCAATATGGATTTCAGAGGGAAACTCACTGGGAAAATTGTCGGATTTTACACTTCGAAATATTTTGATGAAGAAGATAATGAGACGAGGTAAAGGCTTAAGGTAATAGGTCGCCATTAACCCGGACAGTTACGAATTATGGTATGTTTTTAACAAAAAGAATAGGTGCAGTTTACATTGATTTGAAATCATGAAGAGATCCACTTCCTGAACTGTTGTGCTCAAAATGGCCATTTTATTAAACACAATATTTTGTTTCAGGAGCATTGCAACGACCAAGTTCGAGCCGGTCGATGCCAGACAAGCTTTCCCCTGTTTCGACGAGCCCGCATTAAAAGCGAAATTCAAAATCAGGATCGTTCGCCCCAAAACCAAATACTCCGCTCTTTCGAACATGAACGTTGAGGTACATCGCTGATTAAGCACCTTGAGACAATGGACAATGATGCAATTTGTTTGATTTGACAGAAACAAGTGGCCGGACCAAAAGCCGGCAAAATCATCGTCCATTTTGCGGAAACCGTGCCCATGTCCACGTACCTGGTCTGCTTCATTGTAAGCAATTTCAAGGATTCGGGGGCGGCCAACGTGGATAATTTAGGGAAATCCTTCCCCGTAAAGATTTACTCCACTCCTGGACAAGTAAAGAACACTTTATTTGCGAAAGCGTGCGCGGCCGCAGTTGCCAAATTTTACATCGACTATTTTGACATCGGTTACCCTCTTCCTAAGTTAGGTGCGAAGTTTGCTGACGGAATGATCGCTTCATGTTTGGTTCCGCTCATGAGCGCTTTTGCTTTCAGATCTGATTGCCATTCCTGACTTCGTGTCGGGCGCCATGGAAAATTGGGGCCTCATCACTTTCAGAGAAACTGCTCTGTTGTTCAACGAGAAGGAAAATTCAGCGGCCAATAAGCAACGCGTCGCCGTCGTTGTATCCCATGAGATTTCGCACATGTGGTTTGGAAATTTGGGTAAACCCACATAATAACCCACGAAAATAATCCAAATTGGAAGTTGAAACACTGATCAATAACTGCTACCGTTTATTTCAGTTACAATGAAATGGTGGGACGATTTGTGGCTGAACGAAGGCTTTGCCAGTTTCATGCAATACAAAGGCGTCGATGAGGGAATGCCAGACTGCAAAGACTGGCAAATGGTAGTCAACTTTTTCATTTTGCCCAGTCCGAGTTGAAGCTCTGAGTCAGAACATTTGTTAAAATGATTTGTATTTTAGTTGGATCAAGCCATCCACGATCAGATACATCCTGTGATGAAGAAGGATGCTGTAGTCACTTCCCATCCCATCATCCAGGCAGTGAATAATCCCGATCAGATCAATGAAATCTTCGACAGCATTTCCTACAATAAGGTACGTCAGGAATGAATTAATTTATTGTTTTTTTTTTATAGATTGTTTTGTTACTTTTCGTTGATTTAGGGGCACGCCGTGATTAAAATGTTGGAAGGATTTATGGGGAAAGATAATTTCAAGAAAGGCATTCAGAAGTACCTGAAATCCCACCTGTATTCAAACGCAGCAACTCCCGATCTGTGGGAATACCTCAACAAAGAAGTGAAGTCTCCCGATGTGAACGTGGGCAAAGTGATGGACACATGGACGAGGCAGATGGGTCTTCCCGTGGTAAATGTCCAGAAAACGGATGAGGCCTGGGTTTTGACCCAGAAGAGATTTCTGGCAGATGGAAACGCCACATTCGATGCTTCCGAATCCGCCTACGGGTGAGTGCACCCGTAGAAACAGAAGTTACATATTCTTCCTCGAAAAATCTAATTTGCGTTTCATTTGTGATTAAGTTACAAGTGGGACATTCCCATTCATTATGTGAGCGACGACGGTCATCCCCATTTGATTTGGCTGAAGCGAACGGAGAAATCAGTTAACATCCCGCGGGCGTCAAACAAAAACTTTGTCAAACTCAACCACCAACAACTGGGATTTTATCGAGTCAATTACGATTCGGAAACTTGGAAAGCATTCGACCATCTTCTCAAAACGAATCATAAGGTTTGTCAGTGGAAGTTATCGACAGAATGAGTGGGTGGTGTAAAAACGGTGTTTGTTCGCAGGCGTTGGACCGTAAGGACAGAGCCAATTTACTGGACGACGCATTCGCCCTGGCAGGAGCCGGGACAATAGACTACGGAATGGCCTTGGATTTGACTGGGTATCTGAAGAACGAGCAGGAGTTCCTCCCCTGGGCTACTGGCGCCAGTGCCCTTGCTGAAATTTTGCAGCTCCTCTCCTCCAGCACTCACTATCCAGGCATTAGAGTAAGTCCAGAGTAAGAGATTCTCTAAAGGGAAGAAATACAGTAATTGTATTTTTATAGAAATACGTAAGGGACCTCGTCGAGCCCCTTTATGGCGAAAAGGACGGTCAGTTTTCGTTCAATGTGAACCCGGAGGATTCCCACCCACACAGGTTGGTAACTCCTTGGAATGTTGTTTGAGACGGGTTAAAAACGTTGAATGTTGGTTGCAGACAATTACGGGTTAAGATCTTGGGTTTGGCTTGCCGATCGGGACTCCCTGCGTGTCTGGAACAGGCTGGGCAGAAGTTCCTGGACTGGATCAACAAACCAGACGCTGGAGTGCATCCCGACGTCCGGTCTCTCGTGTATCGCTACGGTGAGTGGATTTCCTTCTGTTTGGTTGGTCGTCTGATGTGAAAGGGTTAAGAGAGGGTTCACTTTTAGGGATGAGCGCTGTCGGAAAGGAGAAGGAATGGGAAGTCGTGTGGATGAGGTACCTGAAAGAGAGCAATCCTCAGGAGAAGATCAATTTGCTGGAGTCTTTAGCCGCTATAAAAGAGCCGTGGATTATTTCGAGGTAGGATATATAAACCGAATTTATTTTTCAGAGGAGTTCTAATGTCTAAATTTCTTTATTAGGTTTATCGAATTAGCGAAAAATGAAAGCTACGTCAGATCTCAAGATTACTTCCAAGCTCTTGCTTATATGTCATCGAATCCTGTGGGAAATCCGATCGTTTGGAAATTCTTCAGAAACGAATGGCCTTATTTGGTGAAAAGGTTCACTTTGTATCACCGAACTTTAGGTACTTTCATCGCCACCGTCACCAGCAGGTTTTCCACCGAAGTGGAGTTGGAAGAGGTGAGCATTAACGTGATTCTTCTTCTTTTGCCTTTCACCTTTGTAAATATTGTTTTGTCTTTTCTTCAGGTTGAAGCCTTTTACAAGAAGTACCCGAAATCGGGAGCCGGTGCGAACGCAAGAAAAACAGCTCTGGAAAAAGTCAAAAACAACATAAACTGGCTTAAGCATAACGAAGAACCCATCGGAAATTGGCTTGTAAAACATAATATACATTGAAAGATATATATTTAATAACAATCGAGCAATTAATCGTTATTTATTTTATTTCGCCTCACCTGAATTTTCTTTATTCCCAGATATTTGACGGAAACATAAACAAATTTCAAAGAAGAAAAACTGTATTAACCCATTGCGAGATTTCCTCAGTGTTTCCGCCTTTTTTTGTTACAGTGGTTTTCGTTAACTGAACCAAAAAGGTGAGTAAAGTGTAACGTCTGTGAAATGGTCAAACAACGAAACCCAAATGTTGTCAAAGGCGGCGTAATAAATTTTTTACAGTCGAAATGCATTTGGAGGTTTTCTTTATTTTCTCATCATTATGACTTGTTTTAATGGTCGAGAGGAAAAATAACTTTTTACAACTGAGAGAGTATAATTTTTCATTTAATGATTTCTCAAGAAAAGCAATGAAAGTCGAATTTAGAAAACTCCACTTAATGACGACTTAAACGGTTTTATTAAATTTTAAATCAGTTGAAAAATACAATTGTATTTCTCTCCGTTGGGAGTTTCTGACGTCGACGGCCATATTTTCTTTCATTTCTGCTGTGGATACATAACAGACTGATTTGGGAACTCTCCGCAGGTGCAACCGATTCTCCAGACCGGATGAACTCAGTCAAGTCATCCCCAATATGAGTAAGGGTGAGAAGTCCCTGGTCCTCTCTTCAGTTTGTCCCGATCGACCGATCAATGTTAAATGTAAACAATGCTCTGGAATTTGATCCGGGAAACGCCGGCCGGAGAATAAAAAAGTCTTAATTTCACATGAAAAAGGTTTTTTCCTTTTCTGCAGAAATAGGGAACGCCTCCAGCGATAGGGTAACGTTATATGTTGAGGGGTTGTTTTGCAAAACCGCCCCCAGAAATGGCTACTTTGGTTGTTTATTATTTCCTGAAGGATCGTTATCTCCACAAAGAAATGTTATTTTTATTGAGTTTCAAGCTGTCGTGTCGAACTAATTAAGTTCCAATTTCCTTTCCTCTCTCTTAAAATACTCCTTTAAATGAGAGGAATGAAGCATTTCAAGTGATTCCCGCGAAAATCAGTTATTTTTTTTCTGTTCTCAATTTCCTTTTAATCTCAGAAAAGGAAAAAAAAGGAAAAAAAGCAGTCAAGGTTAACAATGTGAGGTCAAATTAGCTCAAAATGAGGGGTGAAATTACATAAATTCCTAACAAACTGAAACTTGGTCTTAATAGTTCCTCTACAATATTTGTCTCAGCTAATTTTACTACAAAACTTACCGTTTTGCTGAAAATGGCGAACTAATTTTTTTGACCTTTGACCTTTGCCATTTTTTCCCCGGCGGATTTTTTAGGACTTCTGACAATTTGTGTGTAATTATAGTGTGAATATAATCAGTTTCTTATTAATTTATGTAATCATGAATGTCTAATTTGACTGTACTAAATATGAATGGTTATTGTTTATTTTACTGTTGCATTACACCAAATGTTTGTTATAAATGCATTTCATTTATAACTTCATTTTCTCTGTTGGTTTGTTTGTAATTCTGTTTCATACGAACTTTCAGTTGAAAATGGAAAACCCTTTCACACACAAACGGTCACTTCGAAGTTTTTTAAATGAGTTAATCAATGTAACCTTTAGTGAGCTTTGTCCGTTCAAATTGATTTATAAGCTTTCCGCCCCCGTTAAGCTGAATTTTAAGCACATATGAGCAGAGTTTGCTTAATTCCCGAAGGAATTCGCTTAAACAAATGAAATCGGAGCGATGTGATTGGATAACATTTTGGCTTTGAACAGAGAGATGTGTTGTCTTCAATTTCCGGAGGATTCGAAGGTTGAGATTATTAAGAGATTCTTTGAGATACGATTCTTCCGAAGTACCTGGGTTGTGCTTTCACGAAACTGTGAGATAAGCATTAACGAACTGTTATATTGGGATTAATTCAGTTATAATTAAGCGATTCAATGAAATAATTTGACGTTCTTAACAAACTGTGTAAATCACCATTCAAAAATTCTAGGAATTAATAAAAATATTTTTAACTAAATTATTAAATTCTTATTCTACGTTAATTTATTCGCGTATTTATTTTGTTTTTTAAAAATTAAAATCAAAATGGCGCGTCCGTTATTACAATCTTTTATTTAACTCTGAAATTTTGTAACGGTTTGAGTGCGTTTATTGACTGATAATTAAGAAGAAGAATCAAATAAGGAGAAGTCCATAAGCACAACCGTCATTTTATGATACAAGTTTAAGACCCAGTTGCATGCTAAGAAGATTGAATTACGAATTTATAATCGTATACGATTAGAATCTTTTAACAGTGAGAGATTCCGGGGAATGAATGACGTCACAATATTTTGGCGATTTTCTTTTGTTTTTTATTTTTGTAATTATAATTGAGGCTTAACTTTTTAGTCTTTTTTAAGTAAAAAGTTGAAAAATAAATAAAAGGAAAAATGTTTTTAAGTTACAATCTTTTTTACAGCGTATTCCCCTTTTTATTTTTTTTAAATTTATATTTATATTTTTATTATAATTTTTGTTAATAATTAATTAATTTTTTATTTTTAGCCCGCTTTACAGACCTCTCTGTGTTTGTTTTATTTATTTAGTTGTAGTTTATTTTATGTAGTGGTGTAAATATGTTGAATTATACATTGGATTTGTATGAAAATATCGAATTTGTCCTTATTTAAATGAATTTTTGATGTATATATATAAATTTTGATAGAAATTTGTTTAAAATTATATCAAATATGAATATATTATTATTTTTATTACAAGTTACAATCTTTTATATTAAAAAAGAGTGCTTGTGTTGTCACAAACACTGTATAACACACTTTGTTTTGATTTGTATATTTTTAATTTAAGTAAAATATTTTTTGTCTTAATTTATTTGTTTATAAAGTATAGATTGATATATACCAACGAAAGTGGAATGAATGTGTATACTTTTTATTATTTTTTATTGCACTTTTAACACAAAAGATTATAACTTAAAAAATATTTTTTCGTTTATTTATATTTAAATCTGAATGAAAAGTTGACCAACACTTCTCTAATCTGAAAACAATAATATTTCAGAGTTAAAAGATATAAATCAAAGAGGAAAACAATGTTTAAGCGAAACTTTCGCGCCATCGCTGACATTCCTCCAATGAGAATTAAACACCGAATAAATTTTGCCGATTTGGAGGAAAATGCAAAATTATGCTCACGGCAGAATCAGGATGAAGTTATCGGTGTCCCACTGGAAAAGGGGGAAAGGGTTCAAAGCTGAAAGGGCTCAGCAAAAATTATTTTTTCATTATTTCCCCTTTCACAATTGACACGGCCTTAGCACGGATTCCCATTGTTTCCGGTTCGAAAAATAAATCACCAGAAGGTCATTCAATTTTTTTCCATTGAGTGGAAAAGGAAAGTGTTTTCCTCAGTGCTCCGCATTTGCATTTTCCGACATTCGGTGTGGGGCAGAGCAGAAAGAAGAGAGGAACAGAAACAGAAACAGAAACAGAATAAATGAACGACAGACATTTTTTACTTTCCAAAAGAAGAAGAGTGACAACGGAGGGAGAAATTTCACACACGAATAAACACTGTTAGAACTTTCAGCTTAACCCATTAGATTTAATCAGAGCAACCTTTTTCGGATAAATTATATTTTCTTTGTTCCCGGACGCGAGAGAGAGAGGAAGGGAGGGGAGGAAGGGGTGGAAGGGGCGGAAGGGGGCGGAAGGGGGCGAAAAGATCACAGTATGAATGCGGATTCCCGGATGAAGGTTGAGTGGCATAAGATGTGGTAATTAAGTTACAGAAGAAGTAAGAGCCTTTCTGTTTTTCGAGGAGGTTTCTCAAGAGGTGAGCACAAATAAGACTACTTGAAACCTTTAAGAGTTTCCTCTATTAAACTCCGGTTAATTCCTCTGAAAACCGTTACAATTTTAAAGAGGATTTATATCAAAACAAATCGATGCTTTGCTCACAAAACATTTCAAAATGCTTAATTTATAGAAAGCAAACCTTAGTGATTAGTCCAATGAAATTAGACATTCAAGGTTACATAAATTCCTAAAAAACTGAAATTTGGTCAAATTGTTCAGAGTATAATTATATATGTAATTTCAAAAATCCTCAAAAATCAAAAATGGCGGCGGGTCAAACATCAATGGAATTAGTTTTTCGCCATTTTTAGAAAAACGGTAAGTTTTATCGTAAAAATGGCTCAGACAAAAATTGTAGATGATAAAATTATCTACAAAAAAAGTATTAATACTTTTCTTCCTAAAAGCCACCGTTTCGGAGATACAACGATATCAAAAATTGGTGGTCATTTTTAATATGAACACTTATGCGGCCAATTTTACCCACTCAGAGTGGTTTCTCTAAAATCCAACAAAATGCATTCGAAAGCTTAAAATGTGCTCTTTCAATGAGCAAAATTAGAAAGAAATCCGGCATTACATTATTTTTATATTTGGCCTCTCAAATTGAGGCAAAAATGACGTTTTCTCTAAAACTTTGAGCTCCCATAGTCTTCGAAGTTTTATTGCCAGGAATGTCAAACATGACTCATTTTAAAGCCCTAATGTTGCTCTTAGCCATACACAGTTTGGATTAAATTTGACGCTTTGAAAAGTTATGAAAATTCCATAACTTTCATTCCATTCATTCCATTTCATTCTATAAATTCCAACAGTTTTATGGGAAATTTTTAAAACTCAATCAATTATTTGAATGGTTATATCTCAGAAACGGTGACTCTTAGGAAGAAAAGTATTAATACATTTTTTGTAGATAATTTTATTCTCTACAACTTTTGTCTGAGCTAATTTTACGATAGAACTCACCGTTTTGCTGAAAATTGCGAAAAACTAATTCCATTGATCTTTGACCCGCCGCCATTTTTGAGGATATTTGACATTTTATATATAATTATATTTTGAACAATTTCAGCTTCTTAGGACAAAATGTAGTTTTCCATTTTCATACTTGTCCCCTCCTTTCCCCTTTTCCTTTCCGCTCTCACTTAAATCAGTTGAGTTGTCGAAAACTGTCGGCCATTAATAAGGGAAACCGCAAAGGGTCGGTTTCTCAAATAATTTCAACAAGAAAACCAAACTTCGGTTTGTTCCAAACTGTCTTCGGTTAAAATCTTTTCCACAACGGTGAGATTTTCATAACTCTTTCGGACACACATGAAAATGCAACGAAAATCAACGATTGTCGAGAAGCCATTGAAGCGAAGAAAAACGGAGCCGATTTTGTTTTCTTTGGAGAGCAGAGAAAAACGTTTTGTTTTTGCGTTCCCTCAAAAACTGGTGAAATTTCTCAGAGGGGAAAGCAAAACTTCCTCAAAGCATAAAATAAAAAAAAAATTGTTCTCTGCTCGTAAAAGGAAATTATCTTAAGTAAAAAATTTAGACTCAATTCATAGCGAAAGATATTTGAATATTTTTCAGTGGAAAAATGTCGGAGAGGACAACAGACTCTTTATTTATGCATTTTAATTAAAGTATTTACAGAGAAATAAACGAATTTCACTGTGGCAGTGACCGAAAAGTGGCCATTTTGAAGAGTAATATTGTGAATGTGTCACCTCAATTTACTCAAATTGTTCTTTTTTTTAAGTGTCAAACATTTCTTTGAACGCGAAATAAAGCATTTGCTGTTTTTTATTGAAAAATTCCATCGAGTGGGAGACAAAGCGGATTTTATACGACATTCCCCTCTCTCTCTCTCTCTCTCTCCAAATCTCCGAGAAAACAAAACCGAAATACTCTTTTTATATTAAAAAAAAAAGTATTTTCCATTTTATTTTAGCGGAGTAATATTATTCAAGGGTGCGGATTATATACGATGAAATCTGTTTCGCGAAAGAAAAAAAAAATAAAAGAATTTGAACGCGAAAAAGAAAAAGGGTTGCGAAGTAATATTCGTAAAACTAATAAATTTCACTTTTGAGAGTATATTTCGTTTAAATAATTATTCGGACTTTTTACCTTTTTTCGTTTTAAATTTCCCTCCAAAACTCTTTAAACAATTCTTTTTTCAAAAAAATATAACCAATGGCGATTATTAAAAATTAAAATATATGGATGAAATATTCAAAGGAAGTATAACAAAGGAAAATTACAAAATACCAGAGTTAAAAAATAATATTAAATATATACTGCATTATATAATAACAAGTGAGAAGAAATGCAACTTATCCTTCGGGATTATACCTGAACCTCCCGACCGTATTTGAGCTGTCCCATAATGTCCGCCAACTCTGAGCTGACGAACTCCGACTCGTCCAAATCCTGCAGACTGCTGTTGCTGATGGTGTACGAGCTGAGGCTCTTGCTCAGCTTCAGCTTCTTCGCCCCCTGACCCCCGCCCTCCTTCGGCGACTTGCTCGGGAGGAACCCCATTTTCTTGGCGATCGTCTCCAGGGCCGCCGACTGGGATTTCGCCTTGATCAGGCACTTGTTCCTGAAGGAGACGATCCCCTTCTTCCTCTCGCAGTTCCAGCAGCGGCACTTCTTCTCCTTCCCGTTGCCCTGCGGCTCCCCGTGGGGGCCGTTGTTATTGCCCTCGTCCTCTATCTTCGTGTACGACGTCGTGCACGTCAGCTGACTGGAGCTGGAGGAGCCCCGCGACCGCGTCCCGGGGTTCTTTATCTTGAGTACTGTCGTGTCGCCGTTGGGGGTGGTCGTGTCGGGGTTGGCGGGCTCTCGGCAGAGGGCGAGGGCGGTCTCGGAGGCGAGGGAGAGGGAGTCGGAGGGGCGGGGGGCGTGTGGGCGGTGCGTGGGGGGGAGGGGGACGGGGAGGGCGTGTGGGGCCCCCCCGGGGGCCGCGTTGGGGGGGTTCTTGCTGTTGTGGAAGGAGACCAGATGGAGGCTCTGGTTGTGAGTGAGCGCGTGGTTTTGTTTGGAGAGTGTGACGTAGAGTTTCCGCTTTCCTCCGGTTTTGTGTTTGTTCTCCCTGCAGAGCTGGATTAGGGTGGACTGAAAGAGAAAGCAGAGAGTCAACCCTCTTTGAAGGGGGCGAAGGGGAGACAATTAAAATAGAAGCAGAAGAGTGTATGCACGAGGGCGCATTAAGGGAAATTCATCCGTCAGCTCAGTGACTTTACATTCGCATCGCTTTATTTGCTCTCACTTTACAAAACCTGACTTTTCAATGCTCACTTCTGAAAACCCGAAAACACATTGAGAAAATGAAATTGAATCCCGGAAGCGGAAGTTGCGTTGTTTGTCTCCATTTCTGCAAAGGGCGACGCATCAGAACATCTTTGATTGGCTTCCGGGGCGATGTCCCCATATGCCATCACTCAGCAGTTCTTTCCTCTTCTGGGAACTCCAACAACTTCCTCTCCCCGAATCCCCATTCCCGGACACTCAAATCCAACCGGATTCAGTGGGAATCCCACTCTGTTTAACTCCGATCCGGGAGATTGGAAGTCTTAATCTTGTTAGAAATTGAACGCGCAGTGACGGATTGAGGATGAAAGGATAACTAATCCACTCAAATTAGACATTTAAGCTCACATAAATTCCCAACAAACTGAGCAACTTTGTCAAACTGTTCAGAGAATAATTATATATTAAATATGAAATAATAAATCCGATGTTGGAAAAACATGGCGGCAGATCAAAGCTCAAAAATATTAGTTTTTTCACATTTTCAGCAAAACGGTAAGTTTTATCGTAAAATTGGCTCAGACAAAAATTGTAGAGGATAAAATTATCTACAAAAAATGTATCAATACTTTTCTTCCTAAGAGTCACCGTTTCTGAGATATAACGATTCAAAAAGTTGGATGAGTTGTAAAATTTCTCTAAGAAAAGCCTTCAATTTTCAAGACCCATAACTTTTTTTCAAAGCGACCAATGTCATCCAAACTATGTACGGCCAAAGAGCAACATTAGGGCTTTAAAATGAGCCATGTTTGACGTTTCTATCATCAAAACTTCGGAGGCTATGGGAGCTCAAAGTTTTAGAGAAAACGCCATTTTAGCCATTTTTGTCTCAATTTGAGGCCAAATTTCAAAATAGTGTCATTTCGGATTTCTTTCTAACTTTGCTCGTTGAAAGGGCATATTTTAAGCTTTCAAACGCATCTGTTTGGATTTTAAAGAATCCACTCTGAGTGGGTAAAATTGGCCGCAAAAGTTGCCATGTTAAAAATGGCCATCAAACACATATAGTGAACTTTTTGGATCGTTATATCTCAGAAACGGTGACTCTTAGGAAGAAATGTATTAATACATTTTTTGTAGATAATTTAAAGCTCTGCAATTCTTGTCTGAGCTATTTTTACGATAATACTTACCGTTTTGCTGAAAATGGCGAAAAACTAATTTTTTTTGTTCTTAGACCCGCCGCCATTTTTTCCCCGACATCGGACTTATTATTTGACATTTAATTTATAATTATACTCCGAAAAATTTCACCAAATGTAAGCTTTTTATGAATTTATGTACCCTTAAATGTCTAATTTGACAGGACTAAACCGATTAATTAATAAATTAATTCCGGAGTTAATATAAATTTGAAAAAGAGAAAAAAGGTATTTCCGGTGATCAGTTGATCTTCCGGGGCATCGTCTCAAATATAAGACGCCATTAAGCCATTAATCATGCAAATTTCCTCAGTTTCTGTTCCGCGTCGCCTTCATTTTCAGATTAACTTCAAACTCAGATTAAAAATTACACTGAGAGCGCGTGCGAGCGATGAAGGCGACATTCCCGTGGAATGGAATGTGGGAATGTGAATGTTTTCTTCAATTCGGGAATGCAGGACCTGAGGACAAATGAGAGAGTTCACGGGAGGTTATTCAATCACTCTCTCCCTCTGTTTGCAGACCGGGAATCCGTTACCGATGATTACTCTCTTCCCCGCCATTCCCTACTTTTACTTCAACTTTTTTCTCATTTAACTTGGACTAATTATTTAGCGAGTTGTAATAAATTAAAAAACTTTCCGAATTAATTGAAAAGAGCTTTGAAATATAAAGCAAATTTTTCACTCGCACAGATGATGGCGCTCACCGGTAATAGTTCTCTTTTCCTCCCCTCCCCTCCCCCTCCCCCTCCCTTTCCCCTTCAACCCCCGAACATTCTTCCGGGTGGCCGCTCGGCCTATATTTAACCTATGACCGCCTCTCCGCCCTCTTTCCCTACTTAGCTTATGGCCTATTGAGAGTGGCTCAGATTTCATTTTTACGCAGGAAAAGGCCCAACACTTTAAATTCAAAGGAAACTCAAATCCTTTTCGATGTGGGGATGCTAATCTCGTTTGAAAATAAACCGTTTCCTCCCTCTTTTTCGCCACCCCCGCCGCCCCTTCCCACGCGTTTCCCTCCTTTCTTGAAGGCGAACCTCGTTAGGAGGGCTCCGACAACCTGTCAAAAATTCTCTCCAATTGTCATTAACGAATCAGCTGACTTCGAGGGCTTATTTATGGACGTCATTATTTGGTTCATTTGGTAATTGAACAGTCGCCGAGAAAATTGCTCACTTGAGAAGGAAAAACGAGGAGAGCCATCAAACTGTCCACAATTCGCTTTGGCCGTGAAAAGTGAAGATAAAACATTGCCTCCATTTGCATTTTAGAATAAAATTGACAAACGTTTTACTCTTGGGGAGGAGGGGGGGGGGGGTAAACCTTTTAGATTTCCTCAAGAAATTAGGGGTTGTTGACGATATGAAGAAAAATCCCACTGAACTTTCGTCTCTCTTTTCTCTATTGTTTCAATCGTTGTTATGTAACGGCCGCTCTGATATGTAACATCTGTTATAAAACCATCGGTGGTTTTATAACAGCCGTTATGTTTCTTTGTAGTTACTTGTGAAAGTTATCAGACTCAGCAGTCGTCCTTCGACCAAAGATGGCGGAGCATTTCCGAGAATTGACTTCCCTTTCAAAATTGGGTTACCGGGGAAAACTCTTCCCCTTCAAATTTATTCTTAAGTTCCGGAATTTGCCTCATTACTCGAAATCCCCTGGGATTTTTCCCCCGGCTTCGCTCCCTTTCTCAAAAATTTGCTGTATCACATTGTTTTTCCAAGAGGGGTTAATTGTTTCCGTTTCACTTTCACTTTCACCCCGTCCCTTTTTACAATTTTAATTAATAATTTCATTCGTTTGAATTTTCCGTCAAAGAGAAAATTACACCAACGTCTTCGCTTTAATTCTCTTTTCTCTACACTCTCCCCTCCACTCTCACCCCCTCACCCCCGCCGCCCTTAAGGAGACTCTCAAGCAATCATTTGTCACTTCCGAACGCACAGAAAAGAAATTATTATCGGAGATAAATTGTTAATCATTTATCTCGGCCGCCCCGTTCTGTCAGGGGGAGCGCTTTCGGGGCCCTTCGGGGGCGCAAGAGGGGCCCGGAAGGTCAAGGTGAACTCGAGTTAAAAGCTCCCTGGGGAGAGTCAAAGGAAAATCCATTCCGAAGCAATCGAAAGTCAATCGATTTTGGATTTTCAAAGGAAGGAAAAGAGCACTTTTCTTTTGGTGAATGTCCGCCGGGAAATTAAAAATGATTTAAAAATGAAGGAAGAAAGATGTCTGGCGAACACACGAGGATATACATCACAGAGAGAGAGAAGAAAATTCAGACGGGAGGAAATTAAGTCAAAATGATGGACAAATTGAATATGTTTTCGTTTGCAGAGATTTCGAGAGGTTCGAAGAGGTTTTTTTCCCTCCGAAAGTACAAATGCCCGGAAATGAGGATTCTTATAACCCTTCACTTCCGTTTTCGAACGGAGCGACTTCCGGAAACCGATCGCGAGAGGGGATATAATTTTTGCTGAGGTTTAATATGTGAGACACATCTTCGGGGGATGCTCACATGACAGAAGCTCTCGGCAACAAAACCTCCCTCGAAATTAGCTTCCCCGGGGGCGGGGGAGGGAGCGAAGAGCAAAGGGTTCGTCTCTCCTCTCATTGTCGAGAGAGGAGAGAGAATCTGAAGGGTGCACTAAGAATGAATGGGAGAGATCTATGAGAAGATTGTGAAGATTCGATCTCATCGGAGGGGAATTCGGCCGATTTAATCGGCCTTCATTTATTTCAGACGGACACCGAATTCTTTTTTTTTTTTACGCGGGACATAACTTTACATATCTGTCATTTTGTGGCTTTGTTTCGTCGTCCTTGAAGAAAAAGAATAAAAGCTCGGAGGGATAAATTACCGGAATTTATTACTGAATGATCAAAAAGGCAAAAAGGGGCGTTTGTTTAGCAATAAATAAAAATAAAGGATTCCGGGAATGGGGGGAGCGGCGCCAGCATTCGACGAGATGTGGTCTCATTTCATTGAGTGTCCTCACGTCCCGTTGTCCCTCCGTCCCCAGAATGTCCCCCCCCCCCCGATGCCCTTTCCCCTCCCGTTTCGCCTCTCTGCCCCGAAAACCTTGACACCGCTCAGCGATTGTGCTTTCCTTCGTCTGCTGCCAAAATGTGTGTCGTGAGAAAATCCAAAAGAACCGAAAAAGCTTTCATGTGGGCTTTCAAAGCAGAAGAACTTTCGAAACGGTCGAGTAAACAAGGCCGACGCTTTGATTAAACTTTCTGTTACTTCCACCTTCTATTCCGGGGTTTTCGGGACAAAATGCTTAATTTAAACAATCGATATTGAAAATGACAAAAGAAAAAAGGGGCGGAATTAAAAGCTCAATTTTTGGGGGCTCAATGCAAATCGAAACAACGCTTTGGGCATTGAAAGCTCTTTAATTTTCCTCAGAACCTTTCAAATGAAACGCATATTCGACGTTTATTAACATTTGCGAAGCCCATTTCCGGTTGAGCGCTGCACTTCCTTTCGTTCCTCCCCAGCGGCCGGAAATAGATTCATTTCCGAAAAAATTGCGCCATTTTTCAAATTTTTAATTTAGATAAGTATTACGAATGATCTTTTCTGTGCAATTTCACTGTTTCATCACTCATACGTCCTTCGCACCCTTCCTCTCCTTTTTAAGTCAATTTCCCCAACAGTTTTCTTCAATTTCATTTCCCGTATATTCACCCAATATTTGAATACTCTTTCCTCTGTTTTGTACTGCAAAATTGGCTCTTTTCGACGCGGAGAACTCATCCGAAAGACGCAAAAAGAACAACATCGAACTGTGGGGTGAGAAACGACCCGAAAAAAAGATAAGATGGCCCCGAAAATTAAGTGCAGTCTCTGTTTGATGGAAAGAAAAGCGAATGATAACGACAAAAGAATAAAGTCAGAATTTAAGGAAAGATAAGGAGTATAAACATAAAACTTTTTGAAGGATTTCCATCAAATATTTCATGAAAAGGAGGAGCAAAGGAAGGGGAGTCGAAAGAATTTCCCGGAAAAATCAAATTTTTCCTCAAAGGAAAACCTCTTACCTTGAAAGCGTCCCTGAACTTATGAGACATTATGTGGTACAGGAGGGGGTTGATGGTGGTCGAGAGGTAGTAGAGGACTCCCGAGATGTACGTCAGGAAGATGTACACGATGTAGACAGTCTTGCTGGGGTGTTCGTCCAAATGGCCGTACATTGCGACCAATCTCTGCGCGTGGAAGGGCGCCCAGCAGATGAAGAATCCCACCACGACGGCAACTGAAACAGTCAGCAGAGTCTCTCATTAAAATGCAGCTTTTACTGCTTATTGGAAAATATTTTCACTTTTAAACTCGGCTCCTTTATAGCTGTCGGGGGGCGGAAAGGGGTTCGCGGGGGGAAGATTCCACGGAATGAGGTTGGGCCTAATCTCGACAGAATGCAAACACGCGCCTCATGGAATTTAATATAAAAGGGAGCTGTTGACACTGAGGGAAATTTGGTCACTGCTTCCTCAGCTGTTGCTTCTCCCGTTGGAACGTCTTTCGGTGTGTCATCGATACTCCCGATTACCGCAGCGTCGCCATATTGCGGCCATTACAAAACGAACCATTTAAAATCCCTTTTTTTGCGGAGATTTTCCGATTTAAGCTCTGCATTGTGCAGAGGATTTGCTTTGAATGGTTATTCTTGCGGAGGAAAATCGAATAAAACAGTGATACCCAACCTTTCATTATATACGGGCCAAACTTCCGTTGATAACATCGCAACCAAAAAAAAAAAGACATCTCCAATTTATATTCATTAACTGCACCTTATTTGATTATTCTTAGCCCAAATTTAGCCCGCGGGCCATATGCAACACCTTCACGGGCCATAGGTTGGACATCACTGGAATAAAACATTAAAGTTTAAAGCGAAGGAAATAATTGAAAATTTGAGCGTAGCACCGAGAAAAGCTTTCATGTGAAAGTTCGGCTAAATTAATGCTAATCATTCAGATTAAAAAAAGGCTTTTTATTTTCCGAAGGAAAAAAAAAAGTTTGTCTCAATTAAACGAGCCTTGTCGGAGACATAATTGGAAATTATATTTAATTAATTATTAAGAAATCCAGGAAGTTGAGAGTCTTCCGACACTTAGGCTGACTCATCATCGCAGACTGCCAATTTCAACAGAGAAAGAAAAAACAAAAAAATATCCGACGGGGCACAAGACATAACGACAGAATACTTTCCTCGCCATATTGGATGATACAGCTGATCCGTTTACAGGATTTCGGGATCATCATCTCGGGAACTCTCCCCATCCGTGGCCTCGAGGAAATCACTCTTAGTAGATTTCCCTCAGTGGGCAATCCCTCTTCATAAACATCCCCAACCCTTAAATTAAGTATCGGTTCCCTCAAGGAAAGCTTTATCTCTTTTTTATCGGGAAACGGAACAACAGTCTAAAGTTTGTCTTTCTGTCACTTCGATATCCACTCAAAAAGCGACCACTTCCGTTTGGAGGTTATTCTGTTGTGTCCATCTGCGGATGGCGATGACTCCTTTTGCTTCGAAACACTCCAATTTGTGGTGTTTACTTTGGCTTCCGAAGGAGGAATCGGAAAAGAAAGATAATCACTCTGAGGGTGGTTTTGATAGAGGGGTTGTTTTCATAGGGGACTCAACTTACGTTGGCTTTCCTATTAAACGGCTAAATTGATCAGTCGATGAAACTAAGGTTTTATTTCTTCCTTTAAAACGCAGCTTTAGACGCCATTGCGTCTCGCCGACGTTTTCCTACAAACAACTTTTCACAATGGAATCCGTTGAAAGAAACTATTTCCTCCCTGTCCGAAAATAAGACAAAAGCTCTAAAGATTCTTATTAATTTTATTCCAAACTTTTGAAAATTGTATTTTTATTAAAGTTTCCAAGTAAAACAAAGGCTTCACGAAAAAGTGGAATTGGTATTCGGGAAATTTCCAAGTTTCATTAGAAAAGAGTTTTCCAAAAGTCAGTTAAAAACCAATGCGCGCAATGTCAACGATGGTAACGCCTATGATTAACTTGCCTGCACCGCCTTCTGAATAATCAACCTCCCCTAGCGGTCGAATCTGGAACTAGGAATGGTTTAAACCTCTTCGAAATCATAAGAATAAATGGAGGTTTATTTGTTTCTGGCTTAATATTTTCCAATTTATTTATTATGAATTTACAATTTCAGTTTGAAAAAAAACATTCAGGATTATGAAGAAAACAAACTTACACTCAAATTCAATGAATTTTTTTCCCATTCGCAGCTTTGAAAATAAATAAAGGAAGGAATTTTTATTTTATGGGGATTTAAAGAAAAAAAAACACGAACCTGAACTGCAGTGTCAGCAGAAAAAACTCATTCGAAAACCGGGAACGAATATAAAAATCAAAATGGTGCCCTTTGGAAACAGCGATGTTTTCGTACTAAAGAAATCCATTTAGGTTTCATTTAAATAGATTTTTATTGTTGTCAGAGCTTTTTTTATAATACGTGAAAGTGAACGGGTTTTCTCCGGAAAGAGAATCACTTTGACGGGGAACATATGTCAATGTTAGAGCGGGGAAAATTAAACACAGATGAAAGAATTAGTTTGGACTTTCTGCACGGGACGTTTAACTCAACCCTTTAGGCCGTAACTCGTTCATCAATTTATGAAAAAGAGATTCGCATTCAATAAAAAACAATTACGGCTTTTTGGGAATCGTTTTGTTCTTTCTTTGAAAAAAAAAACGGTTAATTTCTTTCTAGTGAATTTTTTATTCGACGGTTTCGAACAGCTTTAGATCTTCTGTCTTCTTATTCGCGCCAAAAAATTCAAAATGGCCAATTTCATCAAATTATATATTCAGGTTACGTAAATTCCTAACGAGCTGAAACTTGGTCAAATTGTTCTGAGTATAATTATACAAAAAATGTCAAAAGTCATCAAAAATGGCGGAAGGTCAAAGGTCAAAAAAAATTAGTTTTCCTCCATTCGACTGAACTAATTGTGATCTGACCCGGGTATTCTTTCCCTTTCAATTTCTAAAAGATTAAAAATCAGCTTTTAATTGATATTCCTTAATAACCCTCGCAGAAGAGAAAAGCCAAATAAATAATATTAGGTTACCGCAAATGTGTGAAATTCGATATTCAGAGCAACGATTAGGGAGTATACGGGATGCCTCATGATTTTAGGCAAAGCAAGGGACGGTGATTTAGCCTCAAGAAGCGCATTCTGTAGCAGATTCAGCCGGAAAATTTAATATTTCAGGTATTCATCCCCTATTCTCAATCCCGGGGGAATAAAAATGCAATCGTGCTTTTTCTTGTTTTTATTATCCGGAGAATGAGAAGAAATCCCGTTTCTCTGATGCACATTCGCAACACTTTGGAACAACACTGAATTATCTCGTGATGCAAATACAGCTCCCCTGGGAGGTTGTGGCCGTGTAAATTGGTGTGTTTTGCAAATGAATTTAATTAAAATTCCTCCTCTAATACGTTAAATTAACCAATAGGCGCGCGTTTTTGTGAAAGTGAAAATGTGTGAAAACTATTCAAATGGCGGCACCTTGAAATTGCTCGATCATCTCCTCACATCCTCGGCATTTCTCCCGAGAATCAGCAAACTTATTCCTGTCACCATCTCTCCCGATTCTTCCAGCCCGGGTGTTCTGAATCGCCACTCCGCTCAAAGTCTTCCGGGAGGAACAAGAAATTACTCTATTTGAGCGTTTAACCAAAAGGAGCCATTGTTCGGTTTCACAGAGAATGTAAACGATGACACCGAAAGTTATAAATCCTCTTAAATTAAGCTTGCCTTTTCCTCTCCGACTCAATTTCGCCTCCTCTTCCCTCTCCTCCAAGTTTGTTTAATTCTTAAGAACTTATTCTAACAAACTCAGTCAGGTGCGGGCATTTTCCTCCTTTTCGATTCTGCCGGCGGAGAGGAGGCGATGGGGGGGAGGGGAGAGGGGAGAGAGGGGGGAGTCGGTGAAGATCTTCCAGATTATCCTTCTGCGGGAGAATCGTGATTGGAATTTCGACACGTGAAAAAATCAAACCCGATACAAATGAAAAATAGTTTTATTTGAGGAATTTGATTTTTCTCTTTCTCGCCGTGTCGAGGTTTGTCCTCGAAAGTTTCTTTCCCGATATTTCCAAACCCTTTTTTTTAAAAATCCTCCCTCCCCCCCCCTTCTGCAGCTCCCATTAGCAGAATTCCTTTATTTTACGCAATTAATTTTCTTTCTTGATTTGATTAATTTGTTTTCTCTCCCCCGTTCGCTCCCGGCCACCCCAATCATTAGAATTCTCACTCTTTCGTCGGCTTCACCTCATTTTTCTGCTCCTTTCAATGTTCCCGACTGCTAATTAACTCCCTGTCTCTCTCTGAGAAAGTCGAAAAAGGCTTTCTACCCGGCGAGGTCTTAGACGGCGCCATATTTGATCCGATTCTCAATAATCTAAATATCTCGGAGGCAGCGGTGAGAATACAGGAAGTCGCGGAGGGAATCCAGGAGGCAGCGGCACGCGGCGTTTAAAATTAACGCTTTAGATAAACATAAATTTATGATTAATTAGTCCTTGTGTCACATTAAGAGCCCACGAAAACAAAGAGGTGGAAGACGACTTGGAAAAATGATATAAAAGAGAAAAAGAAGAGAAAGGCCACCGTCCTCCGGGATCTAAATTGACTTAAAAGTTTCGAGAAATAAATTTTGTTTTTATAAAATTACAATATAATGCTTACTGTTATTGTCGATGGTTGATTTCATTGGCATTCTTTGACCTCCGGTTCTTTTCTTCCCCGGGATTTGCCGTCGTCTCCCGAAGGATTCCATCCCAATCGCAGAAACGCCATCGGGAGATATCAATAATTCCCCGTAAATTACATGGCAATTTTCCGTGACGATTTTCAACCCCCGCGGCTTATGACTCGTGTTTGCAGTTCGTGTTTTGATCGGCGTCGCCATCATTTATAAAATGCATTTCTTTAAAGGGAGTCGGAAACCGATGTGAAAACAACCGAATCGATAATTCATTTCTTTTATTTGGCTTTGGCCCCGAGATGTCCTCGACCTGTCTGCCCTTTGGTGCCACCAACGAGAAATTCCTGAGGGTTCTGCGACTCTTTCCCGAACTGTCCGATCGCCGATAAAATCTATCATTGAATTCGTTTTGGGAAATCGCGGGGGAAGAAGGACTTTTCGAATTACCAACTCGTTTTATTTAAAAAAAAAAAAAAGAATTTTTCCCGCCATTAAAACTTCATTGGAGGATTCTGGCGCCGTTGGGCCGATGGCATAAATCAATTCGCAGGTCTCTTTTGCTTCGGATGCGATTCCAACAAAAATCCTCACTTTAATAAATATTTCACCGTATTCAATTGCCATTTTTCCAAAATTGATATTCTCATGAGTAACATATCGGATGATGTGAAGAATGAATACCGAAAAAGTGTCAAACCTTTCGCGGAGAGTCGTTGAAGCCTAAGACTAATGTAAACTAAAAGGAAAAATTAAAAGGAAAAAAGGAAAAGACCTGCAGGTATTAAAACGGATTGAAGATAAGAGGGAAAGTTTAAAATATACAATTTAAAATCTCTCATATAATGGAAATAAATGTTTTTCATAATGAAATCCAACGGAGTGAAAAACCGTTGGAATTCTTCGGGGGAGGACAAGAAAAAATTCAGAAAAGGGGCGGAAGGTGATGCGACAATGATTTAAGATAATCTCTTTATCCGTAAATTGTAATTAAAAACTCGACAAAGGAATTCCGCTCATTGAATACAAGTTTTTTTTGTCGACGTCGTCTGCTCTGTTTGTATTAGGGGATTAAGAAGTCATTAAGGCATTCGGTTTCATCTGGGGGTGGAAGACGACCTTGAAAGGCTGAAAATATTTGTTCAGCATAGACGCCTTTCTCATTTCGACCTAATTATCCCGAAATTTGGACGACTTTTCCTTTCTTTCGCCTTCAATGGCAGTCGAATTTTCCGGGGAGTTTTCCGGGCCGGGGTTTGATAACGGCGATGTTCGTGTTCGATTTCAGGAAAGGGTTGTGAAAGGGGTCGAATTTTCTGGAGGGGAGGGAAATATGACTAATGACCGGCGTTAATGCGGTCATTATCGCGTGAGAAAGACTCTCTGCCTGTTAATAAATTTTGGGGATTATTATACACCCCTTTGATAATGAACCATTACAGAAATGAACCAAACGGAGCACACGAAAATCAATCTGTTAGGCTTAAAAAGAAAACCTGAAAATGACACTTTGTTTTCACGTTGGTTTTGCATAATAATGTAATCTCCTCTATACATCAAAATTTGAAGAGTAAAACAACTTTTCATCCCAATTTCCCCTGAAGTTCTCTCTTAAGGGAAGAGAGTGTCCTTTGGCCACTATGTCCCGTGTCCCATTTACTTGGTTGATTCGTCCTCAAATATGTCCGTAGCCCGGATATTCTGTTGGCAGCAACCAAACCGAAAATGCATCTTCGCCCACGTCTTCGATTGTCTCCAATCCCCGACATTCTTCGCAAAATGCACCATGAAATGACCTCGTTCAAGAGAGAAATGTCTCCCGCCTTCTCATTTCTAATTCACGGGATAAAAATTCTCCTCTCCGCCTTCGGCCGTTCCCGATAGTTTCAATTTAAAAACTCGGGGACGAGGCATAATACACCGGTGACACAAAAGGTGACAAGAAACGAATCGAAAAAACCTGACGTCCTTTTGAATATTACATTCGGGAGGGACGCCATAGCGGCCTTGGAGCAATTTCACGGACAATAAAATTCCTGTCTCCTCAAAGGAGTGATGCGATATCCGGGAAACGAAAACTGAGAAACGGGTGACGCTTTTTCACGGGAGACCTTTTTCATTTTCTCTCTCCCTCGACAAACAACTTTAATGCCTCCCGAGAAATTGACTATCCCTTAATGGCGCGGCTTTGCGAAGGGAAATTCCCCAAAATCGGCGGCTGAGCACATCCGAAGACGGGAATCGGTTGGGCGCGTCCGGGAAGACACAACGCTTTTGGAACGGTTCCATCAACCGTCTAATTTCCTCAATTAGAAGCCATCATTCGTGGAAACGGTCGAGGTCGCCGCGTTCGCTTTCGAGTGTCGCTCGACCACAGGATGAAAATCAGATCAATGGCTGTCAGCGAATTAAGGCCGAGCTGCCAAAGTCAGCAGCGGGAAACTCTGTTCCGCATCGGACGCTTTCCTTTGATTACATAAGACCTCGCACATCGTCTTCTGCTGCTTTTTCCGAAAACGGTTTCACCGCTTCAAAATCATAGAGTATATAACTGCGGTGGTTTTTATTAAAAACTTAATATTAGCGCACTCTCAACACTCTGTCGCGAGTGTTTCCGACAGCGGCGGTTATTAAACATTCACAGCAGTGATTTTTCCTCTGATTACTGAATAATCGGCAACGAGTTTTGATAGATTCTTCAGAACAATACGGTCCGGTGTGACAATGGTTTGTCAATAGGTTGATTTTCATGGCCGATCCCTAAATGGGGAAAATGGAGACCCTTAATCATAAATCTCGTGCTGGGAAGCGTTCGCGGGGCTGTTTCCAGAATTTTCCCCCGGGCACAATTGAAACTCCTCTCATTATCGGGAGTGTTTCACGAAAGTTGCAAAACGATTTTCGAGATTAAGCTCTAAAACTGTGCCAGTTTTCAGTCGCCAATTAGTTTTTTTCTTACCCTTGAAAATTTTAAAACCGACATCAATAAAAATATGTTATTAAAAAACTTTCTAAAACCCCTCTGGTTTCGCCTTGGAGATGAAATTATCCCACCCTTAAAAAAGTTTTTTTCGAATATGCTAATCGTATTATTGGAAATTTTCACGCTTTTTTTAATGATATCTAAGGAGGAAGTTTCGGATCTGTGCGAACTCACTGTGAAATTAAATGGCGATTTTCCCCTTAAAATAGAAAAGTGTTACCGCTAACTCATTTTCACACATCCCTTTTCTCCCTTTATGAAACAGATTATTTAAACCCCAATTTTATTGCGCATTTGCGGCCACTTGTTCCTTTAGGCACAACCATCTGTGAGCACAACCCTTTTTCTAAGGCCGGTGTTCGTACTATCCACTCTAGTGTGGCAGTTATTCGGGGAAATGAAAGGATAGTCGAAACCCATCTTCGTTTTCTAAGTATTAATTAAAATTTTTAATAAGTTAATTTTGAATTCAAATGGAGCCCAATCAATTACATAAATTGTATGAACTTTTGAGTTTCTCATTTAAACCCTAAAATTAATGAATAAAGAGCAGAAAAGAAAAAGATCTCATAATGTTTTCCTTTTTGCCTTTTTCATTTTGATCGTATTCTCTTCCATTTGGCTATTTTTTATAAAAGGCTTCAGAAACCTTTCATTCATTCATTCATTTAATGCGCGCTTTTATTTTTCTTTTACCGCCTACTTTTCTTATCTTGTTAAAATGTAACGATTGCAACTTCCTCTCCTCCATTTTAAACCTTGCGCGTTTGGATTTATTTCCCCAAATAAATTTATTTCACGAACCCACATTTCAGATAAAACCTAACCGACGTAAAAAACTAAATAAAGCAAATAAAAGTTTAAATAAAACTTTGTTCAGCCGTTGACAACGGGATAAGACGAGAAAAAACGGTCTGCTGTCGCTGCGACAGAATTTGAAGACATACGGGCAAGAGAATCCTCCATTAGGTTTTAAATGGTCGACGTTCGACTGAACAGTTTTCTGTGGGCGAACGTTGGAGGTGAACAGCAGTGAAAGATTAATTCCCATCGCTAATCATAAAAATGAAAAATTAATATTGAAGGAAACTTTCCGAGCGGCTTTTGCATACTTTCTGTCCCGCGATAAGACGACAGTTATTTAATGCAATAACCGGGAGTTTTGACAAAAATTAATTGATTATGAATAAGATTCTTAATTGGGAAAAACCATAGAGCAGTCACCTCTCGGAGTCATAATATGATTATATTATGGTCTATGGTCCATGGAGATTTGCATGTCAACGAAAGCTAAGCAGAGGCGAAACTAGCCTCGGCTGTTGTGGGGACAACTCGTAAGTTAAGCGTAGGCGCCACGAGGTGTCTTATAAGTCCACCTTTTACCACTTATTGTATTCGATTGCATTAAGGTTGAAACCTAGATGGGTTTAACGAACTTCGAAATAATTATCAATTGTCGTAAAATAAGCAGTGTTTCCCGAACTTTTGGTCGATTGTCGGTTCCTTCCTTCGTCACCGCCATCCACATGCCAAAAACTGTTAACAACCCCGTCATCATCGTCGTTATTTATTGGAACACGTCGCTGAGCGTAACTCCTCCAGCTTTCTATGCGTTCATGGCTATGATGTGTTCTCATCGTCAGTTTCCGATGTGCTTGTTTTCCCATCGCATTTTTTCCTTCAACTTCTTAAAAAAATGAAATAATCGTTTTGGCTTGCCTTCAGCTTTCCTCGCTGTTTGTTTATCAATACGCTCTTAGTATTTATATCGGAATTCTGTTATTTTAAATTTAGATTTACATCGAAAGACTTTGTTTCGGAATTGAGACTTTCCCACTTTGAGACTTTTGATTACGGAAAGTGTGTTTTTTTTTTCTTCGTTGACACTTTGTCTCATCAAATTTCGAACCGGAGCGATAAGCAGAAGAAAACGAAAAGGAACTTTTTGGCGGAGAATTTTTAATTGAGCTTTTGAAAAACTCCAAGAAAAGTAATTAATCTCTCCGGATTTGAATTATGAATTTTGAGAGATGGAAAATAAAAATAACGTTAAAATAATTACCGATACTGAAAATAAATAAAAACCATTAAAGTTTCAGGAAATTCAGAATTGACTCACCGATTGACGCCCGCGGCACGGCAATCACTGCTGACATTTAAGATCTTTGCTGTCAGCAAGAAAAAGTTTTCGTTTGCGAACGATGCACATTTCGGCGAATTTTTATTAGAAAAAATCCGAGTGGAGGAGGGCGGGGGCGCAGTTCTGCTGCCACGTTGCCCTGGAGGACGGCGTTGCTTTCCACCTTCGTTCTAAGGTTGAATAATATTTTTCAAACTGACGTGGGCGTTTCCTTTTTGTAAAAAACAGAACCGACATTTCTCCGGAAGGATCTCCGCATAGTCGCCCCTTTATTTTCATTTTCTTTTTCGTGGAAATTTATTAGGTGACAAAACAATTCGTACCACCGTAAGCATAATTTATTTCATTTGGATTCCAAACGAAACTGAAAGCTTCAATAAAACTAATTGAAACTCAGGAAACGAATCTGAATAAAAGTCTTTAAATTAAAAAAAAAAAAAAATAAAGCAGGAAATTAAAATGGATGACACCAATTGCTTTCAGGACTTTGCGGCAGCGAATTAACGAATTAAAATTTTTACTTTGTTTTGTATTTCTTTAAATTATTTTTCCTCCGCTTTCGAAAACACAATGGAAAAGCTTTTCTCCCCGAACAAAGGAATTTTATTTAGTTTTCTCAAGCCGAGCACTCACGTGCCCGCCTACAATACCTGAAGAAAACGTGGTAACGGCTGATCGTGGCACCAGACGAAAATGACAATGTCAATCGATTTCTGTCCTATGGAAGCTTCTGTTCCTTTTCTCCTGATATTTAAGGCTATTATAGTCCTTTGTCGAATTTATGATTCGCTTAATTAATATTTTAATTTCAATCACAATTAATTCTTACTCAGCATTCCTTTGATCCTGATTTATTATAGCTTTTCTAAGTCCGAAGCTCTAAGCTTTTAAGCTTTCCTTTTCTAATTAATTTTGGGGAAACTCGAAAGCTAAACTTGAGGAAAAACTAAAAATAAATTTTCTCAGACTGGTCTCGTATTCTGCCCTGAGTAAATATTTATTCCCGTACTTTAAAAGCATAAACATGATTTTTTGTGTCCTTAGACAACGTGAAAACTGAATAAAGGGAACGCATTTGATTTTTTGAAAATCTCCCCGGCTCTCCCCCCGGGGCGGCGTGTAAATGTTCATATCCCATCCGTTCGAAAATAGCCATTTTCTTTTTCTTTTATTTTATCTGACCTTTCATTCGACAAAACATGAAAGTACTTTCATTTTGATTTAATCCTCCTTTCCTTTCCCCTACGCCTCCGCTCGGTTCCCTTCGAATAGAGCTATGGGCTTTCGCGTTACGTGCTTCGCCTCCGGTTGGCGGTTCCTTCCTGCCACGATTTGCTCTTTCTGCCACCACTTCCCTTTCCTACACTCGCAGATGATTATCACCCTCGGTTATAGTTTAAAGCCAAAGTAATAATTCATGAACACAACCCAAAAGCAATAAATGATAAATAATTGATGATGTTTCACAGAATGAGCGACAATCAATCTGGGGAGACAATTGATATCATTTCGCTGCAGAATTTACTCTTCGAAATTGTGCAAATTGCATTTGAAAACTGATTTCACACCTGAATGAAAATTTAGAGAGAAAAGGAAAAATGTCGGAGCAGAGTGACAGAATCGAGGAAAGATAATAAAACTTTTCGCGAGTTTATCCAAAGTTTAGTGACAAATTGCCATCGGATCATTTGCAATCCAGTGCTCAAATCAAAACAATAAAATTTGTATCCGCCACCACCCATTTGATTCTCTCCCGATGGAAACCATCTCCTGAACAGAAAGCAAAAAGAAGGCAAGAAAATATTGCAAACTCACCGGAGACATATTAATCATCTTATAAGTGACAGATTTTTACTTGTATGTGTTGGTTTCCGCAAAGTAAATTGACGTGGCAGCAGTTCGTGTGCGAAATTATTATTTATGGCCTTTTTCTCTCCACACACGATCATCTTTTTCCCACGATTTTTTGATTCAATTATTTCAAAGCGACTGCCAGAAAAAAAATTCCCCTTTCTCACCCCTTCCTTTTCCCTTTTAATCTTCGCCATTTTTCCGCTTCAACCATCGCTTCCAATTTTCCTTCAAAATAATCACGCCACCTGTCACTTTTCGTTCTTCCGGTGATTCGAAAAGAGGAAACGAACGTAAAAACCAACAATCGAGAATCGATAAAAATGCAACACTTAGATGAGGCACTGCTCTGAAAATAAACTTTAAAATAAAGAAAATAATAAAAAAAAACGCGCTATAAACTCTGACGCCTATGGTTAACTTACTGAAGGCTCTTTCTTGGCAGTTGACAAAAGGTTCGATATACAGCGAAGTGTGTGAAAACCTTCGTTTGTGATTAAATTGATTTCATCAAATAATTAACGAACACTCATTTGTCGGTTAAAACCTTTTTGTGGATTCACTATGTTCGCTTCGATACTGTCTTCATTAATGACTTGGTAAAGCCTTGAGTTGTGCAACTAAGGAGAGGAGAACCTTGGATTTGAACTGAAGGCCACTTGAGAGGATTACAAATTTTGACTAATCCTCCATAAATACTGGGCGTCGTAATGAGGGCTTGCCAGTTGCTCAATTATCTGCGAACAACAGCGAAGCACGGCTACAGCTGACTTAATAAGAACATGAGCCCACATCTGGGTGTTTTCAAAGTGCCATTAAAGCAGCCGGAAAATGGAGGGAGGGGGTTATGACGTCGATGAAGCGAATTTCCTTTATAATCTGAAGAGCTTCAACTTCCAAGGATTGTTTTTGAGGGCAAAAAATTCGTCCTTTAAACAAGAAATTTGACGCAAATATCTGGGGATTACATAGTTTCACAAACTATGCCAGGATTCGGCGTCCTTCCACGGGATGTTCAAATCAAAGGTCACTTTTGACAACAAAGGAAAACTCGGCGACTCAAGTTCACCCGAAAAGAAGCCTCAACCCTTTCTACATTTGAAATTTGGATGCGGTTTACTTTCATTTTTCATTACGAGCAAAGGACAAAAGCAGACAAAGGAAAAACAGAAGTTGGTGTTTGTCTTTCCCAATGAAAAATTAAACAGAAATAGTCAATAGGCCTAATTAAAAATTGATAATTTAAATTCGGCTTGAAAATCTGAGCTTTTTTAAGAAAATCATAAGTCCAAGTGGAAATTGAAAATCAAAATTAACGAGTTTTCAGTGAGAGCCTGATTGCCTGAGGACAGATAAGAAAGGGATGCACAACCCTTTCGCATTCAAAGGGGAGGAAATAGTCTTCCATCTCCTGGAAGAAAGTCTTGGCTCTGTCATATCTGACGCTTTCGTTTCTTCGCATGGCTTATGGTTTTATTCAGTGCGAACATGAAAAGGGAAGGTCGCAGGGGAGCAGAGAAATGACTCCGTCTCCGCGTGGCAAGAAACTTAAAATAGGAATCCTCCGCAAGATTTTAAACTTCCCTCCCGCGAATTGAAGAAATCAAGTTCATAAGTCTCCTTTTGTGTCGATGAAAGATGGCAATTGAGAGGGCTATTTTCGAATTGCCCCCCGTCGAACGAGAACGAAATGAAAATTATGCGAAAGCCTGGAAATTGCCTCCCTTGGTTATGAAATAATGACGGGATCCTAACTGTCATCATCCCCCCGATGAGGGTTTCCGCTCCATCGGCTCCTCCTTCGAGTGGGGAGAACCCCAGAAAAGAAGACTGCTGAGGCAGCTCTGATTCTCAAACAAGTGAAAGCCAAACCTAATCATTCGAGATGCTGTGAACTGCGTCACGAAGAAAGGGTTCACTAACCCTTAATCCTTAACACCCTCCTAAGATTTCCGCGAATTATAAAGACAATATTTGACATAATCGAAAGGGGATTCTCATTTCCGGCTCAGGAAATATTGCCTTTGAGCCTCATGTACGAACGATATACGCGTTCTCAGTTTCACAGAAATGTTATGACGTTATTCTAATTTTGGGGAAAAGATTGTTTTCGGAAATTTTTTTTAATTTTACCCTTCTTATTCAATTTTCTGAATCAACCACCTGTGACATCGTAAGCACATGGTCAAGAAACGGAAAATTCCACAACTCCGTTACCATTATTCGACTAATGAAGAGACAATATTCTTCATTCTCTTATCGTGACTGGAACTCTTCCTTGAACATTTCTGGAATAGAGTTCCAGGTCAGGAGGTGACATTCTAACCCGTGCAAACACGTGGGAAGGCGTGTGGGAAAAAATGTCAGGCAAAACTAAAATACAAAGGAGATTATAGAAAAGCTTTCGATAACGCCACGGGAACGAGGAGGGCGGAGGGTAGTTTTTCCCTTCAATTTACCTCCACTTCGTGTTCCAGCCGATTGCCATGTCAGTCATCCGACCATACCCTTCCTTCCGGCATTCGCTAAGCTCATTCAGCTATTTTCGGAGATAAACCCTTCCGCGTATGCGATCCTCCCCCACAGCTTGGCCTTGACTTTAGAAAATTACATTTTTTTTTCTAATGAAAAACGATAAAATTTAATCGCTTCTGAACTTTATTTCAGTTATATTAACAGACGTTTAAAAGTTGAATAAAAAAACTTTGGCATTTTTGAATTTATTAATTCGAAGACAACAAAAAAGATGTTTATTTCTAATCGGAGACAGGAAAACAGGAGAGTCATTAAAAAGTCCAAACTTTTCTGTGTTGAAAATGATTCATTTCCTTTTGAATTTATTGTTTTTTTCTTTATCAGAATTTCAGAAAGGGAAAAAAGGGGTAATCCGGCTTTTTCTTTTGATATGCTCGACACTTGTAGAATTTTCCAGAAATCCAAATCCATTTTTCATGGACATCCCGAGAATCCCCTAAATCTGCATCCCTTTATAGCGACTGACGTCTCCCCCCAAACAAACCACTCCAGAAACATCTTTACTTCGTTATATTTAATGATCACAGACACACTGGGAAATGGGGAAAACATAATTAGTCTGTGGAAGACAAACAGTCGTTAATGAAACAAAGTGAAAAGAGAAGAACAGAAGTCAATCAAGGGGGGAGAAACCGTCAAAAAACCGTTAGGTCTCAGCTATCGGTTGCTGATGAAATGTCGCTCAATGTGAAAATTGAAGGGGATGAAATCTCGGTGATGTGGAACGGAAAAGAAGAGGTGGGGCAGCCGAAAACAACATGGGAAAACCTCATTAAACTCTTTCATTAATTCAGGAAGAGTTTTCACGTCAAAGTCGTTTTGTCAGTTTTTTGTGAGTCGTGATGCAGTTTCGGGAGGAGAAGACAGAGGCGAATGGAGGGGAGAAAGGTGGATAAAAAGATTAGGCAAATGAGAAATGAGGAAAAACAAATAAGGGGGAGAAGCCGCGTTGAGACCATTTAAAGCGCATTTCTGAAATTTTCAAACTCCAATTACCCCAACTTCCGCTTCCTGTTTCTTCGCTCCTTCCAAGTAATCCCTTCTCATAAAATCTGACACGGGCTTTCCAGTAATTTCGCGACATAATTTTAACACTTTAACCATGCATGGCCCGCTCTTTTAAGGCTCTCGCGCTTTTGTGTAAAATGGTGAGCGATCGCTCAAAAGAGGAGTGTTCGTAATATTCGGTCAGTGAATAAAAGCTCTCGACTAAATCAACATCCAGGGAGTCATTAATCATACAGCACAGTCTGCAGTCAAAGGCGAAAGTTGTATAAAATAAAAAAAACTCACCCAGCATTCTGATGACGTGGCTTTGTGAGGTGGTAGTCCTGTGCCTGGAGACGTCACCGCGAACGAAAGAAGGCCGCTTAACCGTTATCATCCTCGACTTCCTCAGTTTCAACCCGATAAGCACATACAAAACCGTTATGACCGTCATGGGGACGACGAAGAACACGCAGATGGAAATGAGAAAAGCGTTCGGAATGAGCACTGTCTTGAGGGTGCAGTAAGACTCCGGAGGACCGGAAGCGGAAGCACTGATCACGGTCACCACTCCGTACTGGATGGCCTGGGGGACGGCCAATCCGAGGGCGGAAATCCAGATGGCGATCACGAACTTGACGGCGCGAGAGAGTTTGGAGAGGGTGTGCGACTGAAAGGGGTGGCAGATGGCGACGTAGCGCTCGATGGTGAACGCGGTGATGGTGAGAACGGTTGCGTTGGCGGAGGTCTCCGCCGCGAAGCTCTGAAGGACACAGAAGGTCTCGCCGAAGACATAGGAGTGCTTCCGCCACATGAAGAACACCTCGGGGGGCAGACCGGAGAGAAGAAGCAGGAGGTCTGAGACGGCGAGGGAGAAGAGGTAGTAGTTGGTGGCCGTGTGCATGTGTTTGTTGCGGGCGATGACGACGCAGGTGCTGATGTTGCCGACGACCCCCGTGAGGAAGATGGCGGCATAGATGATGGTGACGGGTATGACGACGTAGAGGGGGTCTCTGTAGGGCTTCGAGGGGTGGTTCACTTCCTGGAAGAAGTCGCTCGCATTCTCGGTTCCCGCCTCGCTGTCGTTGAAGATGTCCAGAAGAAGGTCCGGTTCCCGGGTATCATCTTTCGTGATGAGATTCATGCTGCGGCCATTTTACACACTTATAACGGATATTCCGTTACTCCGCTTCTTTTCAGGTGCAGCCTGGGCATTCGGCCTTCGAAGGCCGGCTCCACCAACTTGAAATCCCCCTTCCATCTCACATGAGAACCTGAAAAAAATTAAGAACTCCGTCAGTTGCAGTATTATTTTCCCCTAAATAAAAATTCTTAGAATTTCTTTTGCGGCAAAATCTTCTAGAGCTTCTGCGATGAGCTGTTGGCGCATGAATTGTGATGGCCGACAGCTACAAAATAGTTTAATGCTCCTGAAGACGATAACGGAGGGTGAGAAACGGTAAGGGGTGCGAGCAGAAGGAAATTGCCTCGGGAAACAGAAAACGGGTTCGGATTAAAACCGTCTTTGGTGTGCCTTTGACAAGCCTCAAAGAGCGAAATATTTAATATCCTAAACATTTGAAGTAATACAGCTGAAGTGTTAGTCTTAACGAAATGTTGAAGAACGAATCATTTCGCGGGAAAACTTACGAGAAATTCTTCGGCTCCCGAACACTTCCCGTGGGAACGAAAGGGAGTGAAAAATTAACTTCTGCCACCACACCCCTCTCTTTTTTCTCAACTGTTTATTACATTAGGAGCATTTTTTCAAAATGTTAAAAACTCTTAAATTCGATCCCTTAGAAACAGAAATCCGGGAATTACATAAACTGATTACGTGGGAGCGAGGGCGCAGTGCAGTGAAAAAAACTCCAAACTTTCCAGTTAAGCTTTCATTTCTCGTTCCTTTGTGAAAGGGACAATGTGAAATGGCCGAGTCTCATTATAATCAGGTGGGACGCCATTTGCCAAAGGAAATTGTCTGCAATACGATCAATTTGACTTGGTACATAAATCGACGCCGACTTAGGCTAAAAATACCCTTAAAATTAATTTGTTTTGGCTTTTTCCGAAAAATCGACTCCCTATTTTCCCACTAAACCACCTAAATGAGGCAACTGAAAAAACATTTCACATTAATCTTTCCTAAATTTCCATAGCGCTTCCTCTCTTCTCGACTTTCAAGTATAAAAATTATGCGGTTAATAAAAGGCATTCCGTTTATGCAATCCTTTTACCTAATTATTCTGATGTTCGAAAGAGTTTCGGTGAAGGGGGGGAGGGGGGGGATTCTGATGAAATTTCCAACCATTTCTCTTTTTATTTACTCCCCCAAGAACATTTAAAGAACACTTGTGAAAGCTGTATTAGAGCTTGTTAAAAATGAAGAAAATTTTTTAATTTTCCGATTTCCCCGCGGCGGGAAAAAACTTCAAAAAGGAAAAATTCTCCTTTGGATCAGAGGGTGAAATTGTGTAAAGTAAAAACCCAAAACATCCTTTCGGTTATGATCTCTGAAAAACTTCCAGAACAAAAATTAAACGGAAATTTCCTCCTGAAAAGAGTCTCTGAGGGACAGAGAATTGGATGAAACTGTGGAAAAGCGTTATAAATCTAAATAATCTTTTTTTTTTTTAACAAAATAACGGTTGTTTTAGTCCGACAGTTGGCGAACCAGTTAATTATTAATAATAAACCGTCGCTTCTTTCCTTTTTTTTATTAAGTATTTAATTGCTCTTTTGCGGAGGTTGAATCAAAATATAATTCTTGTGCTTTTCCTTTTGTGTTGTTTCGTAAAGAGCTGAAGCGTTTTCGGGGAGAGACACAAAAAATTCAACAAGTGCGAATTTTAACCATTAGTTGAGTCGGTGTTTTGGTTTATTTCTATTTTACGACGATTTCCCACTGAAAATTACTTAACCTAATTTCTAATTCTTTTCCCGTTTTATATCCGGAAATATCTTTGAAGGACTCGACATTGAGAGGAATATTCTCCATGTTTTGGTCAAAATTTGCCCCAAGTCTGAATCAGTTTACCGAAATAGCGTGAACCTGAGGAAGAATAACTGTGAACCTCAAAGGTGAAAACCATAAACATTATTTATTTGGCAGTCATCCATCCCCATTCATCCCCATCCATCCCCGAAGTCTGCGTGCATACTGTCGATATCTGAACCTCGTGAAATTTAATTTTCCCATAATTTCAGTTTGAAACTCGATTTATGGAAGCTTCACAGACGTTTTATTAAGTGTAATAAAAACGTCTATGTAAAGTTATGTTTGGAAGAGAAGCGAAGCCGAGGAAAAGAAAATGAAGGAAAGGGAAAAAAGGAGGGAATTCAAAGGAAAACCACTTTGACTTGCCCGGACCATTTAGAAGAGGATGGATCAACATGACTGATTGGATTTGGCAGGGAAAGAAGGTTGAAGATGGGAGCAGGAATAATCTTCTTTCCTCACAACAAAATAAATTACAATAAAAATTAAGTAAAATTAATAAGGAATGTGGCACTTTTCTTTTATAAGGCTAAATAAATTAAGTCTCATAATTTTGATTTTTACTTAGACAAAGCAAAAATTCAAATTAAAGACAATATAATGGAAAATAATTGGTGAGTAATTTTTCCATTATTACATTGCTTTTATAAGAAAACCCGAAAAGGGTATACAGTCGAGCCTTCCATAACGCGGTACTCTTACTACTCTACACAAAGTAACTTATATACGTCTTCTCATAAGCTAAGAATAATCGTGAGAGAGTTTCTAGAAAAATCCGGAAGGTTCTCAATCTTTCCGGAAGTTTCGAATTCTCGGAAACGGACGGTCGGCGGCTTTTCTTTGATACCCTTTTGTGTTGTTTTGTCTTTTGAATTTAATGGCCTCCATACAACGACCTACGAATGATGTTATTTGCTCTAATTCTGAGTCTCTCATAGCGTGGTTTCCATACAACTCTACGCTAAAAGACTTATCAACACAATAATTCCCTCTTACTGTTCAATTGTTTTAGTGCATAAACATTTTGAAGAGGAGTTTGTTGCAGTTGGCCTTTGCTTCGACCATTTTGATCATAATCAGATTTTGCCCCCTCAATTTGAAAAAAAAAATTTGCCCTGAAAATTTAAGATAAGCGGGAGTTTATCTACACCTGAGCCCCGGAACAAAAAAACCCCTGAAAAGTTGAAATTTTATAATTATTCCTACAATCTAAGACTCATATTTTATGGAATATTTTATAGATTTTCAAAAGGGATTTGAATTAGTGATTTATGGATCCGAAAAGGGACACTAAGGGTCACGGATTTCTAAAACCGCAGACATTATTCTTGTCATTTCATCCTTACATCTCTGCAGTATTTCCCCTTGTGATATTTTCTAAGAAAATGGTTTATAAATTCGATATTTGACAATTTAGGCCCGATTTTTGAAAACTAATGAACGATTTTAATTCACTGACTCGACAATTGTTAATTTTTAAAACTGATCACGGCGCTAAAGAGTTAAAAGCGGGGGGTCCAAATCAGCTAAGTAAAAGGTTTGGTTGAGCAAAACATTCCTTCTTTCGGGGGGTGAGGGGGGGTTCCTAAAATATCCATCAATTCCACATTTAACGTAAGTGGTAACACATCAATTCCACATCACACGTAACGTCAGTGGTGCCAATCAAAACTCTAATTTTACAATCAATTCAAGATTTTAATTCAACCAATGAGATGAATATAAAAATAAAGTTTGGTAATGTCAGGCACAGGTTTTATTATTTCCGAAAAGGGCCGTGATAATTGCTCATTATTTCTCAGTCGCGATAGGGATTTAATGATAAAAAAAAAAGAATAAAACCGTCCTGGGCAACGGGGCTCCTGACAAAACAGTTTTTCAAAACCGATCAAACTCAGAAACTGGGTCAGAAAAAGTTTCAAAGTGATTTTGCTGACAACGAATAGATGAGACCCCTTTTTTGATTCCGCTGTGTTGAGTTTAACCACAGAATCGCTTAAACTGTGTTTGTCATTCATCTTTCGCTTTCCTTTTCCTTTACCCGCCACCGTTCTTTGGGCTATTCAGGAAGTTTCAACCTCTTTCCTCCCTCCTTCCCCTTTTTTCCGTACTTTCAGAGCTGTGCTTCCTTTGTGATAAGCATTCCGAATTTTAAAAGCAGTCAACTTTAGTTTCTTCCAATATGCATGGAATTTCATAAAAGACTGGGTTATAGAAAACCCACAAAACTCCTTAATTAACGTATTTAGTTTTTAATACTATTGTCAGGAAAGTTTAAACTCCACTTTCGAAAGAAAATTACTCCCGCTTGTGCCGTGGGGAAAAGTGCAAATATTTCAATACACCCCCGAGGGTTTGAAGACCTCCGGAATTCCCGATTGGTCGGAAGAGGGGGGTAATTATTGGTGAATAATTAAAACCGAAGAATGTGTTTCAGCGTATGAAATTAACAACGATCTTTCTGCTGGGAAGTTTATACTCATCAGTCTTATCATCCTTAAGTGCTTTGCATGTTTTAGTTCACCAACTTTTCATAAGGTGTTCGCAGTTTATTGAAAAGTTCACCACCAAAGGCGATTCGAATTGTTTTCCCTCAATCGCATTCAAAAAATACCGATGAAGGGCACTCGATAGAAAACAAAGTAATTAAAACAGAAGAGCAATTAATTTCTCCTCGTGGGTTTCTTAATGTGATAGCGAATGCCAAAAACCCTTCTTCACCACCCCTCCGCATTTCTCTGTCTAAAATAATCCTGCAGAAATTTATAACAATGCTTTTCTGTTGCTTTGCTCCTCATTTATGGGAAACAGAAGCAAAGCCTGAGATACAGTTCGAAAGGACTTTCTATTATTTCCCAACGATTATACTGAGAAACTTTATAAATGGAGGCAATATACACCTTAGAAGCTGCCGGTTTTGACTGAAATTACAAGAAAATGACAATTGTATCCCCCCTTCCCTCCACCTTAGCAGAAAATGAGCCTTTGGGGAGTCAACCACGATTTAGTGGCCTTTGTTTGCATTCTTCTCTCTAAATGTTTCGCATTCAAACGATTATTATCGATTCTTTTTAATGGATGATACTAACTTTGGCAGTAACATCGGAAAGTGATTGTGGAATAATGTAAAAACAAAGATAAAAATGCAAAATTATAAAGCGTTATGGGTGATTATCGTCATTACAGTTTGTTTTTCACTAATGAATGAATTAAGCGTGGGACGATAAATTAACCCTTTGCGGTCGTATGTCTGCTCTCAGTCACCACAGCAAAGAACTGTACGAATCCTATACTGTATGCATTCCTATATGAGTTTACACTTTTCCTGAGGGAACCTCTACTGATACAATGCTCCATCGATTGGAAATAACGAAGTGTCGTCTTTTGAACGTAACAAAATCGACAACGTTCGCAGATACATTGTAGAATTCCAAAGAATATTATCCAAAATAATTCGGATCAGTACGATAGCCATGTCCAAATTTATACGACCGCAAAGGGTTAAACCCCTAAAAGCAATTTTAATACATTTGAATATCTCAAACTCAATTTTTCTCAGAAAATGTTTTACAATTCCAAACCAAACTGTTAAGTTGTAACCCTTATTTATAAATTTGGCAGATGTGAAAGAGGACGGGGAAAAGTCTTTTGGGAATGAAAAAAAGATTGTGGTTTTACCGCTGATTAAAAAGAAAAACGGACGTAAACAAAGCCGAAATGAGCCGGAAGTCCCGAAAGAAGGGGGGATAATATCTCGGAAACCGGTTGATGGGAACCTTTTACTGTAGATTGATTGTCATCGAGATAAACCTGAGAAAAGCTTTTGGAAGATTCGAGTTTCCTCACTTTCGTTAAACCTTTTGAGCCTTTCACTTGAAAAGTTTCCATATCTGGGAAATATCTTAACGTTTTCATTTGAATTTTCCAACTCATTTTGATCAGATATATAAAATGGGGCTGTGGAGCAGTCTGACCTTTTGTTCTGTGGCAAATTATTTCAGTTTAACTCCATACATCTGTTCGGGGTCTCTGCCCTTCTTTTGAACATCCCCATTAATAACCTTAATCAACTGCTTTTCAAGAATTAATTGCAGTGTATGGCCTCTAAGAAACAATTTAAACCAGATTTATTCTGGCCACTGTAATTTTTTCCACTACAGCGAATCTTCTTAGGCTTTAAATGTTAAATTCGATTTCATTAAATATTTACTCAGTTTCGAAAAAGATTTTCCAAAGTTAACGCGAACTTTCGGGTCAGAGTTAAAATAAAGGTGTCAACTCTGACTCTTTGTTTTTTTTTTTAATTTGAAAAACTAAATCTTTTCTAATATTTAGAAACACCAGTTGTCATTCTACGCCAATCTCCGATCTTTCAATCCCCAAACAGTTATTCTATGCTTTTTTTCAATCAAAACTTTTCACGTCCCGAACGCCAATGCATCGAAAGTTTGTCTGTCAAAGTCCGCATATGATATATTTTTTATTTGCAAAAAATGAGCAGAAATTTATGATTCTGACAGTGAACATTCTGAACCGGCGGAATGAGTTTCCTTCTGACTTGAGTCCGGATAAAATTGGCTTTCGAATGCAAACACAGAGAAAAGTTCTCATAGGGATTTGCAATTCCTCCCCTCAGTTTAATTTTCCAAAAGCCTTCCGCGAATTTAATTTTGTTTATTTATTTAATTTAAAAACCTGATGCTTTCACATTAATATTGATTTAAATAAAACCGTTCTGGATTATTGCTCACCCTTTTGTTTGCTTAAATAATTTATCTGAATGTTACACACAGTCTCATTTTAATACGACAAATAACGATTATTTGAGGTGAACGATGGATGACCTCCGAATGAGGATTATAACACAATATGAAAAAAATGAATAAATCCTGTTGCACCCCTTTGGTTACCATATTATCCGTGCGGCGTCATTCAGGTGCGCTTTAGGGTAGTTAGAAATTTTTATTATGAAAGAACGAATTAAAGATAATAGAAGAAGAGGGAATTGGGCCAAAGCATTAAAAAGTGTGATCCAATAATTTTTTAATTCCTTCTGTGAGTTAAAATAACCTCATAACCTCAATGGATTGTGATCAAAATTGCTTTTCCCTTTTTTTTATCTAATTTTCTCCACCGATTTTAGGTTAACAATTAAATTATTAATTGTTGCGCCGGTATTTCATTTGGTTGCCTCAATTTATTTAATACTAATGGGAACTTATTAAAAATATAAAACTGGAAATGGCGGACCTAAAATAGCGCTATAAAAATATAAATTATACATGTTATATTAAAATTATTAATATTTATTTTATATTATAAATATTAAATCATAAATAATATGTTGTAAAGTATAAATTAAATTTATAAATAATTTATTATAAAATATAAATTACATACAGTAGCGTTATAAAAATATCGGTTATTATTTCGTTCGGAAATTGAAAATTAAAATCTTCAAAGTAATTTAAATCCAGTAAAAAACGTAAACTGCCAATCATCTCGAATTTATGAGAGTTTAAACAAATTTTGTTCTCCTTTTGAAGTTTCGTTGTTTAAAGATTAGGATCAAAGCTTTTCTCCAAAAACCCTCCGATACTCCCTCATTAAAACAAACCCGGAATTGAGTTAAAGGTAATAATTATCACCATTACATAAATTTATCATTTCATACCTTTTATTTGTTCGTCAAGTTTTGTCGAGAAGCAATTAATTTAACTTTTATGCGGCAAATTCACAAAAAAAAAACAACGGAATCCGAGAACCGAAAACTCTCTTTAAACACTGAAAAAATTTCTTCTCGTTATAACCACAGAAAAGATTTTAATTCGTGTCTGCAAAAAAAAAAACACTGTTTTGATGAAAGTCAAACAGAAAAGTTCACCGAAAAGAAAAGAATTGGCGAAGATTCGAAGCAGACGAGGGAACCGGGACGCCAACAACTGGAACGGTTTACTAACCGAAACTGAACGTTGGATGCCAGTGAGCGACAAAATTCCCCTCCTCCTTTCTGCTGCTGTTTTTTCTTTTTCGGCTTCCGTATTTGTTCCTTTGGTTGAGAGTCTTCTCTGGACTTTACCCAAAAGGAAATGTTTCTCTAATCTTCAAAGCAACAACACGCGAAAGAGATCAGGTTTTATTTAATTTCTACTTCCATTTTGTTTTTTTTTTATATAAATGAAGACAGCGAAGAGTAGGGAATATTTTTGTTTACAAACAAAAGAGATCTTAACGAGAGCGTTGGATATGTCACAAGTCTGAGGTTCTTGACAAATTTCCTTCACAAATAATAGGGTTTGAATTTGTGTTCATAACATCGAGTACCGACAGACTATTATTTTCATTTAAATGAAATGATACCTCTCAAAATTAACTTAAATAAACAATGTTATTGTGACAATGTATTTAACGGCATTTCAATTCCTGAAATTTTATATAATAATATTAATTCACTGAAACTAATTTTCTTAAAAATGTTTTTATTTTCAAGGACTCAAATCTCAGAAAAAGTTAATTTCATACCAATGCTTTAAAATCATATAATTTCTCATTTTCAGGTGTTCAGTATTCAGATATTTGTTTTTTCAATAAATTAATGTTCAATATAATATATAATGAAATGCGGAACGTTTATCATTTGCCGGTATGGTTTTGGAAACTTAAATAATTTTTGTTCTATTTATAAATTTAAACCTTAAATCAGATCTATTTTTTTATTGCGTGGCTTTCAGAATAAACGAACCGTATTTTAATGAATCATAATTTCATTTAGGAATTTATTTAATTCCGAAATTTGTTTACGTTTGGGTTTTAAATCTGTCATACAAATTACAGTGTGTTTACTTAATGATTAAGTTTAAAAACGTCTTAATCCCCCGCGCATTTGCAGAAATAAATCACTCGTTTCAAAAGGGGAATTTCACTGATCAACTGTCTTTATTGAGATTTTCTGCCTTAAATCAACCGTCTAATTTTCTTTGACGTCAGCTCATATTATAACAGGAAAACTCGAAAATGAGTATTTTAGGCAAACCCCGCAATGTCGCTCCCTTTTTTTGCGGTCCTCAACGCTAATAACAAAAAATTTCATCTATTTTCAAATTCTTCCACGTTCTCTTTGATGGATTACCTTAGCCTGTAATAATTTTAGAAGCATTTTAATCCCTGTCCGGATGCAACAGGAAAACTCAGTCAGTTATCGCTAACATGAGTCAGCTTTGTCCCAGAAAATGTACACATGATATTTTGAAATGAAAAGGATTCCGCTGCACAATTCAAGAGCTTCTGCTAAATGCAATCATTCGCTTTCCCGGAAAAGTTCCATCCATTATAGATTTTGTTCATAAAATGTAGAATAGTCTCTATCTTTTTGACTTTGGCAGATTTTACTTCACTTTTTCACTTTCTTCTTCATGGCTGTTTCCTTATTTTTGCCCTAAATTATTCAAATGCAGTAACTTTAATTAACGTGTCGAAAAGTTATTCATATTACTTGGTATAAAGATTTTTCCTCGAGTGAATTTTATACATAGAAAATGAGGAGATGGAATGCATTATGTATTTTTTGGGGGAAAATTGTTTTGTACAATGAATAAATTTCAGCTTTCGCTTGTGAGGTTCCACCGCACTTTACATGTGAAGGATTTTAGTGTATCTGTTCCATCAGGTAATCTCTTGAAAATTATAAAGAAAATTTTCATCGGATTTTCCTGAGCTTCTAACACAATGGTGCTTGCTTTCAGATTATTTCCCAATGCTGATCGAAAATGTGAATTTTTTTCGCAAATTTTATCCGAAAGAGAACCGCCGGGAGGGTTTTCATATGAGCTGAAATTCCGATCTTGCGCCCCAACGGTACTGCAAATACACTTTGTAAAGTTAAACAGTTTTATGAAACGACAACAAATAAATTACCGATTGTTTGATTTATCAAAAAAATGGTTTGTTTTTGGTAAACCTCGAAATCAAATCGAAACCCCAGACGGGCTGGTCCCGGGGCACCATGTGCCCCGCGTTCCGCACCAGAACCACGGTCAGCTTCCCTGCCTTCTTGGCATACCCCGCCAGGTCACCATTCACCCTCCAGAAGTGCCGCTTTGCCGTTTTGTACTTCCCTGCCGCCGACCACTTTAATTTCTGAAAAGATAAAAGCACTTTAGTACGGAGATCGGGGGTTATTTCCGGAGATGGGTGCGTGAGTACCCGGAGGTAATTCTCCGTGAGGGGAGACCCCACGATTAAGTCCAGCTGGCCGCTGTATATGAGCACTTGGTAGTGCTCCAGGAGCTCTTCCAGCCACGGTGTGATGGACTGCATCACATCATCCTTCAAGTAGCCTTCCACTATCCTCCTGTGGTGCCACTTTGAGCAGCCGACGTGAATTCTCCGGCGAACCTGAAAGCAACGGCCTAATGCAGAAAACGACTGGCGTGGATCCGTGGGTCATTCGGGGACCAGGCTCACCAGGGTCTTGATGACATATGAGTCTATGTTCCCTTCAGGTTGATCTTGGTCGAATAAAACATGAAAATACCAATGGTACCCGGTGAAATTGTTAAACATTGTAGGATAAGGCGTGAGCTCCCCATCGATAATTCTATCGAAGCAGTCAAACGCGTCCCCCCATTTGCGTTCACTAATTAACTTTCTGCACAAGTCCTCCTCTTTCTTCATGATCTTCCTCTGATTATCATCCAGAATACCCAGCTGGTAGAAGTAATCGGAGTACAGGAGTTGATTCACTGGGTCCACTAAACCATTCCCGATGGCCAGACCGGCCAGGTTGATCTTCTGGTGGGGGTCTTTGTCCTTATGGATGGCATAGCCGAATGCCGGCACATACTTCCCTGCGTAAGACTCCCCGGTCACGAAAAAAGGCTTTTTCGAGTACTCTGGAAACATTTTGAAAATCTGCTTCAACGCGATCAGGAGATCTCTTCCCACGTGTTCTTGATTTCTCGCGTAGCATTCCTTTTTCAATGTGTAACTGTACCCAGTCCCCACAGGACTGTCGATGAAGATGAAGGTGGCCGCCTTCGTCCAGGGATACTCCCTTTCGGTGACTTTATTTGACGGATGGAGCACATAGGGACCGACCTCATTGAAGAGTCCGTACAAGGAGGAACATCCCGGTCCTCCCTGCAGCCACATCGCCACGGGTGCATCGGTGTCGTTTCCCACGTAAGGAAAGAGCCAGAAAAACAAATTCGCCTGGCATTTTTTGTTGACGGTGATGTATCCGGAGTAACTGGTGACGTTTCCTACCAGCGACCGCACCGACGCGAGTTTTCTCGCTTCTTCTATCTGTCCTGACTCGATGTAGGGGGTGAGCATCAGTCTGTAGCTGGCATAGCATTCGCCCTCGGGTTTTTCCTCATACCGGTACGGATTCATGAAGGCAGACGCCGTAACGCAAACGCTCAACAACCACAGTGTTAACATGACCGAGCACTGATTACAACTGCATTTCATTTTATGAAATATTATCGGGTCCGTTATACGGTGAACTTTGTCACCGTAATCAGTTGGTGTTCACTATTGTAATATGCTTCCACATTGCACTTAATCCCATTTAGCGCTTTGGGGGTGTATGAATGTCTAATGTCGAATTTGGCAGTTTTTTCCTCTTCGTCAGTGGAAGTTCTATTGATTGTCTTAAAGTCCTTGTAGTTTTATATTATTCGCTTTTTAAACACCTTTTTATTCTAATGTTATGAAATCTCAGCAAGGGGAACAAAGTTTGACTCCAACTAAATTTTAACTTATTGATTTTACTCAATCGAAGTACAATTATAATGTAACTTTGTTTAAACTAAATACTGTTGCAGTGCATTTTACATTCAACCCCCGGGGTTCTAATAGTTTTCATTGTTTGAGACCCTTATTTGTACCGGTTCGATGAACTCCATTCATTCAGTTTCCGGCCTTCGTGAGAAAGCGTGAGCTTTATCTCCAAAAGCAAAAGGGGCTGTAATCTATCTCTCCTTAAATCCTTTTCGTTCCCGCGACTGTACAGGTTAGGCAAAAACAGAAAGCCATGATAAAAACTCTTAAGTCCCAACAGCTCGGAATTAGGGGTGGCGTACGACACGCACATGTCATTCTTTTTTGGTTTTGTAAAGCAGCATTTCCCTGAATTTTAAAGGTTTCTTTGTTTTTGGTTTAAGCTTCTTTGATGAGACCGAATGTGAGTGTAAACAAATGAAAATAAATCTGACTTCACCTCATGAGGTTTATTTACGGTTGCCCTCAAAAAAGGACTGCATTAAGTCACCGGCTTTTCCTTCCTTATTGCTAATCTATTAATTTACCTAACCTTTCATACGGTTTTCTATCTCAGTAATTCCTGATCGAGTTTCTGTATTATATCTCCTCTTCTTTGTTCCTTTATTCTTAGGCAGAATGGCGAGCTAACCCTTCGTCCTGGGATCTGATTCTGGGAGAAAGGCGAAATGAAGAGGCTATAAAAAACCTTCAAAGGCTTCCCAAAGAACGCTCTTTGCTCTTCGACAAAGGCAAAGCCCATCGCTCTCCTATTAATTTATCAAGTGAAGTCGAAGAATGAACGATGGGAAGGGCAAACAGTCAGCAATAGTCAGCAGGTGATTTATTTTTGAGGTCACTGCTAAGTATTCCTTATTTGACAATGCACTCCCGGCCGTTGAACTTTCTTTTTCAATTATGGACTCGGAAAAGTTCATTTTCGAATCCTGTCCTGTTTGAGCATTTCCTCCTAAACGTGACGCCCGAAAGGAGAATCGAGAAGCGGTCAGCTTTCGAATCTAAAGCTCGACCTTTTGGCGCCAATGATTCTTGAGACAACAGGTCAAAGGAAAAGCTCGTCGGGGGTGATTTCCTATTTGCAAAGGTTTTTCTAAATAATTGATTTTATCAGAAATTATTCATTCACACGTCTTTTTGGGGAGTTTTTATTCCTTTTCCAAAATCAAATGCGGAAAGAAAACTATATAATATTATTAATTATAACTATCACCAAGAGAAAATTTTTTGTACGATGATTCATATAATTCCGCGGCTTATTTGTCGTACAGTGACATTTATAGCCAAAATGACAGTCACTGCCAGGAGGAGCTGGCGGCAGAGCCCAAAACGTCTCCTTAATTTTTTCAAAATTTTACGACGACGTTTTATTTTGAGTGTGCTCGTTAAAAGAATACCGCTAATAAATGCTCAAAATATTTCCTTTACTGAGTTTCCATATTTTACTAAGTTTTCCTTCAAATCCGACCGGTTTTTATCAAATTCTTCTCCACTCTGTAACCGAATTCTGAGAATACAGCAAAAAGTTTTTTTGCACAAAGCTTAACAGTCTGAAGATGGAGGGTTCCGAGCGCAGCTGAAACAACAGTGGGAGATAACAAGAAGACTGTGGTAAGGATTTAGCACAGTCCTATTGTTTTGCTGAGGATTGTTTTTGATGATGTTATTATTTTTTTAATACTTTATGCCGTATTTGCAGGTTATTTAACCCTTTGCGGTCGTATGTCTGCTCTCAGCCACCATAGCAGGGAACTATACGAATATATACGAATCTTATACTGTATGCATTCCTGTATGCCTAATAAACCTTTTCATCAACTAATACGATCCTCCATCGATTGGAAATAACAAAATTTAACCTAAACAAAAGTTGTACAGAAACATTGTATAATTCCAAAGAATATTTTCTAAATTGTATTTAGGAGTAATTAGATATTCTCTCTTGTTAAAATATGACTAAATATTACTGAATTTTATGTATATGTATCCCTCCTCTTTCCAAAGAAATTAATTCCGACCAATAGATACCCATACACAAATTTTATACGACCGCAAAGGGTTAAATAGGATACCATTAAATTTCAGAGTTAATTGAACATAAATTAAAAAAAAAATAAAGAACATAAATTGTCGAGAGTTGAAATAACGAAAGTAAAATTTAAAAGGTATAAAAAAGCTCTAAATAATCTTTCTAACCGTGAAAATTTAGAACATGAATATATTAGAGTTTCCTGTCAAAATGAAAGGCACTAAATATATTAAGAAGCAGCTCTGAGGCCCAAAATAAACTGCATAGTCATAAAAAACCGATTGAAACATATTCCTTTCTTTTGAGAATCACCCGACAGCAGCAATTTATTAAAAAAGCAAAGAATCAGAAGGAACAGGAATGTACAGGAATCTAGGTCGGCCGGAGAAACCTGAATGATGAATGGAATACCCGAACAATGACAGATTGATGTATTCCGCGTGCTTTTCTTAAATTTCTCGGTAGGAACAAGAACAACTTTTTTGGTATTATTCATCGATGTCAGAATGTAAGCTCTCACTTCCTGGGAGGGTTGAGGGGGTGCGCGGGACTGAACGGAGCCATTCAAAGTTGGTTGGATCCACCGCCTTCTCCGGCTTTAATTGACTTAGAATGGATGCAAAACCTTCCGCTTCCGGTGCATTAACGGTTCCCAAAGGGCATTCGAGTGAGAAAGTGACATCCGCAACCCATTATTTTAATTTTCCGATCCTTTAACTGTCATTCAAAGCACACGAGTCGCGTTCATGACCCCAGACGAAAGGGTAAGAAACAAAAACATAAATCGAAAAAACTCTCCCTCAAAATTTATTTCACTCTTCACATTTATATAATTTATTAACTTTCCGTCAAAAGCCTTTACTCGTAAAACCCGATATGAAAAGAAAAATGTCGCCAGTGAATATTCTGTTAAGTGAAAAATTTTGAATTTAATGTATCAATGAATGGTTTCGATGAAATAAATAAAAAAAAAGGAAAGATGTAAATGAGACGCAAATTGATTCAAAACGATTGGCCATTTTTTGCTCCCCTCTGTTTTGAACTTTTTGGCCTGAGTTTCCAAAATTTCACGTTTCCGTTACAACTCTTGTTTTTTTATTGAAATAGAAAAAAGAAAAACTAAACTGCAGTTGTTTAGGAGCGCGATAGGGCAATGCATTTTATTCGATAAGGATCAAATGTTGCTTTGGCCACTTTGCTTATTCGGAAAATCTTTTTTTGCCTTTTGGAAGAGATAAAAACCTCGTGAACTTTTCCGTTGAAGTCAGTCATTACTTTTTATGGTTGTCATAAAAATCTTCCCAACTCTTTTGCGGGGTTAGGTAACCGTGAACACTTCACTCTAAGATAACCTCATCTCTTTTGATTTTTTCACCCTCGAAATGACCAAACCGAAATTCCAACCTTTCCCATTTGGGTAAGGAAACCTGAGAAACTTCCAGAAAGCGATGGTTCGCTTCTTAGATCCATTGAACCGTCTCGAATCAATTTTTCCCGATGGCAACAAAATGAACCTTCCAGTCGATTTTAATTCCATTAGTTTCCCTATAGTGGATTCAAAATCCGCAAATGCTTCATTTGAAGCTCTTTTCATCGGATGAATCAAAGCGAAATTAAAAAAGAAAAGCCGCTATTTGTTTTCCCATTTTTTATCATTCCGAAGAATTAGTCTGAATTCGGTGGCGCAATCACTGACACTGAATTACTCAAAAATTTTTTCCCAATTTATTTGCATAAATAAGTGGGCGCTATATGCGTTATTGTATTCTATGAGGGTTCTGATAAAAATGTATAATTTGACTTTATAAAAATAAAAAAACAATCAAAAATGGGCAATTTTGGTTTGTAAAACTATAATACAGCTAAAAAGGGGGCGTCAGTATCAAAAAGTTTGGGAACCACTGACATAAAGATATTTCATTTATTCGACACTTTTTTGTTATGTACAGCCAAAAACAGTGCATGTGCATTTGAGAAAAAGGAAATTTATTTCCTCTTCCTTCTCTCCCGGAACAATGAAGAAATACCAGAATAAATTCTCACTTAATAAAAGTTACAAAGAAATTCACCCTTATGAATATCCCATTCGGAAATCCGATAGCAAATCATGTCGCCGGAAATTACCCCGAGCCAGGGGCGGAAAAAGAATATAAAATTTTAATCGCCCCAAAAAAATGCTAATCTCACCACTTTCTTAATCTCCTCTCTCTGTCTCTCTTTCGAAGGAGATCGTCAGGAATATTATAATGGCGGCGATCTTTCATTCATTTTAACCGGCATTGGTTTTTAATAAATTTTTCTCCGGGTGAGGGAAATGGCCTAATAATGAAAAACCCCCTCCCGCGAACAATCTTCCATAACAAAGAAAAGATTGCTCCCTTTTGTCCACTGGTGTGACCTTTGCCCTTCCCTCTGACGAAGGTAAAATTGTTTTTCAAAATTTTCCTTTGCACTCAACCGGTGGCTTTTTTATTTCTTTTATTGTGTTTATCAAGTTTTCCGAGAGGGAAGTGCTTTTATCAAGAGGAACTGTTCAAACAGGTGGGAGATGATGGGGCGAAGAAAATTATAGGGGTGAATTAGGGGAAGTTTTCTCGGAAGAAAAGAGAAAAACTTTTCTTCAACTCGCCAGACTGTGAATAATTAATAGTAATCTTCAAGTCTATTCCATTTTTAAAGGCTGTTGATGAGGATGTTTATAATTTATGTATCCGAAGTTCTGCTAAAACAGAAAAGAGGCGCTCATCGTGAAAAGTTACAGACGACGGGAAATACAAAACAGGAAAATTCATTTTTGCATTTCGAGGCAAAATCACATCACTCTGACGTATGTCTGTGATAAAATGATAACGAATCAAGTGCAAGGATGCGTTATTTAATAGATGACAGAGAAAAAATTTCTAAAGAGTTTTAAAATAAATAAATAATAAAAAGAAGAGAGATGTAATAGAAAGCATTGCTTTTCCGGACTATTTCGAATGAAAATATTCTTTGCAACATGTGCTTATGATCTCTCAATTTCTTTCTGTAATAATATAAGCATTTACTCAAACTCAAAGTGCTGAGAAAATAAAAAAAAATAACTTTTGAAGAATAACAATCCGTCTTCATCTGTAAATCCTACAGCAGAATCGCTGACTGTACTTTTTTATACTTAAAAGTGTTATTGATTCACAGATGAGTGTGTATCCGTTTTTTTTTTATAAAAATTAGAGTTGAAATAATAAAACAATGATTTTCCACAGGTTGGAAAAAAAGCGTTTTCAGTCGTAGAAAATTGAAAGGAAAATGCATTTTTTAAGAAATGCACAGAACGTCCCAAAGGTTCGCTAAAATAAATCTGCTCTGTTTTCTTGAGAATTACGAGAGTCACGTTTTACATGAATAGACTATATTATTCCGTCGTCACTAAATAATGTTCTTTTTCCACAGTGTTATTTGGAATTTTTCCCTTTTCCTGTTTTTATTTCTCATTCTCAATAGCTGAACTCTTATGAACTCTCGTAATTGGATGTTTGTTGCTTTTGGAATCTTAAGAACTTGACATCACGTTCAAGTTCATCTCTAATATCTCCAAACTCAGGAAAATTCTGCTATTTAATTTAATGTGGGGGTAATAAAAATAATAGATTTTCACGAAATAACCGACTCATTGTCGTCGAGAAGCCATTAAGCACAGGCTGTGCGAGATGGGGGGAGAGAAAGTGCCGTGGGGGAAATTTTAAGTCAAAAATTGTAATTTTTCACCCTGCACTGAAGAGGGTGTAAGAGGAATAAGGACATCATCTCTCAAGTATTTGCGATAAGGCCATAATCGTGGTTTTGAGAGCTTTTTCTTTAATTGTAAGGACACTTGAGATAATCACATGGATAATGGGTGAGAGATTTCTAACACCACTGTCTTTATAATTTATGCTAATTTCCCGACAGGAGAGATAAGGAAAATGATAAGGTCAAACTCAGTCTTAATAGTCGAAATTTATGGCGACAGGAAATTTCAAATAAGTTTTATTTTACAAAACCCAGCGGATGAAGTGGAGAAGCAAGTGCCCTTGCCTTTATCAGAGTATCGTGATAATAACAAACAATGGTTGCAAATCAAAATGGGAGTTGACAGGACGTCCAAAAGATGGGCTGACATTATTCAATTTATTAAACACTTAAGCTGAAGGATGCGAAATCATTTTGCTCACAAATTATCGACTATATCTCCATAGCCTTTAAGATGCATTTCCGCGCAAATGGACGCCGGTGAATTGATGGGAGCCGCATTGTTGAACCCCTTCAGTGTGCCATCACCGTCGGCGGAGAGGAAATCGTTTCGAAGCATTTCCTTTAGCTTTTCCAGTTTCCGGGGAACGAATGCCTGCAATGGAAATGATTCTGCTAACGTTCTGCCGGAAGAAACCGTTAAACTTTTAAATAAAACGCCTGCCTTATACACGAGGTCGTTTTCAACGTCGAAAGTTGATTTTCTTTGAGGAGTCGTGCGCCATACTTCTTTTAAGAATTTCGTTATATCCTTTACCGCTTTGTTAACATCGTCGACTACGACCTGAATAAGAAAGGAAAGGGGTAAACTGTTCTGGGAGGTCCTGAGGCTAAATAAAGCTGACTCACGCTTAGAGAGAACAGCCCCGGGTTTTCCAGATGAAGATTCTGGTAGATGTCCGTGGTCGACATGACGTTTTCTATGTATTTGTTGCAGAGGACTTCAGCGGTTTCTTCCAGTTGCATGCTCGTCAGGTTGACCTCACTCCAGTCGATAAATGGCATGGACCAGCTTAAGAAGTCGTTCTCCTCTCCGGGAATTTCAATTTTTCCTGAAAAAATATAAATGCCAAAGTGTAAACACCGTTTTACTTAATACATTGTTTAGGATGGATTACCTTCGACTGAGGACAAATACATTTTCGTGATAAGCGACTCCGTAACGCTGTAGGAAGTGGTCGTTTCTTCCGGTTTTAAATTCGCTTCGGATGCGCTGAACCTTCAAAGCAAATCAGGTCTTAACAAAGCTGCCATTGACAATTACACTTTAAAATCAGCTTCAAACCTCGGCGGCGCAGGTGAAACATGATCAGCATTCATAAGCAACTTCCTTTGGTAGCCGCATTGCGATGAATTGCACTCGAAACATTCCCTAAAATCAGATCGTATTTGAGTTTTCCTTAAAAAAAAATACAATAGGATAAAAATATTTTATCTACCTCGGCGTTGGGTAGCAGATTGGTTTATCTCCGCTTTCTGATGGAGTTTGCCCCGATAAGTCGTCTGGAAGTAATTAACAGTTGAAATTTCGACATTTTTTTAGTGTGATTTTTTAATTATTTTATATGTACCGTCAGTTACTGTCTTAGAGAGCTCTCCCTCAGAATATTTCTGCTCTAAGCCATCTTCAAAGGCGCTCGATCCGTCACTCACTTTCTGCATTACGTCGTTGATTATGTCCTCGAATATAATCTCCACCCTTTTCTCATTGCTCTGGAATGAAACAAATCCAGAGGGACATGACCAGACTCCAGAACAAGCATTTAAACCTTACGGCACGTGTGTTTATCAGCTGTCTCTGCGCGACGTAGGCCATCCCCAGCGAGATGAAAACAGGACCGTAGGTTTTTTTCAGGCGCTCCGCGTGTATCTCCTTGCTCTGGGGGATGGCCAGCACCAAAAAGGGTTGGATTCCATAGCTGTGGATGGTCAGGGCGGCGACCATGTCCATCGATGTCAAGCACAGCTTATGCTCCTTCACGGCCAGGGCCAGTTGTTCTCTGCCTGCGCATGAATCAGCGCTTGGAAACAAGCTCAGGTAGGGCTCTTTTTGGGGGAATACCCACTGAATCCGTAAAGGTGTCCCAGGTTTTCGGTCACGCAGAGAAACTTCCCTTCTTTTATGTGCTCATTAAAGACTTCCCTGGGCATGCGTATGAGGATTTGACATTCAGACGCCAAAATTTCTCTCGTTGTATGAAGTTTCCCTATGTGGATCTTAAAAATATTTTCATGGTCAGCACATTATATGAAATTAAAGTTACTAAGGAGTCGTTGAAGAGAATGGATTAAAAGAATTTCGGGTTATCTTCAGAAAATTCTCAACTATTTTTTTTTATTGCTTTCTACCCTTTCTTTCTCACAGTAATTATTAGCCCATTGAGTGCCGGCTACGAGATATCTCGTAGTGGAATTCTTGATACAGAAATTTCAGCACAGGAATTTTATTCAGTGATGACAGCTACGAATTATCTCGCAGTGGAATTTTTGATACAGAAATTTCGGCACAGGAATTTCATACAGAAACTTCAGCACAGGAATTTTGTACAGAAATTTCAGCACAGGAATATTTTAATATTTTTCAGCAATGCCAGCTGCGAGTTATCATGTAGTGTTTTTTTTGTAAATGCCATTACAATATTGTATCAATATAATTATATTTTGTATACTTTCATGCATCCTTCAAAATAAAAATTCGTCAAAGCTGAAAATTTCTCTGGTACTCAATGGGTTAATCAAAGCCTTCGTTTTAAGTTATCGGCAGAGTAAACCGCAGATAAGAATTTTCAACCCTAGAAATTGTTCTCCCTTATTATGATAATACCTTATCCGGGTATTTCTCTCCCAAGAGGGCCACAATTTGTTTCTTGGAGGACGCCGAAGGCCCCACCAGTATAACAAACGGATAAGGCCCCTGGTCTGCCGGAAGCACATCCAAATCCAACGATGTGTCATTCAGCTGATCCAGAAGAATCATCCGGGCGTTGTTCCTCGCTGCTTCCAACTGAACGTCGAATCTCTGCCTCTTGCAGGCCGCCACCTGAAAATTTATTCCTTAAATTAATCATCGTCTCTTCTGCGGAATTAATTCACAGCTTTTGCCTACTCTCTCAGATATGTCGACTTCCGTTTGATCCAAAAACCTCAGTTCCTGCAGAAAGTTGAGTAAAAGACTGCGGTACGGATTGAGCTGGCTGACCGGATTTCCGGAAAGGTCCAAATGGCGGAGGTGTTTCAGGTGTTTCAGATGGGAGAGTTCCACCAAGTCGGAAATATTATTTCCTTGAAGTTCTAACTTCTTCAAAGAGCAGACTCCCTAGGAAAAAGCAAGCAACTTTCCAAAAGGAGGAAAGAGCGAAAAGGAATAACTTATGGAAAATTAAAAAAAAACGTGGAAGCAGATAAAATGAACATATGAACGCACTTCGAGAAACTCCAGTCTCGTTATAAGATTATTGCTGAGATAAACATTCGTTAAATGAGGGAGCGTTTTCATTCCAGAATCCGGCCGCATGTCGAATTTCGATATCAAATTGCACTCGAGATTAAGATCAGTTATTCGCAGGCCTTTTAAGTTCTCAAAATGTTCTATTTTGTTGTGAGACAAATCAAGATGGCGAAGATACCTAAATGCCGTAGAAAACTTTAGTTGGGCGTTGGTCATTTGCTGACTAATTTCCCAATTCCTACCTCAAATCCTGAAGACCTTGAATTTTCGAAATCTTATTATGTGATAAATCCAAATAACTGAGAGCCCAAAAGTCTGTAAGGTCATCTATTTGCCAAACTTCGTTGTAGGAATAATTGACATAAGTCAAATTCAGGGGAGGCTGCAGTCAAATTAAGGTTTTAATATTGAATTAACATTTAAAATAACCTTTCAAATGCAAAAAACCAACTCTGAAGCGAAGAACTTCTTCCATTAAATTATGAGAAACGTCCAGGTACATCAAATACGGCAAACAGCCAAGGGGTGTAAGATCAGTTAAATTATTCCAAGAGAGATCGACATACTGCAAGAATCGGTGGTATCCCAAAATTCGAATGTCATTTATGTTCTAAAACAAAGGAGTACTCTCAGCACAACTTTATTAAGTGACCAAACAAATGAAGAGTGGTCTTTCATACTTTATTGGTGAGTGAAACTTTGGCAACGACATGACACTTAGTTCCAGGAGACCGTGTCAGGTAGGAACTGCACGCGGCGATTATTCTGTCCGTGAGAAGACCATTTTCCTCTTCTTTGGTCAATGTCAAATCGGCATAGGAAAGGAGTCTTTCCATAGGCCTGTCGTTGTCGTCCCAAGGGACGGGACCCAAAGGCAGGTCCCACGAATCGATCGTCCCCTCATGGGTTGACTCGGGCTCCGACCAAAGGCTGGTTGTGAATGATTCGGGGGTTTGGTTTCCCTGGACAACAACCCTTCGTTCATGACAAATAACCGAGTGCATTCAAACGAGGAGACAAAAACGAGTGTTTCACCTACCAAAACTAACCTTTTCGCTCTCCCTTTTCTCTTCTGCTTCTCCACATCTCCCTTCTTCTTCCTCTTCTTCTTCGCTTTCTAATTCTAATTCTTTTTCATTTTCCACCGTTGAGTTTTCTTCTGTGCCGGACATTCCCTTTGACTGAAGGGAAATGTTTGGACTGGATTTGTTTGGGAATTGAACTAAAGGATCGAAAAGACTATGATCGAAGAAATCCAAATCTTCAGAGAAAGTTGACATTTCGGGTTTGTTTATTTTTATTTTTTTGGAAAGTTAAGGTTGGCCGGTCCGGAAACAAAGCTTTTTGTTTGGAATCTGCTTTAATTACACGCGTTTAAGGTTTCTTCTGGTAATAGCAACCAAATAAATGTGTTAAAATACAAATAAATCCTAATACTTTAAGTAATTTTTAGCCTAAAAAAAATTCAGATAAACTAATCACAATAGTACTTTTCGCAGAACCGTATTCTAATGAAAAAAACCTAAAAGGGAGAAAACTATTGGAAAATCTGCTCCGGAAAATACCCAAATATGAATAATTTCTGTCAAAGCAAATAATTGGATCAGGAAATAGTTTAAAGAAAGTAAAAAGCCTGCAGAATTAAGAAGGGAAAACTCAAAAACAAATTCAACATAAATAATACTCTAATAAATAACAAATCTAAATTTTTTATTTATTCTATTGAGTTCAGGTAAATATAAATTGATTTATTATTTTGAGTCATCAGAAAAAGATTCTAAACGAAAATAAACCACAGTTGAATTCATACAAAGCGGTTCATTAAAACTTCAAAAATTATACTGTCCAAAAAAAAATTTATTACTGTTGCAATATACATAATAAATATAAATGTAAATGGCTGACGATAGTCTATTCAATAATACCATAAATAAGGGCTAAAGCAATTTGAATTGAAAACTACCAACCCCTTTGTGTATCACCCGCGCAGCGTTTCAGTTCTCGACTAATATCTTATAAATTATATCATACAAATAACGACTACGGTTCTTTTCTTAATATTTATTATACTTTATCAAGATTTATTTAGTATTTAGATTGTTTTTGTTTAAGAACCGCCTGAACGCATTTAGCCATTGTGGGTGAATTTCTGCTGATGATGTCAGTCATGTAAAAATCTTCTAATTTCGTTTGCTTCACCTCCAACGGACCTTTCTGCAAGCTTTTCTTACTGTTTTTCTGAAAAGAAAATAACCAAATATGTGCATATTACTGAATTTTCATGTTGACACTGTCGTTGCTTACCTCAGAATATTGTAAAGAAAGATTTAAGAAATTTGCTTTGTTAACTACTCCGTATCTGGTCATGTGAGGGGCGACCTGATCTATTCTATCCCTTATTTCGTTGATTTCGTCATATGGCAGTTTCCTTCCCAAAAGCTGTAAATCAAAATAGAATATCAGAATGTAAGAAAAACCTCCCTTGGGAATACCCCCAAGAATCATTCCATACCTCAGATAACACTCGTATTATTTTCCAGTCAACCCTCGCCAATCCTGGCGGTGTTACGGCCGTCAAAGCCTGCTGAGGTCTGCCTTCCATGTTCACATAAGAGCCTTGCTTTTCTGTGTAAGCCGCGCCTGGGAGAACGACATCCGCCATCGCAGCCCCTGCATCTCCGTGATGACCTGTATAACCCCCAAATATTATTACATAAGCACGGAGAATTAAAAAACTAATTAAAAAAACATTCTCATACCTTGATAAATGACGAATGCGTCTTTATGCAGATCGTCTCGGGTGATGCACTTATCATCTGCCCCAATCATATACAAAAGTTGCGGTTTCTGTTCCTTGATGGGCTTAACGCCTGGATGGTAACCCAAATCGAGGGCTGCAACTTGGGAAGCGGCTGTTTGAAGAATGTTCAAAATCGTCCAGTTCTCTTCCGACTGCAGAAAAGTCATATTTCGCCACACAACGATAATGTCGGCTGTAATGGAATGGGAGGAAAACCTTATACTTACCGACATTTTTTTACCAAGATTTCTACAAAGTTTTTGAACGGCAATAAGCAATGCATCTCCGTCGGGTCTCTTCAGCTGTTCAGCCCCGAGAATAACCATGGGCTTCTTCGCCTTGGACAAAGCTTCGTAGAATTTGTGTGAGCCCGCGCTTAGTTCATTAACCAAATTCAAATCGTTTCCTAAATGTTCATACTCGTAGGTGAGGTCCAATTTGGGACCAACAACGGCAATGTTGCACTCGTTATAAATGTAACTCTTCCGAATGCGGGCGTTCACAATGGGTGCCTCGAATCTTGGGTTCGTTCCGATCAGAAGAATCAGGTCCGCTTCCTCAATTCCTACAAAATGAAACCGCCGGTTTGGAAATAAAAAAAGGAAACTATTTTTTCCCAAAGCAAAACCAACTCTAACCTGCAATCGTGTCGTTCAATAAATAATTAGATCGAAAGTCTATCCCCGAGCCGGTTGTTGGGAATTCCTGTTCAGTGCAAAACGTCTCGCACCCCGATTTGTTGAGGAAATCTTTAAACACCATGAGAGTCTCCGCATCGACGAAGGGCCCGACCAGACCCGCCATTTGAGACCCAGAATAGGCTCTCATTTTTTTCCCAACATAAATCAAAGCGTCCTCCCAGTCCACGGCGACCATTTCACCTTTTTCGTTTTTAACCATGGGGGCAACGAGTCTCTGTAATTTCAGTCCATCGCAAGCAAATCTGGTTTTATCAGATATCCACTCTTCATTGACCTCCTGAAAGGGCAAAATAAAATACAATTTGGCCTTAACTCAAACCCAATAAATGATCCTAAAAAATTTACCTCATTGACTCGCGGCAAAATTCTGAGAACTTCCCCTGTTCTTGTACTGACTATAATGTTACTTCCAACAGCATCCAAAACATCTACACTTTCTGTTCTTCTGTTTTCCCAAGGCCTTGCCTTGAAAGCATAGGGCTTTGATGTGAGAGCTCCTACAGGGCAAAGGTCAATTACGTTCCCGGATAATTCAGACATGAAAAACTTCTCAACGTAGGTGCCAACCTGAATGGAAAAAATTCTAATTAAATATCAAATAAAGAGAGCATCACAAAGTTTGTTAAACTGCATATTTCAAAAACCTGCATATCACTTCCTCTCCCAGTTGTGCCTAAATCATCAATACCAGCAACTTCTGATGCAAACCTTATACACCTGGTACAATGAATGCATCTTGTCATTATTGTTTTTATTAGTGGTCCAATATCTTTATCTTCAACAGCCCTAAAAAAGTAAAACATTTAAAAACTGTTTTTTTAATAATTTTCAGAATTAAAGTCAGGTTCCCAACCTTTTTCCACTGTATTCTATATCAGTAAATCGACTTCTGTCACTTCCAAAAGTCATGCTCTGATCTTGGAGATCACATTCCCCTCCCTGATCACAAATGGGGCAATCCAAGGGGTGGTTTACTAAAAGGAATTCCATAACACCCTCTCTGGCTTTTTTAGTCATATCAGAATTTGTTTTTATCCTCCACCCTTTCATTACAGGCATTGCACAGGCAGCTACAGGCTAAAAAAATAATACTTGGTGAAGATTTTTTTGAAAAATTTAATCTTTAGCTTTACAATTAACTGCTATAAACCTGACCTATACACTGCACAGAGTATAATTAAGTTCCCATCAATTTTAATTAAGGAAATTAAATATAGTATTCTCTGAAATTACCTTTGGAGATTTTTCAACTTCGACCAAACACATCCGACAATTTCCAGCAACAGACAATCTCTCATGGTAGCAAAATCTAGGAATTTCAACTCCAACCATTGCAGCAGCCTAGAACATTTATTGAAAATTGAAATGTGCCATTTCTCAACATATTCATACTAAATTTAATCCTAGAAAAGAATTGGTACCTGCAGAACAGTAGTTCCTGGGTCAACCAGAACTGGCATATCATCAATGAAAACTTCTATTTTTTCGGGAGCTTTCGTGGCCGTACCTCGAATAGAGGAGTAGAGAAATTGAGCACCTAGTGCTCTATAAATAGGTACAGTGAGGGGTAACCGCAACATCTTGTTACCTAACGATTTAAAAACAAAAAATATTAATGGGTACTTGTTGGCAAATAGGTGCTTGCGTATTAATTTTCCTTAAATACATATCAAACCTCCTTTAAATTAAAACTAATAAAAAGACTACAAATTAATCAAGTGAAATTTAACGGAAAACCATTTGCTTTTGATAAGGAAAAATAATAACAAAATATCTCTGACTGTTTCAAAAAAATACGAACCTTCATATACAGCAGACGTTACAGGGCCGAAAACTTATGAAAATAGTTTTCCCGTTTTCAAAGTCACTATTGCCAACACTCCCGAAAGTCCTTTCTACAACTTGGCAAAAAGTTGATAAAGTCCAGGATTTTTCTCTTTGTAGATTTGTTTTTATTTTGCATTTTTAGCAATGAATATCGGTGATTTGAAAACAGAAAAAGGTGTTAAGGACCTTAATTCATATCTTCTCGATAAAAGCTACATTTCTGGGTGAGTTTTCGCTAAACTATCATTAAATATTTCTTGAGCAGCATTTCCTTGAAACATGTGGTCATATTCCTAAATATTGGGAATGGTAACATTGCAGGTATCAACCTTCCCAAGATGACGTGACCGCATTTAATGCTTTATCTAAGCCTCCTGGAGCTGATACTCCAAATGCCTTAAGATGGTATAATCACATCAAGTCATACAATAACGATGAGCGTAAGAAATTCCCAGCTGGAACAGGTTTTACCAGTGCCACCGTGAACAATGTCAGTAATGGGAAAGGTGATGAAGAAGATGATGTGGATCTGTTTGCATCTGACGAAGAAGCAGTAAGTAGTCTGGCTCTTCAATATTTATTTACATTAACCTTTAAATATATCAGCATGAGATTTCAAATGACCAAAATAGACACAAGGCATCTCATATTTCAGAAAGATGTTCCCAATTTAGTAAGTTATCCCAAGAGGTGAACTCTTATATTCTTAAAACTTAATTATATAGATCTAAAACGATTTCTATGGTTGAAATATTTAAATTTTATTTTTAAAAATAAATTTCTATAAATTTGTACATAATAAATATATGAGTAAATTTATTTTAGGACAAAGAAGCAGAAAAACTTAGGGAAGAAAGATTAAAAGCATACAATGAAAAGAAATCTAAAAAACCAGCAGTAGTAGCCAAATCAAGCATCATTTTGGATGTGAAACCTTGGGATGATGAGACAGATATGAAGAAAATGGAGGAGAATGTCCGTTCTGTTCAAATGGATGGACTTCTTTGGGGAGCCTCCAAACTGGTTCCAGTGGGCTATGGCATCAATAAATTGCAAATCATGTGTGTTGTTGAAGATGAAAAAGTATCAGTTGATAGCCTGGTTGAGGAGATTCAGAAGTTTGAGGATTATGTTCAGTCAGTTGATATTGCTGCCTTCAATAAAATCTAAAGCAATTATTTAATAAAGTTTCTAATTCTTTGTAAATCCTGTCTCAAGTTTTTCTCATTAAATTACACTTCTGCCAGTATTTCTGTTACAGTGATTAACTAAATTTTTCATTGGTTACTCACTGTAATTTTATAAATAACTAAGTTTTCTAATCCTCTGACATTAAAAATGTTTTATTAAATATAGAAGTTTTTATTTCTTGTGAAAATATAAAATGTAACTTTGTTAGAATAATGCTACTGGTTAATAATATAATAAAATAATCTAAAGTAGACTTATAATGATTTAATGTATTAAGTATGATAATAGATATGATATATTGCCTGAAGAAAGCCGAGAGGCGTTTCCGGGCTTTAAAAAAAAAAAAAGATATGATATATATGATAATATATATTGATATATAATGATATGATATGATATTAAATATTCTTAATATAATATATTCCCTGAAGAAAGCCGAGAGGCGTTTCCGGGCATTATAAAAAAAAAAATAAAAAAAAATAGATGATAATAATACAATATGTATACTAGAATAATAATATGTGCTTATTACTGAACTTGTAATGAAATTGAGATATAAAAGAATGTTGAGAATAATAAGAGTGATTTGAGCATTTACAATAAACATATCTGACCTAATAAAAAATTTTACTCATTAGAATTACATTTTAGTATGATTGCTGAAATCATCAAAAACAAGCAAAGGGCAGGTAGGTTTAATAGCCTCAAAGCCAGGGAATAATTGAAAGTATTTTGGAGAAATATAAAGTAATTGAATTGAGTTTTAAAACTGCAGAGATTTTTTGAGTCACTCCAAATATAAAACAGGAAAAAGTCAATGGGAAACTAAAATAATAACAAAAATTTAAGTGAAATAGTCTTTACTCTCAATTAAGAAATTGCACAGCAGCCTGACAGTTTTTAAACGCTCTGTAGTACCCATAGCGATGGATCGGTAAGTAGCACTGTTCGCCTCCCAAGTAATGAATTCTGGCGTAGTCATCACAATCTAGATATCCGTTCCTGTTACAATCCTGTAAAAAATTAAGGAATGGCTCGCATTATATTTCATTTGATGACTGAAAGAGAAATAAAAACTTCTTCGGGTGTGTTTGAAAATGTAACAGACGGTGTTAACCTACTTGAACATATCTGGACATGTATTGCCTTAGAGTCTGGGCAGCGCAGAATGGGTCATTAACACAAGTTTCGAAGGCTCCTTCCCTCGCCGGATGATCTCTGTAGAGTACCGGCCTTCCCGCATCTACCCAGTACCTTTTCGAGATCAAAAATGGGCCACAAAGCCTTCCGATACAGCCTATGGTCAAATTGCAGTTGGAAGTGGCTTCGCATATGCAGCCCAAGCACGTCGGCGTTAAATCGGGTAGAAATATCTCTTCTAAGGTTTCGCCTGCGAAAACAAAAGAACCCGGCACGAACTTAAACCTGTCATTAATTCCTCTTATGAAACGGGATTACCGGTAATTGCCACCTCTTTTTTGTGACGGGGCGTCGCACTCTCTGTGCTTGCATATTTCTAGAGTTCAAGTCAAGAGTTCACATGATGGAAAAAAGTCATAGGCCCACCGAAGGGCCCACTGACTCACTGACGAGAGGATTCCCGAACAATTTCCCCAACGTCCTTCCCCATGACCACTACTAATCCGTTTACTATGTTTCATCAAAGACCCCCTTTGACGAATCAATTACTTCTTTAGCAGCCGCTGCCCACTCGCCGAATTCGGTCAGTAAGGCGGTGACGCAAAATTGGAAGACGGCCAGACAGTTACTACTTTATTTTATTTTTATAGCAATTTCGTCCTGCTATTATTATGGCGAAACGGAAGTTGGCCATTTGTTTTTTCTCAAAATAATTCCCGTACGTCTCATTCATAGTAAAACCTGGATTTTTGGAGATTGAGCAGACTGGTTAATTTCCCCGTAGTCTTTAGTGCTCAAAAGTCAGTCCATTTGATTTCCGTCCGATAGAACAATATTCTCGATTATCAAAATGATAGAAACCGAAACTTTATGTCTCCATCGTACTTTTTACTTACTTTACAACTCTAAGATTGGGTTGAGAAATACTACACTGTTCGGTCAGTACATTTTACCTCTGAAGTTGTAAAACAGAAAGAAGAGTTACCATTCGCACCCAAAACAAATTTGCAATGGTAACATCAAAGCGTTATAATTATAAACCTCCGAATCAAACAAAATGACAAACTCTAAAACCGCCATTAGCGGCTAAAGTGGTTTTGATCTGTTTGAAGAAAAAAAAATTAAACCAAAAAAGCATACCTGAATAAAGCAAAGTTGAAGCCAGTTGAAATCCAAAGCAGAGCAAAAGGCCACAGATGAATGCAGTTGGCGCCATTTCTGGTGAAGACCGGAACCTGAAGATGGGAACCTCTGCGTAAGACTGAAACTCTCACGTGGGCAGAAGCTCGGATTTATAGATGGTTGCAGAAGCCCACACGAGTGAAGAAAGTCGTCCGCATCGTGCCCTAACAGGGCATTCCAGGTCCTTCTAGGTTTTTCCTCTAATCGACTTATTGTGGTCCCTCACAAACTAATATGGGAAAAATAACATTATTAAAAATCAACTCATACAATAAAGAATGGGAGTTTGTAACTAACGCCGGCGCTTTGCCAGAAATAATTGATAATTACCAGAGATTTAATATCAGAATGAGATAACAGTTGCGTGGCGTTATTTCCACTAACAAGGCCTTTTCTTTTTGGATTTCCTGAGTTCGTCCTCATAGCGCTTCTTTGAGGTCGCCTGCATTACAGTGTCCAGGCAAAGCTCGAGCTTTCTCACGATGTGGCTGCAATTCAAAGGCTCTCCCCCGGCGGCCAAATAACATGTGGCCGTGTCGTCCACCATTTTGGGACAGGTTAGTTTCCCCGTTCCTGGAGACATTTTCTTAATTGCGAATTCTAATCGCTGGAATTCTTTTTCTGTCAGTCGTTTCGAGTCCGAATAAGCTTGCTCCAGACATTCTAAACGGTCTCGCCAAAAGTCGTCGATGTTTTGATTTCTGACGGGAAGAAAAAAAAGAAGATGAGTGCCGGAAAAATAAAGTTCTTTTGAGAGATAAACAATTCCTTCTATTTCCGCTCAAACTTTGATTATTTCCGATGCAAATTAGAGAAATCTTTTGCAAAGGCAAAAGCTTTGTCTTTATATGGTAATGTTTCCTCGGTACCGATTATTTACCTTAACAGTGGTGCCCAACCTACGGCCCGCGGGCCATATCCGGCCCGTGAAGGTGTTGCATGTGGCCCGTTCTTTTATTCTTATATTCTCATACGTATTTGGTGATTTTAGTCCATTTTAATTTTTAAATAAAGGGTTATTCTGATATTAGAATAACTTCAATTTGAAATTCTTTATTACCTTTCGGCAAAATTTTAAATTTACGCGAACGCTTTCGAATCCATTCGAATTCCATTAAACACTTTGGGTTTCCCTTCTTTTTTAGATTCTGTCAGAGAAGTCAAAAGGACTGCTTGCATAAAATGTTGTAAAAAGGGTAAAGCCGGAAAAAAGAGGCAAAGGCAATAGCCGTGAGAGCATGAATGTAAAGAAAAGAAGAAAATGAGAAGAAAAAGAAAAGGAGAAAATGAGAAAAAGAGGAAAACAAAAAAGGAGAAAATGAGAAAAAGAAAAAAGGAGAAAATGAGAAAATAAGAAAATGAGAAAAAGAGAAAAAGAGAAAAAGAGAAAAAGAAAAAAGGAGAAAATGAGAAAAAGAGAAAAAGAGAAAAAGAAAAAAGGAGAAAAAGAGAAAAAGAGAAAAAGAAAAAAGGAGAAAAAGAGAAAAAGAAATAAGGGGAAAATTAGAAAATGAGAAAAAAGAGTAAAAACTAATTTTAAAAACCCATATTTAATGCCCGCGAAATTACACCAAACTCAACTTTGGCCCTCATATTATCAAATGTTGGCCATCACTGTATTTTAAAATCATTCAGTCTTATTTGTTATCATTAAAACATTAATATTATTGATATTGGCAGCTGAAATTCAAGAATTTCCCATGTAAAACATAAAACCATCAATAACATGAGCTGTACATAATTTTGTACCGCAACTTCTTGCGAAACCTGACTCAGGTATTCTAATTTTATCAAAGAGAACTTTATTCTCAATGAAAGGAAACAAAATAAACTGTACAAACCTTTGCTCAGCTCCCAGGGGATTGTCTTCCAAAGCCAAAGGAAGTCGCTGAACTGCTGAATCAGATAGAGTGACCACACTCAAAAGATCCGGATTTCGCAAAGGGTGTTCGCAGGTTGAGCTTTCCACTCCTCCCATGTTGCTAACCGTTAAGGCTGCTTTTTGAATTTTGAATTTCCATTAAGACAAACAATTTTGAATTTCGATAAGAATTTTTTTTTTCATTCACAAATATTCCCAAACAAAAACAAAATATATAAAAACAAACTCATAAATGAGCTACAGACTGACCAATTCTTTTGTTTTTGTTTGGTTTTGGCGGGAATGCAATGCAACCAACTTTTTGGCGGTTGAAGAATGCAAAATTTGTTTCTCCTGCCCCTGTTCCTCCCTGTTTGGCCTTCATTATCATTCTAAACAGCCTAAATCATAAAAAAACTTATTTTTCATGGTATTAAGATGTCGGGGAGAGTTCTCTTAATGAAATACCAGATATGGTTTTGATTAATATCACATCCGAAATAGGCAGACTGTTTTGGGATTCTGACAAAAAGGTTACTGGCCAAAGAATTGTTTAATTCAATTTAACTGATCCCCCGAGCATTTCACAAGACTCTCCTAGGTCACCTGGAGGGTCAGCTTTAACTGCCATTTTTCACTGTAATAATTTTCGGGCGGAGGTTATTTACCTGATTCGTCACTGAGTTTAACAATTTCAACGAACTTGCGAAGAATAATTTCTTGAAATCAAAATGGAAGCTCTAATTTTTGTTTGTTTGTTGCTGATTCATGTATAAATGGAGTTTTTCACTCCCCACTTGCACCTCTCCAAAGCTACCAAGAATTTTCATAATTTGTCCGTTAGCCGCCATTTTCCAGATAAACATCCCTATCCGAATGTAATTTTTAGAATTTATTAGAGCCCACGTATTTTCATTGAACTGGCCTTGAGAAAACCCATTCAAGGAGACTGCTTTTAATGTATTTTTACTAAAATTATAGTATGACTGAAATTAAATCTATTCAATTTGATGTCAGCAATCAAAACAAAACCCTATCGAATTCGATAGTAAAAGAAAAATATCGATTTTTATATAAAATTAGGAGAAACTTGGTCTAATAGGACAATAAAAAATCTTCCCACAGATTTATGAAACAAAGTTTATTAACAAAATAAGAAAATAATACAGTACAATAAAAACCGTAATAATTAAAAAAAAATTTGATCTGAGTTTTAAGAGTTGAAACTAAAGGAAAGTTTGCCTTCTTTGCACGAGCATTAACATTTGAGTAAACTTTTCAAGAGTGCTTTTCAGTAGTTAAGTAACCAAAGAATGTCTTAACAGTCAAAAATAAATCTTTAAATTTTCCTTTATAAGTACAGGTAAAGAAATTCTACAAAGACCGATTAATATTTCAACCATTAATTAATATATTACGCTTTCTTTGGCTGTTTTTTGGCACTTTATGCTCTTAATGGGCGCAAATTACGCCGACTAGTTCAGATTTCACAAAGACTGTTTGCCGTTACCAAAATACGAAGGTTTCGGAAACCTTTAAAATAGAAAACAGTACAATTGTAATTTGGAAGTTTCTTTTTAATCACTTAATGACTGTAAAATTATTGAACAGAACATTCCTCCTAAGTCAGCGTATAAAGAGCCATTAAGCAGAAGACTACGTGTTTTTATCCTTAGAGTTTATTATTTCTACGTCTTCTAGTGTTTTGTATTGCACTTTTTGGAAAGTATAAACTGATTCCCAACTGAATGTTAGTAACGTAGAAGATTAATGAATTTGAAAATTTTCTGCGCGGACAAAACAGAAGTAATTGTATTTTTAGACATTACAGCGAAAACCTGAAGCTTAGAGTCAACATAATTCAATTTAAAAGAAAATGTCTCTTCGATTTGCTACAAATTCACAACAAATAATTTAATGAGAAGTGGGATTCTATCATTTACAAGTAAAACCTTTGATCACAAACAGATAAATTCTAATAAATTTCATTTAAAAGAACACGAACGCCGAGTATTATAAAAAAAATAATAAATAAATAACAAAAGTACTTAAAAAAAATGATTGGGTATTCAAAAAACACCCGTTTGCACATTTTTACTCGAAATTATATTCTTCAATGGAAATATAAATATTGTCTTTTATGCTTTTTCTACTTTCATTTCAGCATTTGTTCAACGTAAAACTTGAATAATTTTTTAAAAATGTTTTTAAGCTTTATTTTTTATATAAAACAAAGTAAAAACTCAAAAATAATTTTCTCTAAGGTGAAATCTTCATATTTTGACCACACAAAATTATGCAAAAATACAGAATAGAAAACAATACAAAGGACAAATATAATCGTGGGTTGTGCAAAATAATATTATACCTACGCGAAATAAAAGTCCGGTGTCTTTGTCACTGAAAAAACGACCCACGATTTTATTATGACCTCTAACATTTTTAATTGAATTATGAATAAATATATTGTGCACTGAAATAAAACCATCTATAAATGAGTTTAATATATTATTAATAATTTTAGTTGAAAATCAATTATAATAGATTTAAATAAATACTGTGTCCATTGCTTTGTACTTTACTTCCGATCAACCACGATTTTACTATGATTCATTACAACAGCACCGGAAAAAGATTCGGTTTGTTCTTAAAAGTTAAAATATTGGGGACTCCCAATTATAATTTTTATGTTTTGAGTTCTTTACATATCACTTGAGTCATTTCTTTGAGTGGCTCCAATTCTTTGTTGCTTACAAGATCGAATTCTCTGATGAAGTAGTAGAAATGCTTATAACATGTGTTCACATGCGGTTCCTGAGGGCAGAAAAAGAGAATTGAGATTTAGAAAGAATTTTTTAAAAATGTTCAGTTAACAGAAGAATGTACTCACTGCTCCAATTGTGACAATCCTGTCAAAGTGGTGGATGTACACATGAACGAAAACCCTGAACAATCGAGTTAAAATCTTTCTGCAGAGAGCCTGAAAAGACTTTGGGAAGGGGATGTCCATTGTAACAGGAAACAGTGTCTCATTGTTTATCTGGGCCTCCACCCAATCCATCAAAAGACTTATGTACTTTGGTGCAGGTAATTGTGTGGGCTTCTTGTACTTGTCTCCGTCTGCCCAGAGGTATTCAAACTTGTGACCACCTGACATTGTTGGACAGGAGGTCTCAGTGCACCATTCTGATACTGTTCCATATATTAAATTGATTCTATTGAAGAAGTCTACAACTGAAATTAAATCAATGTTTTTCATTAGTCAAACAAATTAAAAACTCTAAAGGAATTTCATTAATTTCTTTGAATGATTTCAGGTTTTAGCAATGAACTCCTGCTATTGAAATCACATTGCAGTCATGCATATGTCAATATATATAAGTAAATATACAAATGATTGTTTGTAATCGTTATCTTTTTCTAAACTAATACTGCTAATGTGAATCATAAAAATACCCTTTTAAATCACCTTTTTAAACATCTTAAAAATTTGTTTCTTTCAAGTATTAAATTTTAAATATACCAACAAAAGCGGTAGATTATATTTTTTATTTTATATATCAATTACAAAGTTTGAGGAATGTAAAATTAGAATTCTTTTTACCATGTACTGCTATCCAATCATTAAGTTCTTCTCCAGGTGGAAGTTTAACAACCTCACTTAGCATTATGCCTGAGTTCAAGGATGCTTGAGCATGTTTATGAAGAGAGTATCTTAATGTTCCTGGAGTGAATTTCTTCTTTGGACGAAATGTCTGAAAAGCAAAATATAAATGATAAAAATTGTTAAATTGTTGCATTGTTAAATAAAATATATTAATTTGTTTCCTTATTTATGAAAATAATTTAACAGCAATTTGAAAAATGTGGAAAACTCCAACCTTTGTACTTTGTCTACATAATGACTACAAAAAGTATCAGTATTTTGAATACAGGCACATAAGCTTACTAAGCAAAATTCCAGTAATTTTTTTTATAAGCTTAGGGTTATTCTCAGAAAACTTGAATCAATATGCATTAAATGGGCGAATTTAGATTGAAACTGTTTTCAAAGTTATATGCCAATAGGTTTTACATTCATAACTGTCAACATTTATTGATTTCTCCAAATACCGGAATTAAAAAGAAGTAAAAACAGTCATTTTTATTTAATTGTCAATTGCAATTTTTTTGCGCAATTATATTGAATTAATTTAGGAATTTTTATTCACCTTTCCTTTCTGAAAAAATTCGACAAAACCCGAGAGAGCCATTATCACTTATTCAAAAAATAACTGATTTCAATAAGAACTTAATTCTACATTGAAGAAGCTTCTAAGAAAAGTAACATTTTCTCCACTCAATATACGACCACTGCAAAATGTAAATAATAAAAATTTATCAAGAAGGCTGTGCCCCGGTAAGATGCGACGTTGTCAAATTTCTGTTGACATAACTAATAATGTAACTTTAAAATACGTTAATAATGTCACGGTATTTTTGCTTTCTATCATTTGGGTAACAGTTAGTTATTGATGTAACTCATGATTTAGTTACAAACTAGAACATATTGGTTTATAGTATATGGTGAATTAAAGTGGATTTTAAAATTCTACAATAGATATGAGTGACCCTGGAAAGTATGAGGAACACAAACAAGGTGAAATCAAATAAATTTTCTAGGTAATTTCTTGAAAAGGTTTATACAGTATAAGATGTCGGACAAAAGAAGACCAAACTCTTGTAAGCCTCCTGTTCCTGCGAGACCGAAGAATTTGGTAGTTCTCAATTCGAAGCATTTACCTAAACCACCTGAAACATTTTCGTAAGTTTCATTCATTTTTTCTTTGTGTACGAATAATAATTAAAAGAAATTCTTACTAAATTTGTTCTGTTCTTAGTTCAGAAAATGTTACTAACATAATTAAGGATCTGAATCTCAAAATGAAAGATGAAGAAAATGAGAAAGGTCAGAAAAGAATAAAGGAATTGGTTCAAAAATTTGAAAACAGTGACTCAGAAGAAGATACTTATAATTATCTGGAACCTGTGGCCTTGTCTTTGTCAAAGTTCAACAGGGAAAACACATTAGGAAAAGTCAGTGCACAATCACAGCACATAAAATCTGGTTGGGTGAGTATACTATTTTCTATGTATTTGACTGTAATTTAAACTGTATTTGTAATTCATTTGTTCTGTTTCAGGATGATAATGTAAAATTTGGAGATATGTTTAAGAAAAATATTAATAGAAATGGCTCCACTTCTTCAGGTAAAAATTACTTTTTTTGCTTACTTATACCTTTAAGGTGATCTGAACTACTTTTGATGAAAAATTGAAATTTGTTGGGTTTTGCAGCATTGAAAAACTTGTTTACAATAATCTGTTTGAACTGTGAGTTACTGGAAATGTTCTCTTGTATGGTCATATAACTGATAATGAACTTATTCTCAATTAAAATTCATTGCAATTACTTATAATTATATGGTATGCAAAAGTACTTTTCAAATTCTTCAGAGATAATTTAAATTTAACCCCAATCCCAATTCAGTTTCCTAAATTTCCAATTTGATTTTTTATTTTCTTTTATTTTTTCAATAAAATTTTAATATTAAGGAACAATCTTAATGAGGAGAAATTATCTTATAACTCTTATTTTTGAGTTTCCTGTATCAACATATGTTTTACACACACATGTTCACTTCCAATTAAAAACAAGATGCTTAACTATCTCAGACTCTCTCTTCTCATTAATAATACTAATGAAAACAAACTCCCAAAGTTTCTTCTCCCTCCCCTGTCAACAATCCTGATATAATTAAAGCAATGTGACTGAAAAAAAAACTTTTAATCAGATCTCAGAAGAGACGTTAGTGTCTTTCTGCTGGGATGTTTTCGTTAACTCGGTTAAATTATCAGACTATGAAGGAAAAGACGAAGGATGTGGGAAGAAATTTTCTTTTATGTGAAACAGGCTAAACCTTTGGGAGCGAATTTAGGTCGGAGATTATCGCACGAAATGGCAGATTTCGGGTTTAATTTTAAAAGGCGATTGCGGATGGCTCTGGAAAAACGTTATTTAGAAGTTATTCCAGGTAACGAGGGGAAAAACGAGTGAATGGATTTTTTTATAATTAATTTTAATTTCCAGAAGCAGCTGAAGTAGAAGATTCGAAGCCTCCAATTGCGCAATCTCAATGGCAGCGACCTTTGCCATCGTTACCTCTTCCACCTGTGGATAGCAAATCTCTGGTTGTAACAATGCCTTGGTATAAAAATGTAGACAGAAAGAAGGGAGAAGAAATGTTACGAAACGGTGAGTCATTTTGTTTCTTTTCTTATGTTAATTTTCTACCACACTCTCAAATATGAATTTGTATTTGCAGGAGTCGATGGCTATTTTTTGGTCCGTCCTTCATCAAATGCCGAGACTTACCTCACCCTCACACTTTGGCATAATAATAGAGTTTATAATATTCCTATACGAAAAAGGAAAGACGGTAAATTCGCCTTGGGGACTCCCAAAAGTCAAGAACAGGTAATTTTAAGTCTCTTATTTGAAGCTGGTTTTTATTTGTAATTAATGTAATATTAATTTTTCAGTGTTTTGATTCAGTGGAAAATTTAGTGCAGAATTACCAATCAGAGAAGCTGGTGTTATACAGCAATGGAGTTCAAACTGGAAAAACGCTTCTTACAACTTACCCGCCCTGAAGTAATTGTGTTAGATGTTCTATTTATGCATTCTTATTTGTCATCTATCAAACTGTACCAAAGATTCAGGTGGAGGCCATTTTCATATTTTACACACCTTCAGGAGTAAAAGAAATTTCCAGTTGTTTGCAAAAGAATTCTGAATGGGTTTTAGCAGATCAGATTAGGAAATGGAAATAGTGATGATAAGTTGTGGTTGCATGAATTGAAGGGATTTTATTAATCTTCAATTGCTTCATGCTTTCTTGCTAATTCTGTCAAAGTACAGAATAATCTTATTCTTCTAGTCGCCTTATATTTGGTTATTAAATGCTGAGGATTTTTATGATGTTTATTTATATATTTTTAAAACTTTACTATTTTTACATTTCAGATGTTATTATTAAAAAATAAATTAAATTATATTTTATCAAAATTTAATTTAACAACTTTAAATTAACAATCCCTCAAAATAAATCAAACAATGATTATCAGTTTACATAAACAAATGTCTGTTTTAAAGTACCACTCTTTTAATGAACACAAAGAATCCATTTTTATATTTTATCAGGTAAAAGTACAAAAATTTTGAGTAAAAATAACAATAATTTATTTATTTGGAAGCTGAACTGATTTTCTGAAACAATTTGGTCTGAGTTTTAAAAATGCCAAATAAAACAGCCACATGACAACAGTGCAATGCAGCTGAACTTAAGGAAGTGCTTGGAAATGTGTTCCAGCACATCTCAATTATGCCTAAGAGTAACAGTCTTACTGGAACTGAATAATGTGTGGACCACAACAAAAATGGAAGTGAATGAAAATACCAGACATAAAACTGATAGTGCAGTGACCTACTGCATGCCACTCCAATTAGATTGGATAAAAACATTGGCAAAAGAAACAGCTGAGAAGAAGTATTCATGTTAAAATTTGTATTTTTTTTCAATTGGGGTTTTATACCTTTTTCAACTTCTTTTAATTTAGCATAACTCTTCAACTGTAAAGCACAGAATTTATAAAAACCCAGTAGAAGTACAATATGGATGACAAGAAGTAATATATGAAACTTTCTGCTCACAAAGACACTCTCTGGCAAAAACCTCCAATTTACAGTCCATTCATACAGGAAAACCCTACCTAAGTTAAAAGCTCCAAATAGATAATTAACTGGATTGGTTAGCAAAAATGGAAGGGCCAATATAATTTGCACACTAGCACAAATAACTAACTGCTGGATTGTTTTTCCAATGCCTAAACAAAATAAGTATGCAAGCAATAAAGCAGGTGCATAAAGTAAAATATTCATTTTTACAGAAACAGCCAAACTGAAAAGTAAACTTCCTAAATCCCATTTTGAATCCAAAAAAGCATTTAAGGCAGCATAAAGAAAAATGACAGCAACAGGATCATTAAAAAGCCTTAAGGCAAATAATGAATGAACTCTGTATGAAGTAAGGCAAGTGAGAATAAGTACATACGGTGGAATTTTTTTGGCTTTTCCATATATCCTAAGAACTAATATTAAATTTAACAAATACAAACCAGAAAAAATGTACTGACCCAACTGAATGTTTTCACCCCTATTGGTAACAATGTATAAACCTGTAAGAAAATCATTAGTATAATTATAAAAGGAGAAATATAGACACTAAATTTTTCTTTCAGCTTAAAAGAGAACATTTTCTAATTAAATATAAAAAAATTCCAAGAGATTTTAGCTTCTGAATCTAACCTGAAAAAATCCAAACAAATCCAGCTGGATACACCAACGGCCCGGTCTCTCCTAAAACAAAAACTCTTAAATTCAATAAAAAGAAATTATTTTCGATAAATGACAAATGTTTAATAATTAAAATCACCTTTTAAAAGCGAATAATCAAAAGTTCCATTCAAAACTCCTTCGACTTCTTGCATATAAGCCTTCCAATCTATTTCGGTGTATTTCACGTGTTTAATAACGGCCAAATTGATAATGACTTCCAGAATAACCAGCGCGCATGCGATGGGAAACAGCTTTCCCGGGTCGAGCAATAATGATTTACAATAATCATAATTTAAAAAGTTTTTAATAAATTTCCGAAATTCAAATGCGTTTGCAGAACCACTCGGTTTTTTATGTTTGGGAGCCATTTTTAATTAAAGCTCCCTCCGAGATTCAAAGCATAATTTGAATCCGACTTCAAAAACTTAATTTTGAGAACTTAATTTAAAAACCTGCTTTGAGAGGATTATGTATATATATTTCCAAGCATGCCTATGATTATTAAACAAGCGTAAGATTTTAATAAAACGTATAATTTTTAAAAATCCATTGTCAGAACTCAAGAAGGTTAAGATATAATCTAAACCACTATCACGTGGTGAAATTCTAATTACACGAAATAAACATGTTAAATTTCACTACTACATAGAAACACAAAAAAATGTTTGTTCATAAATTTAAATTAGTCGTTTCCTATTTTCATTAAATACCATGCTCGAAAGCCTGGCAGCATGGGTCTTGAAATACTATTTAGGCAATTACGTAGAAAATTTGAACACAGACCAACTGAGCATAGGGTTATTACAAGGTAAATAAAATGCGAAATCGTTTAAGGTTCTTCAAATTTTCCTGTATTTGCAGATGATTTTATGTGCATTTTAGGGTTATTGCATCACTATCTTATATAGAAATGACTGCACTCGGTCAAATTTTCCATTGAACAAATTTAAAAGTCATTCAATTATGTAATACAATAAGAATTTTGTGTTCTTTAGCCAAAATAAACCCCTGTAGTATTTTAGTTGGCTAGAAATTATTGGAATTTTACTAATTAATGAAATGTTGTATTTTTACAATTAGGACAAGTAGAGTTAGAAAACCTTCCATTAAAAAAAGAAGCTTTGCGTCAAGCTGGTTTGCCAATTCAGATCAAGGCAGGTTTCATTGGAAAAATCAAACTACAGATTCCAATTCGACAGATAAGAACAGCTCCATGGGTTATTCTCATAGAAAAACTTTATTTGGTAGCAGGTCCTGTTAATTTGGAGGAGGTATTACTTTCTATTTTTTCATTCTAATACTTGAAAGAATATTATAATCTTGGTTTTACATTCTGTCAACAATAAGAAAACAAGTAATTTTTGCTGTCATAAATTTTTAAAACTTGAGCAGTTTACAATAATGGCTGTATATTTTCAGTGGGATGAGGAAGCAGAAGCACAAGCTTTACAAGAGCAGAAGATAAATGCTCTGAATACATTAGAAGCACAATGGAGAGCCAATTTGGAAAATCAAGATCAGGGATATTATGCTTCTAGCTATTCATCCTGGCTTAATTTTGGGACCTCAATAATTACAAACATAGTTGAAAATCTACAGGTGAATTTTACTTTCAAATTTACACTTAAATGCATGTCTTTGTAATGTGTTCATCCACTATTCATAATATTTTCAAATTTTTGGGGTTAATCTGGCAGACAAATGCTAATACATGTACTCATTTTGTTTTAACCTACCTTTTCTATCTTTTAAAGCCTAATATTCCCTGATTTCTAATAATTTCCTTTGTTTTGAAGTCATTGTTGTCATTGGTTTTCTGGCTGGTAATTGGAGAAAGGTTGCATTTAGAAGCGGATTTTTTCAAGGTATTTTATGTTTTCTAATATTCAGGAGAATATTAAATAAAATTTCCTCCCTTTAAAATTGACTGCATTATCTTAGATATAAATCTCATTTTATTTACTAATTAATTTTGTTTTAGCTTAATATTACAGACGTTCATTTTCGTTATGAAGATTCTATTTGCATTCCTGATCAGTGTTTCACCTTTGGTCTTGCCATTGATAGTTTGGTTGCTCAAAGCTGCAATGAAAATTGGGAACCAGGTTTTGATTCTGGACCTATTGGTTTTAAGATCATTGAGCTGTCAAGGTTTTCTATTTATTGGGATGATTCCTCTTTATCTGAAATGATTGGAGGGAAGGAAGGATCAGAATTTATGGTAGGTTTTATTGCATATTAAATTTTATATTTAAAATCCATTATTATGTATTTAAAATTTGATTTCAGGAGTGCATGAGAAAAACAACATATAGAGGTAGACATTTTGTACTTAATCATGTGTCTGGAGTTGCTCATATCAAAAAAAACAGAAGTGCTGAGCCACTCAGATCCAGAAATATGCCAAGGATTATATGTGATGTTTTATTTGATGAATTCCCTATTATTATAAGTGATGTAAGTGTAAAGTTGAAGATGTGGAAGTGTTCAAAATTGAAAACTTAAACTACTTTTGTTTTGATTTAATCCAGAGACAATATGCCCAGATGATATTGTGGTTAAAAGGTGTGGCCGTCATTAACATGCGGATCCAAAATCATCGCTTCCGTCCTCAGTGTTCTGTTTTTGAAAATGCGAGAGTTTGGTGGCAGTATGCTTACCAAGCTGTCCTGCATAAGATAAGACCTCATCGTTATTCTTTAGAAATTCTGTTAAAAAGGTTAGTCGACCTATAAACTCCGTGATGAGGTCAGATTATTAATCTTCAGTTTTTTTTAGGATTAAGGACAATGTGGTTTATGTTGAACTGTTTGGAAAACTTTTGAATTCCCCGAACCGCGCCACGGCCTTAACTCCGGAAGAACAAGAAATCATTCAACGAATAGAATACGAACAGAGTTTTGAGGAACTGCGGATTCTTCGCGAGATCGCAATGCACAAAGCCACACCCCTTCCTCCTCCTTCACCGCAACCTCCCCCACCAAAAGTCGTAGGGGGAAACAAAAAAAATTTTTTGTCCACATGGTTCCCCCAGTGGTGGTACTCGACGGGTGCCCTTGCGGAGTCCGAATCCACCCCGATTGAAGAACGAACTTCGTTAGACGATGAAATCATTGACGTTTTTGCCAAATCCAGTGATACCACTTATCTGAAAAGAGACGTCGTTTTCGGGCAATTTAATTTTTCACTAAAGCACGGCTCAGTTCAGCTGTGCGCGGCGGTTTTCGAGCATAAAAAGCAAAAGTAAGTCACTTAAATTTCAAATGGATGAATTTGTTCGTGGTCCTTACAATAAAATTTGTTTTCAGGTTTAAATCATTAATGGAACTGCAATTCGAGAAAGTTCTCGTGGGATTTGAATACCGGCCCAGGAGCGGGTCATACAAGACAAGTTTGGCTTTAGGAAGCATTTATTTGAAAGATTGTTTAACTAAGGAGACTGTTTTTCCCGTGAGTTTGGAAAATTTTCGATTGACTCTGAATGGCCGAGCAGATTGTAATTTTAGATTTTATTTTTCAGATGTTGATATCTCCTCAAGTTCGAGAGAACGCTCCTCCGTGCAGCACTGAATCTAAAAGATCATTAACGCAAAACATTTCTCGATTGCTGAGTCACGCCATGTCAGCCCCTGGAGTGTCCAAACCGGCTGACGAGACTCTTTTTCAGGTGACCTACGAATACAGGCCCTTTAATAGCAACGCAGATTACAGGTTTGTTTCACTTCAGTTTTATTTCCGCTCCCTTAATCATGTTGTGCTTCACGCTTGAATGTTTTTAAGTAACTGGAGAAGAAAAAATATCGATTCAAAGGACTAAATTTAGCAATGATTATGTTTATTTTATGTATCACACTCCTCTCCTTCATCGAAGGTTTTTTTTGTTCAATTTTCACCCTTATCTCATTCCAGAATTATAATGAAAACACAATCTCTGGATGTCGTGTACAATCCCGAAGCAGTCAACTGGCTTACCGATTTTTTCTCGAAGCCACTTCATCAAAGCAGCGAAATAAACCTCCGCGCAACTGCAAGGCAAAAGTATCAGGCCATCAAGACTGCGACAAAGAATGAGCTCATAAAAAATTGGGAGAAAATCCTGGCGGGGGACCTGGTGAGTTGAGCAGTTCTTTTCCAACTGCAGAGACGCAAGCCAAGTGTCGGGAATGAAAGTAATATGATTATGTTCTTTCTTTTATAGGAAGCTCCCAAGTGGAGCATTAGAGCCGATGTTGAAATACAGTGTGTTAGGCAAATCAGTCCTGTCTGAATCCGTTTTACCCATGTCCCTGTTTAACAATCCCGATTTTTTGGATATTTTGGTCTCGTTGAATCGTAAAGTTTTCTTAAATATCTTTAGATTTCCGTGCGTAGCTTCTAGTTTTGTCTTATTGCTTCTAGTGGGCGTGATATACCAACCGTTGTCTTTTTAATTGGGCAGTTGAGCAGGGACCAGAGTCTTTCCACTCTTCATTGTACCTTCGGCAGAAATTGAATGGTGGATCGCTCGTATATCACGTCACTTGACTTGATCTCTTTCTCTCCGGGCAGCTCAGACTGTGATAACGAACTTTCTCAGAAATTAGGTTTTCCTATTGTTTATTTTCAGAGTAATCGAAAAACATGGGAAATCGATTTGGACATATCGGCGCCCCAAATTATATTCGTTGAGCATTTCTGCGACAAAAATGCGGTGATCGTCGTTGTAGATTTCGGCCATTTGCATTTTAGTAATTGCTTCAATAATGAAAAGAGCTCACTGAGTAAAAAGGAGAGCGACGATGAAGGTAAGCTACAGTGTTGAACTGCAATTTCATCGTATTTTTTATTTTACAGTTATTACAAATTTTCACTTATTTTTTAGAAGCCTTTCAAACTCCCTGTTCAACTCCACCTGGCAGTGGAGTAAGCCCCTCTAGTTTCGAACCTCACGGTTTGAAAAGGTCTTCACTAAGTGAATTGAGCCTCCACCACAAGCTCTACGACCGCTACGAACTGGAATTAGGGGAAATGCAAGTGCTAGTCGGAAAAGTGAGGGACAACTGGAAATACGCTCATTTGAAAGGAACATCTACACTTCACGTCCTCGATAGGTTTAACATTTCACTGCAGGTAACTGATCGGGTTGCAGTTGAAAATGAAAAAGAATTAAAGGGTTTATCTGTGGGTTTTCCTGCGACAGGTTGAGCGAAGAATAGTCCACACAAATGATCCTCAGTTTCCGAGTTTGACTTTCTTCGGGACTCTGCCTCGCCTCGTCGTCCACGTAAATGAGCAGAAGATTTCCGCTCTCAAGGCAATGTTTTCCATGTTTACGGACCAGGGACTTCCCTCTCCGTTTCGCAATTCCGATTCGCCCCCCTTCAACCCTGACACCGAAACCAAAAGCGAAGTGGTGCGAGGTGAGAGCACTTATGATGACCACCTCAACGAGATGTCGAAGCTGATTATAATGCAGTTCACGGTTCAGCATTTGGCGCTCGAGGTAACAAACCAATTATGATAAAAGTTCTCCGACAGATGTACTCATCAAGCGTTTCACAGGTTCAGTCCAGGAACAGAAGTATAGCGGAGCTACAAGTGAGTGGAGTCAAAGCAGCATCAACGATTCGCCCGTATGATACGTCCATAACTCTCTCCGTTCACTCCCTTTTGTTGGTCGATGCCTTGCAGACATTCGGCCGAGATTTCGAATTGCTTATGGCTTCCCACAAACATGTCGTGTGAGTGTACAACTTTATGTTATGCAGTAATCTGTAACTCATTTAATAAAGGAACGATTGTGAACAGGATGGACAGTTTAAGCGGAAGCATAAGGGACAGCGAACCCACTTCTCCGATACCTCCGGGCTCCCCGGAGCCATCCGAGACTTCGGCTTCTCCTGTGGCATTCAGTCAAATTCTTAACACTCTTCAGCATCGCGGTCAGCTTCTCAAATTAAAGTTTTTTAACTCTTCGCAAAGCTCTGCCTAAGCGGGGAATATATTTCAGGGCTTACCGGTTCTTCGCAGTACATGTCACTCCCGCCAAGAGTGACTTCTCCGCCTTTCTCAGTCTTCAATATGACGACCTCCCCCACGATGCGCGCTGTCTCTCCAGTTGCACTTGACGTAGAAGCTCTGATCTGCGTCGAATTGACCTTCGTAAGTGGTTCCCTGCCCGGTCACGGTGGTCAGCCGCTTCAGATCGCAGCCATTCAATTTAACAATCTCGATATCATAGGTAGATTGCGTTTGATGTTTTGTTTTATTAATGTAAGGCCAAATAATCACTCCGGTTTGTTTGGATTTAGCCAATCAGGAAACGATAGTGGAACTGCTGGGATTTGCCAGAAGAGTTTTCCCGGCTTCCAGATCGGTACCGGTACGACCTTCACCAACGGAGAAAGGTTTGTATACTCTTTAAGAGAATACGTCGTAATTTTATATCAGGCCACGGAGTAAAAGTATACCCATAATTCCAGAAGTGGAAATATCCAAAAGCGAATCAACCTCACATCAAAGTTTGTACGACGATATGTCAGCTTCCGAACAGATCCCCACGAAAACAGAACTGACGTTTGACTTCCACAGACTAAACGTCCTGCTCCTAAGGGCGGTTCAGAAAGATGGCAGTTTAGTAGGTAGAAAAATCTGCACGGCCACTATGATGCAAGCTAAAATCAAAGCGACCGTAGGTAAGGATTCACTCCGTTCGCCGGAAAAGTTTTGAGTGCGTCAGAAAGCTCAGTTGTTCGCTTTTACAGGAGAGGAGCTCGTCGTGGGGGGTTCTTTGGGAGGAATCCAGATCGTCGATTTGACTCCCGAGGGAATGAAGCATCAGAGAATTCTCAGTCTAGGAGCCGATCCGTTGGTTAACGACCCAATCGCCGACCTTTCCGCCGGATTGTACAATATATCTCGCTTCAACAGCGACAAAACAGCTTTCAGTTTTTGTGTAAAACGATCTCTGCAGTCTGGCTTGGCAGGTGCGCGAGCGAACTTTTCAAGCTTTTCAAAAACGGAAAACATTCCAATCGTGATTTTGCCTTTCAGATGGCATTGATGTCAATGTGAGGTTGGCCTCGGTGTGGTACACTCATTCTCCTTTATTGGTTCAGGAACTTCAGTCGTGCGCCACAGAATTCAAGCAGTATTTAAAGAACCTGGCTAGATCTATCAAGTCGGCCGCAACCGAAATGGCGATGGGGTTTGTTCATGCTCGGTGCGTTATCATTTTCTTAAAAAAAAATACTAAACTAAGAAAACGATTCATGGTTTATAATATATCGGGATGGTTACAGGGCTGAGGCTTTGGCTCAGAGTCTTTCAATGTCGGGTCGGCTCTCGGCGTCTTTATACGGCGGCTCGACATCCGACATTAGCTCCCCAAAGAAAAGAAGGAGAAGTTTCACTCAATCGGTTGAAACTCTGGGCAACACTCCCCACACGCCGTACTCTCCCGTGGACGACGATTTGCTCGACAGCATTGATATTCGGCTGGATGTTGTTTTGGATACTCCCGTCATAATTTTACCGGTGTCTCCAATGAGCGATCAGGTTTTCGTCGCCCATCTGGGGAAAATAACCGTAAGTTGAACTTTTTTAGTTTTCCTTTGCGATCATGGTTTTTTGAATGTTTTTTTTATTTTCAGGCGAAAAACACTCACTTGGCGATGGACGACGGTTGGGGATCGAAGTTGGAAAGATATAATATTGAAATTAGAAACATGAATTTGTTTTCAGTGACCGCCGCCAACAATATAAGTAACGCCAGCGTCAAGTAAGTGTTCAAGGGATTTCGACGTTGGTGATGTTCTGGACTTCAATGCCTTTAATTTTAATTTTAGTATGGCGGGTGAAACTATCTTGCCTCGACCGGAAAGGATATACGCCTCCTGCGAGGGCAAACCCATCTTGCATGACACTGTGATAGAGATTGTCACGGAGAGACAGGTCGGAAACACGATGACTCGCTCCTGGGATTTTGATTTGGACTCCAGCTGGGAACCTGATTATATAAAGGTGACACTGAATGAGAGTTCAAGATAAAATTGTAGTTCGAAAATAATATCAAGCCAAGTTTGTTTCAGATATCGGGGTGCGTCGTCGGCCCCTTGAAAGTTTCCCTAACAAGGGAACAGTATCAGCAATTGCTGGAAGCCATTGATTACTTATTCACGAAAATCCCAGACAACGAAGGACCGGACGCTCCTCCCCAGTCGAAGAAATTGGGGGACATCCAGGAAGAAGAGAACGAATCCATGTCTGGAGTATCCACGCTCAGCTTGGATCCGGCCATGAGGGCTCGAATGCTCAACTCCAGCTCTATGGGGCCTGTGACTAAACAGCTGCCCTCGAGCACACAGTCTTTGCCTCTTAAAGGTTCGCATTTCTCCCTCTCTCAGAAACCTAACCGCGACGGATATTAATTTTTATTCATTTTCAGTGAATTTCGACTTACCGGATTTCACAGTGGAACTCCTGGCAGAATTGGGTCAACTGTTGGAAAACGGTCTGGTATCCATTTCGTTCAGAGATTTTGTACTCATATACGATCAGTCAAATTCCCAAATTAGTCACCTTCAGGTAGGTTTCGCAGGTTTATGTTCCCTCACCATGTCAGGAAAATCAAGCATGTCTTCGCTTTCAGATGCGATTGAAATCCCTGGTAATGGAGGATCTACTGGTCGATAAAAACTCTAAAAACAGATATTTGGTGGTGTCATCGGCCGCTCCCGAACCTCGAGCGCCTCGCACCGCAGTGTCCCAGTCTTGCCCCAGTTTTGCCAATTTTCAGAAATGTCTTTTTTCCCATAATTCTCTTCCCGATAAGTTATACGAGCCTTCGGTTTTCGGCACTTCTGCTGGTTTGTATCTCTTTTATCAATACTTTGCGGTACACAGGACATTGTTTCTGAACAAAGCGATTCGTTCTTAAAGGTCGGAAGTCCATTCCGCAGCCCAAGACCCTAGGAATGCGGTCTTTCGATTGCGACTACCCCTGCACGCCCCCTCCCTCACCGAGAAATCGACAATCGCCGGTCAATGGTTTGTCAAAGGAAGAAAATTTGGTATTCATAAACGTAATTATGGTCGATAGAAACTCGCCTGTTTATGCCACCCAATACGAAGGGGTAAGTAAACGAACTTCTTTCTTAGTGCTTCAGAAGTAATTTCAAGTCGTTCGGTTGCAGATGGATCGGCTCATCACCGTCGATTTCAACTGTCTCGACGTGATCGCCAATATCGGATCCTGGGTCGTCGTTTTCGATTTCTTCGGCGTCGACAAAACATCTGGTTCGAGGAAAGCAGCGCCGACGAGCTCGGAATCCAAAACCGACACTCAAAACGGTTCTTCCACCGGGAAAGTGGACATCAACTCGAAGCTCGAATTAGAAGTACGGTCGTTGACTCTCGTTCTCATTCGGCCGGAATACGAGGTCGCCAAAGCCAACATCAGTCATCTTTCGATCAAGACGAAGACCTCTGGGGTACAGTTCACGTGGGATGGCCGCCTGGGATCAATGTCCCTTGCGGATTTATCGCCACACGGAAAGCTGTATCGGGAACGGTTTTTGTCTTCGGGTACTCAGGCTCTGCACGTTCAGTACAGCCGGTGAGTGAGTTATTGATTTCGTGTAATAACCCCTAAGGAATACTCATTCAACTCTTTCGTTTCAGTTATGGAAACCCCGAAGAAAATCGCCAGACTCGCCATTGTGATTCCGAGCTCAAAATCGAAATGAGTTCCATATTTTACGTTCACACCGCCCGATTCCTCGGAGAAATTTACGCTTATTTCGATAGATTTTCACAGTTTCAGGCTTTTATGGTGGCCATGAGATCTTCTGATGTGAGTAAGCGAACTTTGGAAAAGACTATTGTGTGTTTAGTTTTCCTAATGGATAATGATTTCTAGAATCAAAACGAAAAACTCAAACCGTCGTCCAGAATGCTGGTGGAAGTAAACGCGGGATCTCCCGTTCTTCTTTTACCTCTGTCCTCCGCCAGCCCGGAGGTTTTGGTCGTCGACCTGGGGAAGTTAACAGTCCGGAACCGATTCAGAAGAGCTGGCTCAGATGGAACTATATCATCGAATGCCCCCGAGGGAACCACTACAGGTGAGGAACACTTCTTTCTTTCCTTTTTATTACGCTCTCGCTTCATCATTTTCACTTTTCGTTTAGTGTCTTGCCTTCTGGATGTGATGTCCTGGGATCTTGTCAACATGGACCTCTACGCCGGAGTTAAATGCAGCGCCGGGTCTTCGGCCCAGTCAGAGCGGGCTCTCGAATTTGGCAGCTCTAGGGTTGTGAGGGAAGGGCCATCGTTGCTCCCCGATAAATGCCACTTGAAGTTGCAAATCGATCGGAATTTGGACACCCACTTGTCGAGAGAAGTCCCCGATATCAGCGTGAAGGGGACTTTGGCCAAACTGGAAGCTTCTCTAGATTTGGCTCAGTATAAATTGATACGTGGCCTTCTCACGTATAACATCGGGGAAAATCTTCAGGATTTGTACTATACCAGCGAAACAAATGAGTTTCTCGGAAGCGCACTCACGAACCAGGTGAGTTCAAAATGGCGCAGCTGTGCCTTTTCATCGTCCGGTGTGCGGCTCTGACGAGAAACTATTTTTCAGGGGAACAACGGCGAGCCCGTGTGGTTGATGAACAGCATCCATTTGGACCTGGTTAACGTCGTCGTGCACTTGAGACAGAAACACGGAGAAGGAGTATCGTTGGCTTGTGTTAATTTTATCAAATCCCGGTTGGTAGTGGAAACTTTCAGCGACTCCTCCCAGGACATAGATCTCGTCTCTGCGGAGATACTCATAACGGATACCCGCTTCAAAGGTATCTGTGGGTGACGGCTACAGTCCCGGTTTTTTCTCATGCCCGTTTTAAACATGCTGATTTCTCTCTCAGACGAACCCGTGAACAAGAGAAGCAACGTCTTCACCAATATTCTTCAACCCTTGAGCGTGAAGAACGACTCGAAAGAATCCAAAGGCTCAAAAGTCCGAGAGAAAGACGAGGCGGCATGGGATAGAGAAAAGACAGACACTGACGACGGTTCCGTTCAAGCGGAAGTTCATCACAGGTGGGCTCTTTTGTCTAATGATGAGAAATAAAAAACACTTTTATCGATAAATTCACGGGTGACTCGATATTTCAGGAGGAGAAAAAACTACTCTAAAGCTACAATATTACTTCATAATATGCGCCTCATGGCTGTATTAGATTGGTGGGAAATAATCAGAGACTTTGTCGTGTCGAATGCGGTCGTCTCGCAGGATGTCGGAGTTTCGGAAGTTGCGCTTCACAAGTCAGTCTTTCCCGCCAAATCGAGCGCTTACATATCCGGTTCTTCTGGAGTCGTTACCAAATGTCCTCCAGTCTTAGACTGCGAGACCGTTCCTTATGAATTTAAATTAAATATCACTGATTCGGAGATTGTATTGGTGGAGGACACGGCCGTTTGGGACTCAAACGCTGTTATTCTGAAGGTATCTGAGAGGTTTTTAGAGAACCCTCATTCTTTCATATGAATAATAAATTTGTTATTTTTTTTTAGAGTACCACCGTAATATCGTATCGTCCCAGGATGTTGGAAAAGCCACTGTCGTGTAATCTGAATCACTGCGAAGTGTTTTCCTGCATATTGGGAATGGTGGAGGAAACGGCTCTCTCGATTATAGATCCGGTCACTGTGAATATGGAAGTCACTTTGAGAACTGCTCTCTCGGAGGCGCGAGGGATCTCCGATGCGGTGTACACAAGCGCCGATCGCGCGCTCGAAGTGCAGATGCAGCATTTATGTGTGAGGTTGTCTTATCATGACTTTCAAATGCTCTCTCAGATGCTGGACAGCGTGCCAAAGCAAACGTACAGTGCCAGGACTCAGGCCAACGAGCAGGATCAATACCCCGCCAATGTCAGGGGTGAGTACAATGTCACATTTGATTTTCTCTTAAGGAAAAACTCAAAGCTCAGTTTTTCTTTTTTTTTCCAGGACAAATAACCAAATTGAGTGCACTTGGATTTTCCATGGAAGACTGCACCAAAGCGTTAGAAGTGTGCAACGGACAGCTGGACGATGCTGCCCTTTGGTTGACTCAGAACGCGACTCACGTTCCCGATGACAAAGACATTTCTCCGGATTCGCGTTCCGCCATTTCCTTCCACACGATTGAGGTGTGCATCCTCAGATTGAGCTGCCTTTTCGTCGAAAGACAAACTTAAAAAATGCTTTTTCAGGTCAAATTGTCTTGCTTAAGCATCTGCGTAATCGATGATTGCCGAGACGCCGATGTTCCGCTTTTGGAGCTCTCCATGTCTCAATTGTTTTTGAAGCAGGAAATCGATGGTGCCGGAAGTGCCAAATTTTTATTCACCAGCGACTACTACAACAGAGTCCTCTCCGGATGGGAACCATTCATAGAACCTTGGAGGTTCGTAGCGGGTGCGGACAAAAACAGAGTTCTTATTCGGAGAGGTGATGCTAATTTTTTGATGCAGATGTTCAGCCAAATGGGAACACTCTCTCACTTCCGGTCTGACAAGGAATCGCCTTCAGATTCAAATCGCTTCCGAAGAATTGTTAAACATCAACGTAACAAGCACATTGCTTGAACTGTACAGTATGGTCAGGGACAACTGGACCGAGGATTATTGCAACCTTCACAGATCGGGGCAAGGAATCGAGGACAGTCAGAAGCAGACGACAGCCTCCGGATTTGTCGGTCTTCGTAGGAGATCGCCATTCGTGCCTTTTGCGTTGAAAAACGACACAGGCTCCGTTCTGTGGTTCACTGTTTTGATTAAAACCAGCGAGAAGTGAGTGAACTTCTCCCGAGTGAATGTTTCCCACTCAGGAAAATTAATTTATTTGATTAGTTTGTCAGATGCTGTCGTTTTGGAGCAAGACGAAACCTGGATGAAAGTTCTACCAAATGAAACGGTGCCTTTTACCTTCGGAGGAAGAGGAAAGGTGAGGCACAGGGACACCCACACGGTGCGCGTCCATCAGTTGGCGGTTCGGGTGGATAAATGGAAACCCGCTGCGCCCGTTTCCGTCGATAAAGTCGGCGTGTACTTCCGGCAAGCCGCTTTCGGAGATCCTGTTAAAGTGAGTATCAAACCTGGTTCTGTCATGTGTTTTATTAATCGGCAGGTTTTTGATTGTTTTACTGCCTTTCCAGATTGAAATTCCTCCTATGAGGTTGGTGTTCGCTATAACTTTAGAAGGGTCCGCTAGGAAGTTGGTAACCGTCCGATCCGGTCTCACCATCAAAAATCTTCTGAGCGAGGCGGTTGAAGTGAAACTGGAGAACCACATCCCTTATCGAGGAGGCAAGTTGATTTTCAGTTGGGTGTCGCCCCTCACGCGTGTTGTTTATTGCCGTAATTCTTTCCAACAGTGTGGGAGCCAATAAAATGCATAGAAATCCCTTCCGAGCACTCAATATCAGTTCCTGTGAGCCATTCGCTTGCCCAAATTTGGGTGCGCCCTTTGAATGGGCAAGGCCTCAACAGATACCACTCTTTCAGTAACGCTCCTTTGAATTGGGTGAAGGTGATGAATCCTGGCGAAGCCATTCAAGAAGTGTATCATTGCCACAGCAACAACGACAGGTCTTACAGGTGGGCCTTTTATCAGAAGAGTTACTTCACTTCTCTTAAGGATTTTTTGCACTCGTACTATTTGTTTCAGATTCGTCGCTTCTATCGAACGGGAGAACTTTCCGGAATATCCCTCTGGTCTCTGGTTGCAACCGGAGCACAAGATATTCCTGATTAGTCCTCTCACGTTAATTAATCTGTTGCCCTGCGATCTGCACTACAGCATTAAGGAAGCTAACGTGCGAGGACATATCAAGCCTGGTCTTTCTGCAGCCATCCACGAGGTGATTATAATGTGTCTGATGTTGAATTTTGTACCATAAAGAGTAGAATTCGTTAATGGAGCTAAAGATCCGAAAGACTCACAAACATTGACGCCTTTCAGGTGGATTGCGATCACAGATTCGAAATTCATATTCACATCGAGAATTTCCCGAAGCACGGAGTTCTTCTCGTTCCCTCCCCAGTGAGCTCCCTCACTTGCCGCATAAAACTTCACGACGAATCGGGGAGGCGTTTGGACTTGAGCTCAATGATCCAGGTGAAAAAGGGCGCTGAAATGAAAATAACCGTTTGGGCGCCATATTGGATCATCAACAAAACCTCACTCCCGCTTGTGTTCAAACAAGAAGGGACCTCGAACGAAACCGCCGGACAGTTCACCGAAAACGAGATCGCCAGGGTCGTGACGCCTCTGCTGTTTTCTTTGTCGGATCCCGATGCGAGTCCCACCATCCAGGCGCGAGTGGGGGCACTGTGTCATCCAGACAGAAATCCGCAAGTAAGAATTTGAATTAAGGTGATATTTGGAAGGTGGATGAACACTAACATTCGTTTCAGTGGTGTCAACACTTCCATCTTCAAACCGGAGCCCAAGTCCGAAAACTTCGGGTCTCCCAAAGAGATCATCGCCCCGACATAGTGTACGCGATTGGTATCAATATAAGGCCCGGGAGAGGACGCTACAAGAACACAAATATAGTCACTCTTTCACCGAGATTCCAGCTTCATAATAAAAGCTCTCACAAACTGCAGTTCGCGCAGAAGTGCCTCGCCACTACTCTGGTAAGGTTCCCTTTCCTTGAGGTTGTTTCTTTCCTTCTCGGTGATAACCACGACCGTCTTCTTTTTAGAATGACCCTGGAGCTGCAGCCACCTATGCAACAGCTGTGAAGGACTGCTCCTTGGCCTGGCACTGGCCTAGACTGGACAAGGATCTTCACATTTGCATCAGGTTGATGGATGTGAAGAACTGTCTCTGGTCGGGGGGGTTCTGCATTGACGCCGAAGACTCTTTGCATATCAACGTCAGGTTCGAAATCATTCCGATCTCATCTCTCTTCGTTTTGAATGGTCCTTATGTTTTTTTTCTCATTACAGAGATAAACACGGGAGGATGCACTTTCTTCGGGTTGAAATCGTTTTGCAAGGAGCCACTTTTTTCGTTGTTTTCACTGACGCCGACACCATGCCTCCTCCGATTAGAATCAATAATTTTTCTCAGGTCGCCATTCAGTTTTTCCAGGTAGGTCGTATTCTGTGTTGGGTTTGATCTGATAAAAAAACAACTAAAAGTGAATTGTCGTCCTAAGACGGGAGCTCATCTGGAAAGTCTCCAGTCAACGGTCCGCCCTCAAACATCAATGGATTACGCTTGGGATCAACCCCTCGAACCCCCGAGTCTCACCCTCGTGGCTCCCGGGGGTGCTTCCGCTTCCTACGACCTCAGTTCGACCCTCGAGGACTCCTCCATTAGTCTCACCTACGAGAACTTCATTTACATCGCTTTCACGGCCACTTTCAACCGGTAGGTGGATCTCCAAAACGACCGCCTCACAAACACACCCGATTAACTCTCCCTCTATTCAAGGGTTGATGGAAACTGCTCGGACTCGTCTTTCGATCCGCTCGACGTTGAGAGTCAGCAACTCGTTTTGGATTGCGTCGACGAGTACAGAGTGATCCTGAACAGGAAACAGCACGGGGCGAGGTCTCAGCTGTGGAGAATGACCAGCGAAGGACAGCTGCAGCACGAAGGCTCCAGTCCGCCCAGGTGATTTTCCCCTTAGAGGGTAGGGGTTGAAGAAATATCCTGAGGGATTATAAACAAATGTTGTTTGTGTAGGGACCCCCGGTCGAAGTCATACTACAGCGATAAGGTTTTGGTGCTGGACATCGCGGGGACAGCTCCTCAGCCCACACAGTGCGTCGCCCTGGTTCTGAGACGTCCTGACAAGAGAAGGGTGTCCACTCAAAAGTGGAGGTTCACGGAAGACGGAAGGCTGTGCTGCGCCCACAACAACATGTGCGTTCAAGCCAAGGACGGTTTCTTCGGCCTTCGACAAGGTTCGTTGCCCCTTCACCTTTCCTGGTTAGAGTTCACTTGCCCACATGTGGTGGGCCAAAATGAGAAGCAGACCTTCATTGACGGGCCGACGCATTATGCTGCAGATAGAAATGGTGTCGTTCCGCTTTAAGGCTTTATTAACATTGTGGGCTTTTTTCAGGAAACGCCAATGCGGGTGTCTGGCAAAAGTGTATGTATCTTCACATTGTTTTTAGTTTTATGTCCTTCACATCTGCAGCGTATTGCCAAATTGGTTTGGCCATCATTGTTGATGGTGTTTTGGCTAAATGAACTGTCAGTCGCATGGTGACAGTTTTTAAACAGAGAAATCCTTTATGAATGAATTTGTGGGCAGACTTTGATTTCGATTACGAGAAATAATAAGTGTGCATTGTGGCAGTGCTCGAATCCTAAGTGTTACCTCCTCAATTATATGTGTAATATAATTCGTGCACTTGAAAATTTTCATTCTGATGATGTATTAATTTTGTGGTGTTTTTCACAGGGAGCGAAGCCGTGTTGGGACCTGGTTCCGAAATAACATCCGACGGATACAAGAAAGCAGTGCCCATCGAGCAGGCAGTGAGTCGTATGAAGATGAGACCAGGCTCTGGATGTTTATCAGTTTCCGTCACTTGCGATGGGCCCACGAGGGTGCTCAAAATTATAGATCCCATCGACATGAACATGAAGGTGAACTACGGTTCAATTCAAAGTGTCACAATACTCAAATATACCCGTAAACCCAAAGTAATAATTTTTTTTTTTCAGGGCAACACACAGTACGGTTCGATGCTGGAAAAAGGATGGAGTAGTTTGACTTCACCTTCGAACACAGTATTGGTCGACTCCGTCGGTCGAGACGAGGGGGAATTGCAGCTGACTGTCAATCTGAAAGCTGGATTTGGGATGAGTTTCGTGTCCCGAAGACCTCCCGAGGAATTGCTTTTTCTTCACCTGAAAGGGATTTTGCTCAACACCGTGCAAACACCCAGTCATAAGACGTTCGACTGCACAATCCAAGATATACAATGCGACAATCAGGTGAACGAAGGGAGAGCGAACTCCCAAAGCCCTGGAAAGTGGTTTTCATTATTGATTCTAATGATTTATTTGCAGTTATTCGAGCCGCAGTGTCCGGTGGTGTTATATGTGACTCGAGGGCTTAGAGAAGACGAACCGAAGAAGCATTTGCCTGCCGTTCAGATTTCCGTTCACAAACAAACTTGTCATAACTCAAACGCGCATATATTCAAGGTGGAGTGTTTAATACCCTTACGAGCGCAAGCTGTCATCCTTACTAAGTTTTTCCTTCATTACAGCATTTAATAATCACTGTGAAGAATCTGTCGCTGCGGATAGAGGAGAGGTTGATGCTCAAACTGTACGCCATGTTCGGGAATCATTCCAGTGTCGAAACGGAGGACGCGGAAGAGAGCGACTTCGAAACTCAGAGGATGGTCATGGAAGCAACTTCCGTTCATGCAACCAGATATTACTTCGGCATTTTGAAATTCGTGCCCAGCACGGTAAGCGAAAGGTTTCCCTTGAATTGCCAAACAACGCTTCCTCCTCATCCGAATTTTCAGGTGAGATTAAGCGTCGTAACGTCAGCAAAGCTTCCCCCGCCTTTGCAAGCTCTCAAACGCAAACTCGATCTCACTTTAATCAAATTCGAAGACGCCACCGTCGAGTTGGAGCCGTTCATCAGGCGACATCCCTTCGAAACGGCACAGTTTCTCATAAACTCTGTCCTCAAGCATTTCAAGCAGGAGCTCAAATGGCAGGCGGCCATTATCCTGGGCTCCGTCGACTTCCTGGGCAGCCCACTGGGGCTCATGAACGAATTAACGGAGGGTATTTCTGGACTCTTTGCTGAGGGGAATGTGAAGGCGCTGTTGAAGAACGTCGCGCACGGCCTTTCAAACTCAACAGCGAAAGTTACTGGCAAGTTTACGTTTGTAACGATCATGTCTGACCCCATGTCGCTGATTCTAATGACGGTTGCATCTTTTTAAGAATCTCTTTCGGACGGGCTGGGCAGAGCCATTTTGGACGACACTCACGAACAGTCCCGACAGAAAATTCGGAAACTGCATTCCGGATCGAGCAGCGAGCACATCGTCGCGGGGCTCAAGGGCCTGGGCCTGGGGCTTTACGGCGGGATGACGAGCGTTTTCAAGCAGACGTACGAGGGCGCTGCCAGCGAAGGCTTCCAGGGCTTCCTGTCGGGGTTCGGAAAGGGTCTCGTTGGCACGGTGACAAAGCCCGTCGTGGGAGTGTTGGATCTGGCGACGGAAACCGCCAGCGCGGTGAGGGACAAAAGCCGGAGCAACCTGAAGTCGGCGCCGCCGAGGTTCAGGCTGCCCAGATGCGTCGTGGGCCCTGGGGGCCTTCTTCCGCATTATTCGGCCAAGCAGAGTTTAGGTCAGGAGTTCCTGTACAATATTAACGAAAGAAATTATTCCGAATTGTGAGTTGAGAATCGATTTTAGGAAATTAGGTTAGCAACTCATTTGATTCATCTTTTTTTATTTATGATATTCTGTACTTTAAGGTTATTATCTTACGAAATACTCCGAAGTGAAAGTGAAGACCTTCGGATACTTATCTCCAGCGAAAGCATAAGAGTTTTCACGATTGCCAATCTGACGGTTGTGCTCGAGGTGCAGTTGAAGTAAGTGCGATCATCTTTGGTCCTCCACCCGTGTGACTCCGAGAAGACTAATTTTTTTTTTGATTCGATCAGCAACCTCTACCACAGTCAGCCCCTCAGCATTGGAGAAAAGCACACGGGTCACATGTTGCACTACATCGAGCTGACAATGAGGGCGGAAGGGCCCAGCGGGTTGACGGAAACCATCAAGAGGCCGCGGGTGCGGTGCGATACTCAAGAGATCGCCATTGCCGTTTCCGAGCAGATCAACTACTCGAAAGCTCTCTACGAGGAGAGGAGTCAGACTTTGATTTCGTCCCAGGACTTCCTGGACGAGTAGTAACCTTTGTTGTTTCGTTTGGGATCACAAAATGGTTGATTTTCGCTTTTCAAGACTGAATTGAAGGATACATCTTAGGTCACCTTGGCTTTAGCCTTTCTTTTAAGAAGAAATAATTTCGGTACGGCGTTTATTGTTCTTTCAGTAATATTAACCCGAGGGTAGAGCCTTTACGTAGAGCCCTGCTTCACCGTAACAGTCTCTCTTATAACAGTATGAACCCGCACTCGAAATTTAACCAAGAGATTTATTTTTGAGAACTCGGTGATTAGATTTATATTAGAAAGGACCTAATTCTGATGTTTTCATCTGTCTGAATTAGTCTCTTTTTACCGGTTTGTACATAAGTTCCAAAAGTTAGCAATCGAAGCAGATTTGATTTTTTTATAGTCATCTCAGTTATTCCATCGTAATATTTATTTAAGTGAAAAAGTTAATTTAATTTTTTTACATTATTTTTGTAAAACTATTTTGATTTCTTTGCTTTTTTTTGTTGGCACATCGCAAGCGGGTGTGATTTTTATCACCAAAGATTCGTGTACAGTGTAAAGCTTTTCCCTTATGCAGCAATAAACACCTCTCCCGTTTGCGGTTACGCTCATAGTCTTATGTATTATACGAACAAATTAGTCGTTTGGTTTGAATAAATTTGTTTATATAATTATGAAAATTTTCGTTCGTTTTTGTTTCCTCATTAACCAAATTTTTCCCGTCCTGAATTCTTTTTACTGTAATTCATTAGACTTCATGTAACGTTGGAAAATTAATGCGGCTCATTTGAAAATCAATTAGGCGCTGAATTTTTAGGGAACGACCGCAAAAAATATTAAACTGAGCACTCCTATACGAATTGAGGTTCTCGTGTAAGTTAGAGATAAGTTTTTCAGTGAAAAATTGACGGAAAGTTATTTAGGGCTGAGAATGAATCTGACAGAAGATGAAATTAAAAGGAATGTCATGAATGGGTTGTTAATTTCGCGCCCTTTTCCGTTGATTCCACGACTACAACGCCGCCTTCTTGTTTTTTCTGAAAATATGAACCCTAAATGGCAACACTGTCAAACAGTAAATCGTATCTTTTATTTGAGATGTACTGTTTTTATCGTTGCAGAGTATTTTTTAATAATTGAAAATTTGTGGGAATAATGAGGTCGAGAGAGATGCAACAGTTGAACATTTTTAGAAAGTATAGACCAAAATCATAAAACTCAAACATAACTGTGAAAATGCTTTGGTCATTTTTACAATTAAGAAATATATTTTTACTTTATAAAAGATTTAATCGCTTTTAAATGGTAGTATTTTAAAATAACATACATTTGAAATAAATAGTGGCGTGTAAGATAAAGAGCTCAGTATTTTTATTCTGATCGAATTGAAGTTGTAATGTCATTTTAAGGTGGAAAAATTTATCAGTAAATATTGCTACTTCTATTTTAATAAAGTAAGGTGATCTGATGAAAAAATAGTATTGTCACGAGTGATTTTGAATTATAAAAAATAATTTAAAAAATGGCACCTATACCATTGGAAGGCGTTCAAATGCCTGTGGGAAATGTAGTTCCCCAAGAAGGAAATCGAGGTGGCTCAATTTCTTTGGGGGTGTTAATAGATTTAATTGTACAAAGAACATATCATGAGCTCTCTGTTTTGGCTGAGCTGTTACCCAGAAAAACTGACATGGAGAGAAAAATTGAGATCTATAACTACTCAGCAAGAACCAGACAACTTTTTGTCAGACTTCTTGCTCTCGTTAAATGGGCAAACAGTGCATCAAAAGTTGATAAGTCAGCTGTAAGTTAGGTTTTTCACTGAAATGCTTTAACAATTATTCCAGAATTTAATATGATCCTATGGTTTTCAGCACATTATGGCATTTCTGGATAAACAATCTCTCCTCTTTGTCGACACTGCTGATATTTTGGCGAAAATGGCTCGTGAAACATTGGTGCATGCCAGGCTTCCCAACTTCCACATCCCTGCTGCAGTGGAAGTCCTCACAACTGGCACCTACTCAAGGCTGCCAGCCTGCATAAGGGACAGAATTGTCCCTCCAGACCCCATCACAAGCCAGGAGAGGAAGACAACTCTGGAAAGGCTGAATCAGGTCATCCAACACAGGCTCGTCACAGGCAACTTATTGCCCCAGATGAGGAATTTGAAGATAGAGGGTGGGAGAGTCACTTTTCATGTTGAGTATGAATTTGAGGTCTCTTTGACTGTTATGGGAGATGGGCCAAACATCCCCTGGAGGTTGCTGGACATTGATATTCTGGTGGAGGACAAGGAAACTGGAGGTTGGTTACCCAAAAGCATTTCCTTAATTTAGCAATTGAGAGTTAAAATAAACTTGTATTTCCAGATGGGAAAGCTTTGGTCCACTCTCTCCAAGTAAATTACATTCATCAGGTGATTCAAGCGCGTTTAGTGGACAATCCCCAGCCTTTGACGGAAGTCTACAAGTGCCTTCACTTCTTCTGCCAAAGCCTCCAGTTGGAAGTCCTCTATTCCCAGACTTTACGTCTTTGCCGCGACAGACTCGACGACCATATTCACGTGAACGATTACACTCCAGGCAAATGCCTCTCCGTTTGCTACTGGAAAGAGCTTTCGTCAAAAGACCCCAAGTCGGAATTAGGTTATAAATTAACTGTTCAGGTGGACAGTTACGATCCTGCGAGGCCCTTGACCGTCGTCCACGTGCCCTCTCTCGGCGGGAAGGAGAGCGAAATCGCTGACAAAGCCATCAGATCCGATTTGCTGTCTATGGAAAGGTAGGATGTCGAAAAATGTCACCTCATTTTAGATATATATGTTACTGTAAACCCTTTAGATATATTGTAAATATTTTGTAAACCCTGAAAGGGGTAACAAATCAAAATATTATGATAAGTATATTGTATAATGTTCGATTGATTTTAGGTTGCTTGTCCACACAATTTACGTCCGAACAAAAGCAAGATTACTGGAATTGAAACAAGAATTAGAAAGCGTTTTGAAAGAGTTGGAATGCCAACTGCAGGGGTCTCCTGCCATTTTGTCAGTTCCCGTACTGCAGCCCTGTTTGCGAGCTGAAAATTTGTTGGTGACCGTGGACACCCACACGGGAATGCTGCAGTGTCACATACCGCAATACGAAGCTCCTCTCATACCCGAACTTCAGGCGGCATTGAATGGAGATCGGACGCGTCTTCCCACTTTGATTTCGGAATTGAGGTACTGGATCACCCAGAGAAGGTGCGAGAAGACTCTTCAGCACCTCCCCGCGACGGCCCACGAAAGACTGCCCCTCCTCCACCACCCTGACCACCCGATGACGAAGATAGGCCGCCACCGAATGTACATTCGACTGCATCGCCACCCCAACGTCATCCTCATCGTCGAGTTCAAGGAAAAAGAAAATGCCCCCTACGAGATCGACTGCCAGTTCTACATGGCCGTCGTGAAACAGTCTTCCATTGAAGACAACCCCGAGGACGACACCATCGAAACGGAAATACCCAAAATGTACCTCAAAGTGATGAGTCTGATTGAATTCGATTCGTTCGTGATCCTGCATGGCCCGTACACCAGCATCGAGGACGACAAGGCGCCCGGGAAGAGAAAAGCGTCCGGGAAAGAATCCGTCGCCAAGAAAATGAAGCAGCCTGCTTACTTCATACCTGAACTGGCGCATGTCGTGTCTCTTTGCGATGAGAGGATTCCCTTCGTCACACTCGCCCAGGAATTGTCCAAACACGAAATCGCTCACCAGGTGAGATTAGAATTTCCTCCCCGACGAGAGATCTTCCCCTAACGCGGCCTCCATTTCAGGGTCTCCAAGTGGAGCCGAATGCGACGGCTTTGGTTCTTCGAATCATTCAACTCCCGCTCCCGACCGCCAAAATAAAGAAGTCTTCATGGATGGCTCTTCTCAAGCGTTTGTTGTCTGTTTCTATTCGCGTGCACGGGAAAGGAATCGGTCGGAGTTGGATGGTGGAGTTCGTTTTCTATGGCAGTCCTCTGAGCAGCTGCCAGCCCAAAGAGCAGGGTCTGCGACGTCCTGTTTACTTCCAGTACGACATGGGCTCCTCCGACATGCCCGCCAGGACGGTTGAGTCCCTCCTCAACGATTGGGCCCAAATCGTTCACCTCTATGATTGCGTAGAGGAGCTTTCGGAATATTTAAAAATAAGTACGCATCAAAAGAAGGCCGTTTCGGTCTTCTGTTCGTGAAACTAAACTGGTTTTTATTTCAGGCAAATACAATTTGTCTCAAATAATGACTGTGAAGTCGTACAGCTACAGCAAACTGGTGATCGGTTACGGTCCTGACAAAGGAGCCCTCGTCACCATACAGTGGAACGAGCAGAACAAAGCTTTTCATTTGGTGTTCGGGGCCAACAATCAGACACTCAACGCCCATTCGCTCATCAAAGAACAGCTCGAGGCACACCTCAACAGGCACAGGAACCTCGCTCAGATCATCCATCTGCTGCACGAAACCTACCAGCCAATCCTCTCCATCAGCAAACTCCCCACTCTCCCCCAATTGGGAGTACACAATAACGTTAGTACTTTCGCCCTCATCTTCTCTCTCCACAACCCCTATTAACGTGGAAACTTTTTCAGAGACCTCAAATACCCGTTCAGACGTTCACTCTGTTGCCTCAGTCGCCGACGTTCATCAGATTCGCTTACCAGGGGACTTACTGCTTAGAGATCAGACTGCGTGGCGGAGGATTCGTCAGCATAAGAGACGGCGCTTACAGTAGATTCGATAAAAGCAACGTCGTCGAAGAGTTCACTCCCACGCAGGGTATAATATTTATTTTGGTTTGACTGGGCTCTCGTGCATAAGAGTCTCCTAAATTTAAATCTTCTTTCAGGTCTAAAAACTTTCCTTTGTAAATATGTCGATGAAACGGCGGCCTTAAGGAGGCGATCGCAGTGTGAGGACGATGATCCCCCTTCGCCCGTCACTATGGACTCCGACGGCAGCGGAATGACGTTCTTGGGCTCCCACCACCGCAGCCCCCACTCCCCCGCCCAGGGCAGAGACGCCGGACTCAAGTTCCATCCCCCCGTCACTCCTCCCTCCGGCAGCAACCCCCACACGCCCTCCTCCCCCCACACCTCCACCATGTCCCAGAGCCACAGCCAGACCTTCGGCTCCAGCCCCGCCACCTCCTTCAACCTCGCCTCCCCTCCCTCCCTCCCCGCCACCATCAACCCCTCCCCCTCCATGCTCCCCCACCCCTCCCCCGGCGGCCTCCTCGCCAACTCCCCCTCCAACCCCCTGCATGTCCCCAGCCCCGCCGCCCTGCTCCCCATCTCCTCCCCCGGCCCCGTCCAAGTGGGCCACTCCCCCGCGGGCTCCTTCATGGGCCAGACCAACCACCTGGACGGAAGTCCCTTCCCCTCGTCGCAGAGCATGACGTCCCCCGCCGTGAGCAACTGGCCGGGCTCCCCCAGCATCCCCCGGCCGTCGCCCGCGCGCCCCGGCCAGTCGCCCAGCGCGACGGCCTACAGCTCCATGCACAGCCCCGACCACAAGAGCGGGACCCACATCCCCAGGGTCCTGCCCCAGCGGTCCTGGGCCGGGGCCGTCCCCACGCAGCTCACGCACCAGGCATTCGACTTGCTGTGCACCCCCTCGCCTCACCCCCAAGGCCTTCCCGGGATAGAGCTCTCCCCTCTGGAGCGATTCCTCGGCTGCGTGTACATGAGGAGACAACTCCAACGCTTCATACAGTCGGATGATTGCGTGAGTGTCTTTACAGTATGGATGTCCTCCGAGGGTGGAAATGTACTCATATCGGGGGTTCGTTTTCAGTTGACGGCAATTAACAGCACCGAACCCGGAGTGGTGCTCTTCAAAGTGGAAACCCTCCAGTGTAGGGTTGCTCTTAACCCCCAGCACATCCAATCGCTTCACTTGAAGGTGACTCCGCTCCCGGAACACAAAGACCAGTGGTCGCCCGAAGACCTCCAGGTCATCGAGAAGTTCTTCGACACGAGGGCGGCTGCTCCTCCCTATAAACCGAACGCATTGTGCGGGTTCGGGAGAATGCTCAACGTTCCCTTCAACGTCCTCAAGGACTTCGTTCAGATCATCAAACTGGAAATGGTGAGTGGCGCGTGCGCAACCCTCGCCAGAGTTCCTCCCCTCAACCCTCTCTTCTCTTCAGATGCCGAATCTCGTGCAGCAACAGCAGCTCAAGTGGTCGGTGCAGTGGTGCCTGAGAATCCCTCCATCGGCCACTCCCATCGTTCCGATTGGTCAGGCAGCGATTCTCCTCTGCAGGAACAAAATCCTGTTCTTCGTGAGTATAGTGTTCGATTGACGAGGGTCGATCGGGGTTGAAATAACGGTGAGTTTCGGTCGACAGTTGCAAATCACCCGAGTGGGAGTTCAGTACGTGAACGGAATAGAACCGCCCACTCTCGTCCTCCCTCTCGTGTACGACGTGAGCACGAACCTGACTCAGCTGGCGGAGAAGAGAGATTCAGGTCCGGCGACGGCGATGACCGCGGCGAGCATGCAGCTGAAGAGGTTCGCGGAGTTCGGTCTGAACCACAACGAGTGCTCCCTGTTTCCGGCAGTTCGAGACCTCCTCGCCAATTTGACTCTTCCCACGGAACCCCCGCAGGTTTGTCCTCCCTTCCGCTCGTGAGGGAGGGTTGGGGGAGCGTCCCCTAATGAGGTGCGTCTGTTGCAGATAATCTCCTCGCCCGCCCACACGGGGTCGGGCACCCCGACGGGACAAGGGGGAGGGATAGTGGCGTCTCAGGGCACCGCCGCCTACACGGGGATGAGCCTCGGTCAGCACGGGATGATGGGACCGAATTAGTATTTCCTGTACTTAGTCAGTTAATCAATGAAAATGGACTTCCGGTCTGTCCTTACAAAAATCAGATCTCATTTTGCATTTTAGTGAAAATCATTTTTAGATATATTATTATCAATTGTGTAATTTGTATTTAATTGTAAATTCTGAACAAAAGTATGCGGTGTATGAATTCTAAATATTAGTCTTACGGAAACAAATTATTCTTTAATATAAATAAATAGCTAAAACCGATTTTTTTTATCTTTTTCCTGCATTTTTGAAGAAAAGAAGTTTTCTTTAAAATTACTTAAATAGAAATTGGAGAAGACAGGAAGATATTTTAATGACGTGGACGCTTCAGGAGTTTGTGGATTTGCGAAAGTAAAAACCGTTAGCTGAAGTTGATTCCAATTTTCACCGCCAGGGTTTCGGTTTGACCAATCAGAAAAGGAGGAAAAGAAAGCGGTCGCTTTTGGAATAATCATTCAATGGCGGAGTTAACAGAAATTAAATTTAAGCAGTCGATTTTGCTTAAAAAAAAGGAAGGAAAAAAGGCAAAAGAAAAAACAATCTTAAATATTATGTACAGTTTATTGATTGTTTAAAAATTTTATTTTTTTTTTATTATTGAAGAAATCGAATAAATTATTCTGAAATTGAAAATATATACAATGCGGCAGTGACGCCTATAATTTTTTTGGGCACTTCACAAAATATTAATATTCATCCTCGCATTAATAATACAATTATTTACCAATTCTAAAATCAATTTTTATTTATTAAATATAGTTTATTATTACTTAATTAATTCAAAGATACCTGAAATTGAAAAAATGGCTCCAATAAAATCTGCTTTGGGGGAATAACTTTCAATAAGTTTCCCTCCCGAAAGGCTAAACCGAAAATGCCCTTTTCACCCTTATTTTATTATTAACTCGAGGGATTCGGCCGGCGAAGGAAAGCATCAGACGACCAAAGGACTTCCATTTGCGAGCTCCTCTTACCCGTTTCCAAGAAGAGTCAATTTATTATTTTCCTTTTTCTCCTAATTGGAATGTGGCAACTTTTTTCCAAAAGGGGTTATTTGTTCGATTCAAAACCGAAACAGAATTTAATTTGACACTGACAGATTGGCTTTTCATTAAAGATTTTTTTTTAATTAAACCGAAGGGTTATTGGCATCCGATTGCATCAGTCCATTTATTTCCTCATTGAAAGTGAATTTGCTGACTTGGGAGGAAGTTTTACAAAGATTTCACAGTGCTCTCTTTGAGCAATCACAACAGTTCAGTCTGAACTTCATTCAATCTAATCCGAGAGTCAGCTACTTCCCTCCCCTCAGCGACACACAACCAAAATCGAAAGGGTTACAAAAGTAATAATGGAACAATTGTTGTGGAGTTTCGGCGAACGCTGAGGAACGAAGAAAAGAGGAGAAGGAGAGAGACTAGACTGACGAAGACCTTGCGACTTTATAGAGAGAACCTGAATCCCGAGGGTTGTGAAAGTTTGGCCCCGTGAGAACTTCCGCCGAAAGGTCGTCCCCGAGGACGAGTTGGACGTCCGCGGAGGACGCGGGCGGAATGAAGAAGAGCGTTGGTCAAATGGACGCTCTGCGAACATGTGATGTACCTCCTAAGGTCTGCAACGGCAGGAGATGTGCGATTGTGCCCGGAGAACGACTCATCTGGAATTTATATTTCATTCATGGATGAACGCTGACATGTGACGGTGAAAGTCCACATTCTTTTGAAGGAAAGCATCTCTCACCCTGTATCTGTAACGACTCCTCGCTCTTCTATACAGGGGATCGCAAATATTGCAGCTGCACACTGAAGTCGCCTCCTCGACGGGGCTCATTTCCCCAGGGATGTGCCCGCTGATAATGGACCCGTTGGCAGTGATTACATCACCTTCTAGTCGAACGGCCCCTTGTGCCGCCTGAAATAAGCACATCTCTTATTGGGTTCTCTCCCTCCGCCACGTGAAAAGTCAACGTCAGAATGAGTGAGACATGAGTGACGGGGAGGGCGCTAAGATGAGGGGTTTCCCCGTAGGGCAAAGCTCGGGGAAAGGCTCATTCGGGGGTGGGGAGAACAATCCGAAGAAAATAAATTCCATTTGGGTTTATTTATAAGATTTTCATTCTGAAAAAGAAATGAGAGGAGGAAGATGAAATGATTTTTCAAATTTAAATCCGAATGAAGCGAAGTGAGTTAACGCTGACGTTCCCGCAATGGAGTGGGTTTCCTTTGCGTCTTCTGCAGCAAAGGAACGGCCGAGCTCACCTGCAGCGCCTCTGCTTCATCCCTCCTCTCGTCTTCGGTGTTCATCGTGACGAAGCGGAGCACCAACAAATTGAGCGAAGCCGCGACAATGGCCAGCCCGAATAGAATAAATATTAAGGCGAAGACCACATATTCGGGCTTTTCGTCCAAAGCATGGTCTTTTTGAAGAGCTACCATATCCCCGAATCCAATGGTTGTCAGGGTGATGAAGCAGTAATACACAGAGTCGAAGTACGTCCAACCTGAAACCCCGGAAAAACAAACTCCTTCAGGGGTTTTATAATTAAACAAAGAATTCCCCTTAAAAATGAGGGAGAGAACAGAAGGGAAAAATACGTTGAAAAGGCTCTTTTTACCTTCGTATCTGCTGAAAGCGGCAGCCCCGCCGGCAATGGTGAGGCTGCTAAGCGTCGTCACGACGCAGATTAAATCAAGTTCGGAAGCTTCCACGGTTCTGCACCGCAGAAGCTTTTTAACGTTGCGGATGACGATTGAAGAAAGCTTATTTACTCTCTCTCCTATGCTCTGGAACATGACGAGGCCCAGAGGAATCCCCACTATCGCGTAGAACATCGTGAACAGCTTACCGCCGATTGTGTTCGGGGTCGAGTGCCCATATCCTGTGGGAGAAAAGTCAGCTTTTCAGTGCGGACCCAGACTCGTTGGCAGTCATTTTGGAAGGCAGATGTCAGGGAGTGTAACGAGTGAAAGCAGTTCTGAGAAAATCAGCAATCTTTGAATTACAAGATTCAAGCTCATATTTAATTCTCTGAAAGCTCAGCCCCATATTAATTTACCTGACCTATAATTGAAGAAATCAATCACTATACATCAATAAAAGTACATATTTACGCCATTGTTACTGAATTTATACTCCATTTTCTTCAAGAACGTCAAAATAGTAATTTTGCATTTTATTTTCAACGGCTCAACGCCCATTGCCACAGAACACAAAAATTGAGCTTTAACAAGTATTCTTAGAAATAATCTTTTAAGTGGATAATATGGAACAAAATCCATGGCAAACACTTTTTCAAAACCCGCGAATATATTGTTTTATTTTTTAATATTCCTCTAAAAGAGAATCGCCTTCCCCCAAAAAAGTACGCTCGTTAATATCCTTTCATGTAATAAAATTAAAGGCACTAATTATTTGAATCGTCAAGTCAAAAGACCGTAAACGAAGTGCTATTGATATAAAAGAATTCGTTAATTTAAGTGTTTCCAGGTCAATCTTTTATTTTACTCTCTGAAATTACTTCTTTTATTTTAACGAAAACAAATATCCATTTCAACGGTTCTGCGAGCACCACAATTTTGTCGTGGCATTAGATTCCAGCGCCTTAATTAATCACTCGGCCAACTCGACATGTCACGTAAACCGTTCACATTGGCGGGTTTCTTTTTACAACAAATGATAGAAAAACCTTAAAAACGATTTCGTTTGCCATCCCAAGGGGTTTTCAATAATATAACGTGAATCAAGACAGAGTTTTTGTTAGCGAGAAAATTTTTTTGGACATCTCTTTGAATTTATTTGACGACAACAGTGAAATGGCGCCGAGGAAAAGCAGTATTTCAACTTCCAATAAACTCTAAAAATTAATTTGTGCCAAGATTTTTAAAAAACTAGTCAAGTTCAAAATCTTTTTAGAGTTAAAATTATCGAGGATAGACTTTGAGAGTGGGCCTTTTATAAAAACATTTTTGTTAGCAAAGAATTTTTTTAAAAAATCAACATCTGGAAAGGTTTGTTCATGGCTGGAATTTGAATAAGTTTAAATATATATCGTTTGAATTATTTATTCAGGGGGTTTTTCCCGACGAAGACTTTGAAATAATTTCAAGGGCAATGCGATATAAGGAACCAGAGGATTAAATGAGCCCTTTCAGTTATCAGAGATGGCCAAGTTATGTTGCATTTTCCTTTGGGGGTGAGAATTTCCCATCTGTCATAAGAGAATAAGGGCTGAGATGCAATGGGGGAGGCCCAGATGTGAGCCATATAATAAACCCCCCGGGGGCCGTTGGAATGAAGCACCTTTCCAGGGGTTTAGCGGATAAGGCCCTGGGCGAGAAGAGAGTCCCTCAGCACCTGTCAGCAGCTGAATGCCTTCGAAAAAGCTTTTTTAGCCTCCCCGGATTGTGGGCAAATCATTCCCTTGGGTCAACGAAAAAGGTTAAATCCCACTGATTTTAATTTACCAGTGAGAATACCTTAAAAGCGCTTTCTGATTTCATTCATCCCTTAAATAAAATCACGACCTGGAATCCTTTGGGCCGAAAATAATTGAACCAAAACGGTGTGGGCGGGTTTGTTTGAACGTCAGCTGAGAAAAGGCATTCACTATCAGTCCCAACCACTGTAAGATCCAACCTTGACCGGAATTCACTCTTTTCAAGTACAGTTTTATTTCGAACCCCTTTGGCAAAACTCTCCCCCATGTGAGCCCCACCAAAAAGCAAGAATCATTGGTAAGAACGTCTAAGGGTCGATTTCAAAGCAACCAAAGCGAATTCATATTTTCCGTTATGTATTAAACTTAAATTGGATGAATTTTTAGAGGTTTCCTTCTTCTTTTGTTCGAGCACAGAGGGATAACAGTCTTATCCCTCTGAAAACAGGGCAATCTGGAAATAACGAAAAGAAAACATTTTTTTCAACTTTCAAAGGGTGGAGCCTTTAGGCGGAATTCGGTTGAGCAGAAAAGCAACAAAAATCAAGAGAAAAACTTTAATTAAATGTAAATATAATTAATTTATTCTCTTTCTAGAAAAATTACTTAACATGGATTGATTGGCTTTTCATAAATTTCTCCCGGGGAAAATATGATTTTTATAAATTCTCGGATGCATGCAAATACTGAAAATCCTTTCCAACCATATGTTTTCTTTAGGAGATAAAAAAACATTCTTTAGGCAGCCTTCTTTCTTCCCACCCCTCTCCCTCTGGATCTCCTTGGGTTTTTACAGTTAAACCCTTTTCCAAATTACCGACTTAACAGGGGTTTCATTCCCAAATTGAAATTATTGTTTCTCATAAAATGCTCCCCTTAAAAGGGTTCTTGAGAGAGTTATTTGGAAAATTTTGTGGTTATCGAGATCGAAGCCGAAGAAATTACTAATAAGCAATGGCGTAACATCTGTTCCCCCACGCGGACGGACGGAATGGCCGCTTCCAGTGAAAATATTAAAAAATATCGACGGAGGGAGCTCACCTGTCAGCTCCCAACAACTGCTCCAATTCAAAAACACTTTTTTTCGGCTAAAACGCCTTGTCAGTTCCATTCTGATCCGTTTGACGTAATCAAATTTCACACCGGCGTCATGGCTTTCCTTTCAAAACGTTGTCTCCCAATTCCCCCGGCTAATATTACGATTTCATATGAGTCGAATGCAAATTTCCGCGAGATTCAATGAAAACTGAGCGGGTAAATGAAAAGAAGGAGGAAAGGGAAGGGGGAGGCCGGGGGGAGGAGGGAAATCACCCGTATAACATCAAAATTTTTATCTGGCTGAAAGAAGGTTTAAAAATATATGAAAATAACACGACAAGAGCGAAAATGACTCACGCTCCCCCATCGAAAGCTGCAAATAAAATTTAGGAGGAGAGGGCGGGAAGAAAGAGGCGTGCAGGATCACATAAAAGCAGGAAAGAAAGAAAAAATTGAGTTGAAATTTGAAAGAGAGCTCCGACCTTATTCTTAAAAGAATGTAAAATAAGCAATTTGCTTTTAAACCGGTTTTGACAGATTTTTGACGGTTAAATGAAAGTCGATAGAAACAGGAACAGCCCAAAGGTAAAAAATTAGTTTTTCCCACGCCCTTAGCAATCAAAAAACCTAACCTAAAAAGCGCACAACTTTAAGAATCGGTTCAGCACCGCATTCGGGATTAATGCTGAAATGTCAAATATCATTTTCTTTGATAAAAAACCTATGGTTTGATTTTTAGTCTGCTCCAATGCACAAAGATGGCGACGTTTGTTTACATTCTGAGTGCCGTTAAATTCCTTTGAATTAAAACATCCACAGTATATTTTAAAACAGTTTTCAAAGGTATCGAATAATACTGGAATGCCAAATATCACTTTGATAAAAATCATGAGCCTACGGTTTGATTTTTACTCTGCTCGAGTGCACAAAGATGGCGACGTTTGTTTACATTCTGTTTGCCGTTAAATTCCTTTGAATTAAAACATTCACATTAATTTTTATAACGGTTTTCAAAAGCATGCGTTCAAAAAATCGATTACAGCGTTGTGAATGTGTTCAAAACCCGCGAGATCTTTGGGGCCTACATAAAATTGCTTTTTATAAGAAAAAAGGACCGTATGACCGTTGAAAAGGAAAAAAATTGATCGCGGCCGTTTGGTAAATGTTCGTCACGTGGTTTGCTAACCTCAATGGGCAAGTTAAATATTGGGCTCCAGCCACAGAAGCGTTTCCATGACGGCAGTGACGTCACAATTGAGCACCCCGCGGCAAAACCATATGCCATGACTCTTCTAATAACTCAACAACCACCGCCACTAAATACTACTATAAAACTAAATCTTACATCGCTTTTATTTTTATTTGTTTGAATCGAAGGGTGCACATCCTTCTCCATCACTCCCGGCGGATTTCCTTTGTCTTTATTGTCTCGGTTCCCGGGAACGTCTCAGAGCTTTTCTTCGGCAGAACAGAAAGCTGACGAGCGTATTATCCTCACCAGAAGCGTTTCTATCACCAGAACGGATCTCTCCTTTGAATCCTGGCAAGAACGTCATCACTCCCAGTTCTTATCGACTTTTTTCTTTCTTTTTAACTCTCGCGGAAATGGCTTTTTTGGTTTCGCCAAATCTGTGACTGTCCCTTTCCATCGAATCGCGGGCGAAAAAAATTACCGAATATTAGTCATTCGTTTTGGTTGAAAATGATAAAGGCGTAAAGCTGAAGGAAAACCTTGTTTGCATTCTCCCGTTGTTTCCAAAACTCATAAAACGTATGACGGGCTCTAAGAGTTGTCATTTATCATATTCCTCACAAATAGGCGAAATTATGCGAAGATCGTGTGCCGCAGAAACCTTTTCTTATCCTTTTATTTCCACAATGATTTCGAGCCAACAGACGGCGGAGCAGATGCAAAAAAAGGGCGGAGGGCAGACGATGACGCAAGAAGTTGAACTTTACGCCCCCGAGAAAGGTGAGGAGAAAGAGATCCGCTATACATAAACAATACTGAGCAATATGTTTGATTACAGAATGGATTTAGGGGATTAAGCGAACGGTAAAGAAAATCAAAAGGAAATAATTCCCGTAACGTTATTTCATCCACCTCTCCCCTTTCAACCGCCCCATCCCCTGAATTTCAGCTGTTGACAGTTGGCGTTTGAGTGCTGAATTGGAATGGGAGATCGCTGCTTGCAAATAATGACTCAATCCAATCGTTTGTTCGATTCGGGGGGAGAACTAAAAATTTTCAATAATCATTTTATTCGGTTTTCGACCACCAATTTAACCCTCTTTACTACTTTTCCCGCATCTTTATAAAAATTTTCGAACTCTTTAATGACCGTAAACATGGGAAAGGGGTAACTAATACTGGAGAAGGGGAAGAGGGGCCTCATTTCCAACACTGACTTTCTCGGACTTCCTCTCATCTTTTTCGAAGTTTTTTCGAAGCAAAAAATTCAAAAGGATTGACTGAAAAATCGAACTCTTCTGGAATCGTGCCGAAACCATTTTTAATAAAAGATTTTTGGCACTGATGCGATTTTATTCCGCGTTCCGAAAATTTCGAATAAAAAAGTTTTTCCCCGGTTTTTTTCCCTTCATCTTTCACCTTTTGTTATGTTTGTACAACAAGAGGACAAAAAATCTGTTCCAAGTGATTCCCCCCCCTCACAAAAATCACTTTATCATTCCATTTTGTTTTAATCCGTTTTAATTAAAATTTTTTTATGAGATCTGATTCGACTGAAAGGCAAAGAAATAAAGAAAGTAAAAGGTTTAAGTTTACGGAAATTTTTTTTTAAATTCCTATCAAATGTCCAAATGGTCGAAATCTGTCCGTAAGGGACAATGAAGTGATGTCGGAAGAAGATAACGTCAGAAGGTGGAAAAGAATCAGAAACTCAACCCGAAATGACGGGAGGAAATAAAGAAAAGAAAGGGAAAGAAAAAATGGCAATATGGCTGTCAGGTGAAAGAGAAGTTCAAGTCGCAAAAAAACTGAGAAAGGGAATCGAGTGGACAATGTCGTTTAAGTGGACGATCAGAAGAGTCAATAAACTACCGATCTTCAAGATTACATTGGTGCAGCAAACGGTGAGTATTATCGAAGTGAAGGAACATTCTAGAATATTCTGCAAAGTTTCAACCCTTAAAAATATTTCCAACCCTGTTTTCGGGGGTGTTCCCAACATTGGTCATCCCAGTGAATTTTTTAACGAGGTTTTTACAAAAAAATTTTTTTTATTCAATTCTTTCAATTTAATTTTATTAATGACTGTTTTTTTTATTATTAAAAAGACTCAAAAAGATTTAAAAATAATTTTTTTAATGCACCAGAGCATTTTTAACACCGAAATGAGCAAATTTCACTCATTTCCCGTATTATGTCGCAGAGCAATTCATGTTCATTTTTTATTATATTTCACCCCGTTTTGTCCTAATCAATTTTTACGCACTGCACATTGCTATTGTGTGTTATTTATTAAAAAATAAAGCTTTAAATGAATTCCCGGAAATAACTGAACTGAGCCGTAAAGGACTGTGAAATTGTTGGTAAAAAGTACACTGCATTTGGGAACATCCAACTTTGCGGTCCTGTAGCTTCGTTAAATGATCGAATTTGTGAATAATTCCAATTCGGACTTATTCTTTGATCCTTCTACTTTAAAAAACACTAATTACTTGTACAAAAATCCTTTCATTTCGATTAATAATAAATAAATTTCGAAAAGCCTTCAAAATTTTTTAAATCGACCCATTTTCAGCGGCTTCGATTTATTCGATAGATAAAATTTTTTCAGATAAATTATATATGTCCTGTTTCGTTAGATCCTGTAGAATAAGCCTGCGTAAAAATTAGCCCAAATCAAGCAGTGTTTCATAGAGAAAAAAAATCGTTTTGCATAAGTTCCCAAATGGGAAACATTGGTCCGTAAAAGGTTAATGCAGTGAAACTTTGAACCACCCCAACCCTTAACTTGAGCTAAATGCATATTCATTTTGTTCGAATCCGTTTTTATTTTCATCTCCATCGAAGCGACGAACTAAGAGAAACAATGAAGTTCCTCTGAGAGCTCCTTATCCGCTCAAGTGCGGGAATACCATTGGGAAAGGTGAGACAATCTGCAGAACGCCTCTTCCGCCTCAGCAACTCACCCAATTTATATGCTTTAATCACTAAATTTAAGTCAATCGTATGGAAAAGGGAATTAAAATGACAGCAAAATCTATTTCCAATGTGAAATCAATCTGCCGTAAAACGAAATAAGGAAAGCGTTGGAAATCAATATTTAAAGAAACCGCCAAAAAAAGTTACGCTAACTTCAATTCTAAAATTAACTTTTCATAAACACCAAAGAGTAAAAAATAAATTGGAGAATGTCCCTGTAATGTCTAAACTGTGGAAACCAATAATAAATATTGAGTAAAGACAAAAATTTAGTCAACGAAAGGTTTGGTTTTAAGTGAGCCCACTTCAGAAGCACTAAATCACGAAAGGAAAGCGTAGGTTAAACACTGGAATTAACACTATAAGAGTAAATCTCCTGTAAACAAATCCAGGGAGAGTAACTAACTAAAGGGCAATTAAGTTGATTTCCCACCCTTAAAATGAAAAAAGGATTACCCCCAAATCGTTTTTGGCGCGGTTTGCCCTCTCAGCACGGGGCTGTACACCTTGCATGAGTTAAGCTCCAACCCCCCAACCCCCACTCCCCCAACGACCCCTTTGGTTTGCACCTCCTTTGCCTCATCGGATAATATAACTTTATTTCAGTAAGTTTCTTTATGAGTCATTTTCCAGAATATTTAATAATTAGGTGAATTTTTTAATTGATAAGGAGTGAATTTTCTATCGATAAATTTCAGCTAGGAAAATGCTCTTCCGATTTTAAGGTGAAAAATTTAATTTCGAAGGGGACAAAGAGCGCCCGCATTTGATTTTCTTTGAGTTTGACCCCAACAATGGTATCCTTTGAGTTTTTTCCGTAGATTTATTTCACTTATTGCGTCAAACATTTGATTCCAGGCTTATAAAAAGAAACTACAGATACAGAAATAGTCTTCGAATACGTCACAAAATCGAAAGACACATCAGGAAAAGCCTCCGAAGGAAAAGACACATATCCTTACCCCGTTTTAGATTTTCCAATCTGTTTTTGAATTTTGAGAAAACTCAGAAATCCCGAAAACGCTCATACGTCACTTCCGGTTCTCTTAAAATTAAAAAAACAATAAAAAAACGAAAAAACGAAAGATCTCATTAAACATATCGCAAATTAAACATCGCATAAATTCTCAATTCCCTCCTTTTTTCATTGAATTTTAGACTTTTTTCACCGTAAAAAGATTTTATTATTTCTGACGTTTGAAGAAAAAATAATGGAATAAAACGACATTCGAATTGAATTCACTCGTCTGTGAATCAGACTTTCGGTGTTCGAATACAAGCAACCACACACTGTATTTCCGCTTCTTTCATCACCTCACACCCCACAAATACTCATCACAACTGCTGTGAGATCTCACGGTGTCCACAAAACATTGAGTTAACATAAGAGTTTTCCTTTCTGTGACTCATTTTCCCATCGATGACATTTTTATGTAAAGTCTAAAGTCGTTCATCTAATTTAAAATTTCATGTGAAATCATTAGAGTATTTAAAATGTAATTAATTGTAAGCACATTTTCCATTGGACAGCTCCATAATTTTTGTTGGCGACGTTCCGAAAATCTCGAAAAAAAACCCACACTTGAGAATAATTTTCTGATGTAAGACTGGATTTAAAATTTCAACGTGTTAATTAACGAGCCCCTTTTAATTGACCTATTAACTCTTTCTGGAACTTATCCAACGAGGAATTCGAATCAGAATAAGAAACACTGTGAAATTAATTGCTTATACAAAAAAAAATCAGAGATGTTCCACTTTATGGGGACATCTGCGATTGGTATGAAAAGGAGAAAACGTCTGCGGTCGCCCACCCCAAAGCTCGAAGACCTAATAATTACGAAAGGTTTCGGGTCAATTGGTACGAGTGGAAATTCGAAATTAGGTTCGAGAAAGCGAAACAATGATTATAACTTTCCACCCCTGTGCCGCAATTCCTTGAATGAACTTGAAAACCCACCCCCGACTCTCACCTTCCACGCTAGACTTAAATCATGGATTTACTTTCACTAGATTAAGAAAAAATTTCTTTCTCATCTCATCCCTTTCTTTTCCTTTTGCCGATCTTTCGAGTTTCGAACGCGTTTTCCTTAATCTCCGAGATTAGTTTTATAAGGTTTACGAAGGAAAAAGTTTACCTCTCCTTTCATCTGCTTTTTAAGATGTCCGAAAGAAATCTCCTTCTTTAATATATTCCGGGGGAGGGAGAAAGCGAAAGAAAACACTCACCGATAGTGGTGAGGACGGTTGTGGCGTAGTAAAAAGCTCCTGCGAACTTCCATTGCTGACCAGCCTTGTGAGGTTCGTACTTGAGAACGACCGTTTCCAGCACCAAGTAGTCTTCGGCAGACATGTTGTACTTTGTCTTTATCGTTGTCTCAATATCTGCAAAGAGGAGGGTGGAATCAATGAAGGGGAGAAGGAATTCTTCTGGAAGGGGACGCCCACACGGGAAAAGTCCTCAGCGAATTCCGCGCGTGCGGGAAGTTGTCCTTTTTCCTCTCGGCTGAAACCATTATCTCCACATTATTAGGTTTTCGAAATTTCCGATTATGAGCTGGAAAATTATGAATTCTAACCCGGGGGTTTTTCCCTTCGCGAGAGGTAAAAAAGCACGTAAACTGCTCGAGGAGCGAACAAAGAGAACCGTACATAAAAACAAAGGGCATTCAAAGAATAGACTCCAAAGACCCGAGGCTCTTTATAACCGGACTTCCCATCACTTTGTGGAAAATTAAAAAAATAATTTTCCGGAGAGTGAACGGGATATTATCCAGAGATCCCCCGAGAGGAGAACCCCTTCTCAACCTGAAGAAACAAAGGCTGAATGAAATTCACTCTTTGAGAAGGATACACCCTCGCGGTTATGAACGGGGTAGAATAGGGAGGGAAACAAACACTTGCAACCCCTCAGCAGCAGCGCAGAAAGAGGAACGAATTCCGAAGGAAAGCTTCTTTTTAAAGTCTTTTCAATTGAGCTTTGGTTTCCACGGACACCGAAAATGGTTTCCCCATGTGAAGGACGTTATTAAAAAGGGCCGCTTAGCAATCAATTATGATATGAGTTTTGAATTTCGTAGGGATGAAAATAAAATCCATCCATAGAGTTTTCCCTCGGCCTCGTCTCCTTTTCCCGAATAGGACACTGGTCCTTGAAAACGTCCTATTTTTTGTCTCTTGACTTCAAGGACTTTCTTCCACCCCCTTTTGCTATCAGTTTTCCTCTCAGCCATTTTCACATGTAATAAATAGAAAAATGTCAGTTTTTTTTTTAAGAAAAATATCGGAGTGGCGGGTAAAAAACTTACAATTGCTGAAATTATGATTTTTCTCACTGTCAGATTTGGTATTGCCAAGTTTATTTTATTGAAATGAGATTAGAATTTGGGACACTCACCTTTCAGGCTTTCGCCTCTCTTTCTTTCAGTGGGAGATTCGAGTGCATCGAAAACAGCGGCGCCGATGAGAAGATAAGTAAACGTACAGACTATCAAAGACAAAGTCCGGACGTTTTGTTTCTTCATTCTCTAATGAGCACCATGCTTGGTGGCGGCACCCCAGCCTTGGCCTCCGGGGTGTCGGGGAGGGGCTAGGCCCCTAGGGCCCCATGATTCATCTCGGACCGTTTCCAGGCTCTCGTCTTCTTCGTCGCGCCACCCACTTCATTCTCCTGCAACAACAAACAAATCCCCTCAAATCATCTGTCTGAGGACGAAATGTAAACTCTTTTCCGGAAAAACTGGCTTTCCACTGTTATCGAATGCTAATTTCCCACCTCTTCTCTCTACCATCACATGCCCGGCCTTATTTCTGCGATAGGAAGTTAAAGTTTGTGCGGTTTAGAAAGCTCGATTCAACAAAAGATCTGTTCCTTTTTTTACTGAACAAGGAAAACCCTGTTTCTTTTTTTATCCCTTTTGTGTTTTATTTCTTTTATTTTCTGTCAGTGCATTGTTTAATCTTGTACACAATTGCGATCCTCCCGAAGAGAATTCCGGAAATTTCTTAAGTAGCAATTTAATCCTCATAAAAAGTAATTTTTTTGTAGGAAGGGAAGGCGGCGGAGGGGCGAGAGGAGCCTTGAGCGTCCATCTTTAAGGGATAGTTCGCCAAGAGTCAAGTCAGAAAAGGGTTGAAAGTAAAAAATAGAAAGGATAGAGGTGGTGATTGAAGAAGAAGCAGTCAAATTCGGTAAAAAATGAAATTTTTCGTCGGTCCGGCACGAGAATAAGCCGGGAAGGGCGAATCCCGAGGGAAATGGGTCAGGGAGGAAGAAATTTATGGCGTGAGCTGAGTCCGTTGAGGTTTGAAGGATTTGATGTGTGTAAAAGTAAAAGGAAAGTGAAATTGAAGAATGGAGCAAATATAAGATTAAATAAATTTGAAAGTGATAGAAAGCGAAGGAAAGTTTTGACAAAAAAGGACATTTCATAAACGATTTCCTCGAGAGAATTTTATTTCATCCCTTCCCATTCTTCCCCCTGTCACCCCCTCCGCGATCATCCCTTATATTTTTCCTTCCAAACGCCTACTCCTTTCTTCAAGGTTCGACCTCTGTTTATGTCAGGGTCGTCTCCGGTTTCACATTGTTTGCCTCCCCCGTAGAGTTCATTGCTCCTGACACGATTTTCACACAAATACTTTTCCTTTCGAGAACCGAATTTCCCGCCATAAATTCATTAAATGAAAGGTTTTCCCCAAAAAGTAAGCGAGACTTTTCACCCCCGTTTTTTCGTTTTCATTTGTCAATCATACGGATTCCCTTTTCATCCCTCTGCTTTCACCTGTCTGTCGTCGAACAATATTCAAATGGAGAAAATGGAAAACTCAATAAATGAGAGGCCCATAAAAAAGGGTTGGAAAATAAAAGGAGAAAAAGGAATTGATAAAGCGGAGAGTTTAACGCCATTTTCCAGGAGAACACTTCAAAGGAAACCGTTATGAGGTAACCCAAAATGGCATCTCTTTTTCATTTCGAAATTTCCACAATCAAATGAAGAAAAGAACGAAGAAAGACCCTAAATCTGTTTCCCGGTTCGTTTTGGAAAATTTAAATGAAAGGGAAATTGCCTCCAATAAAAACTCTCATCATTTTGTCAATACGAACCGTTTCCGGATTTTATTTCAAACATAATGCCTTCGCCTGGAAACAAAGGGGTGAGCAAAATATTTCCGGTTTTTGCTCAAATCAATTCTCCCTTCACTTCCGTCCCATTTTTACCACTTCTGTTAATCTGCAACAGTGTGTCTCCCTTTCGAAGACTCTGCAAAACCTTAAAGTCGGACATTTTCGCGTTTGGGTGTTTTCAACAAAATAAGTGCAAAATGTGGGGGCGAACGGTTTTCGGGATCCATTCTGGCTTTCCCGAGGTTATTATCCCAAACTCTTTGTTTGCGCAGCGCCGAACTTTCCCTGAATTTTCCAGAAATATTCGAAGCAATTTCCCCACGCAGCAGGGCCTCCAACGCCCATTCACGAGTTTTGCTATTCAAATGGCGAACTGCCCTCGTGAAATAATTTCTTTCGCGATGATTCGCGGAACAGAATGAAAAAACAACCTGACGGGAATGAAAAGCCTCCAAAGCAGACAGATCCAAAATAGTTTTCCTCAAGAAAAAAAGGCACAGTGCAAATGTGATGTAAAAAGCATAACCGTAAAAAGCAGAGGGCGGAAAAGAAGCAAAAAGAGAAGGCGGTGTCTTTTGTAAAGATGAAAATAAAGGTTTTCGATGGAGTTTTCAAATTGGTACAAACGTAATTGAAACTGAAAATTAGAAGAATCCCTGTGTTCAATTCACAAACGGTTCCTCTGAATAATTCTCTTTGGATGAATTTAACCCTTCTCCGCCATCCCCTGCGGCTCCTCCCTTCAACTTCCGCGGCAGGAATCGAAATCCCCGGAAGCTTCGAATCGCTTCTAATTAATAGAGACCACAGCCCCCGCAAATAAAAACGAAAAATATCGGATTACTTTCTGGCGATCGCCCAGACATTGCGGGTCAGAGGTCGCGAAGGGAGTGCTTCGACTGATGCCTCCTTCAGAGAGACTTCCAACAAAAGAACAGAAATTTCCAGCCAAATTTCGATATCCGCCTCAAATTTTAATAAAAAGCTATCAAAAAATAATAAAAGGCTTCGATTTTTTATAACTGACAAAAAAGACGGAAAGAACAGAATTTGCAATTTAATTTATCCGCGAAAACCCCATAAAAGTTTTGAGACTTTTTTCAAAAGTGAACAGTTTGCGGTGGAAAATTATGAGAAAATGGAAAAGGGCAAAATCGTTTTATAGGAACCCCAAAACTCAAATTAATTATCTTCTGCTCAGAATTAACATTAATTTTACTTTTATTGCTTTCATCGTAAACCCCCCAATCCTTTCCCCGACTCGATGAGCAGAAGAAAATGGAAAAGAGAAAAATGGCGTCGGATATTAAAAGTTCATAAAATCAGAACAGCCACAGAAAGGGTGGGAGTGAATAAAGCAGAGAAGGGAATTGATCTCTCGGGAATGTTTGCATCAAAAATTTTGACCGCAGGAAGGTTTTATTTTAATCATATTCTCTGCAGAGAAATGTCGGCCAATAATTTATTCCTCGAGAGAACGGGGAGTTGTTTTATAGTTTAGTCTTTCTTTAAATTTTACACTCCACTCAAATTAGACATTTAACGTTACATAAATTCCTAAAAAGCTGAAATTTGGTGAAATTGTTCAGAGTATAATTATAAAAAAATTAGTTTTCGTCATTTTCAGTAAAACGGTAAGTATTATCGTAAAAATAGCTAAAACTTTGAGCTCCCATAGCCTCCGAAGTTTTAATGATAGAAATGTCAAACATGGCTCATTTTAAAGCCCAAATATTCCTCTTTGGCCGTACATAGTTTGAATGACATTGGTCGCTTTGAAAAAAAGTTATGGGTCTTAAAAATTGAACGCTTTTCTTAAGAGAAATTATTACAACACATTAACTTTTTAAATCGTTTTATCTCAGAAACGATGGATCCTAGAAAGAAAAGTATTTACACATTTTTTGTAGATAATTTTATTCTCTACAATTTTCGTCTGAGTTAATTTTCCGATAAGACTTACCGTTTTGCTGAAAATTGGTAAAAACTAATTTTTTTGACTTTAGACGTCCGCCATTTTTTTTCTAACGTCTGATTTATTATTTGACATTTAATTTTTAATTATACTCTAAACAATTTCACCAAGTTTCAGACTCTTAGGAATTTATGTAACCTTAAATGTCTGATATGACTGAACTAGACGTACCTGTATCTCAAAAACCTTTAGTGGAAAATTTGCACAACACAAAACATGGCGGCCACAAAGTAAGCACACCCAGAGGCATTTCGGGATTTCGAGCACATTGGGCGATAACTCTCATTCCGAAAAGTTATTTTTGTATTTCCATACGAAAGAGGATTTGTTTCAGATTGGACTGTAGCGAATAAAGAGGGGAGAGATTTTTGAAGAGCCCTGTCTAACGCACAATGGCCGCAGGGAAAACAGCGGCACCCCAATCTTTCCGACATGATTCGGGTATATTTAAAGAAGCTTATCCTGTTGAAATAAATTAGTTTTCAGCAGAAGTCGAGCACAGCTGAATAAATTGAGGGGAGCTGTGGCGCCGACTTCCCAGGGGTTTGGGACCCAATAATCCCAAGAATAAATTGTTGGGCGATCATAACTGATTAATTTTAAAATAAAAAATAATCAAAGAGTTAATATAAAAATGGTGGAATTTTTTTGTAAACAATCTCAAAGGATACGGATGACATTTCCACTCATTCTTATTTATTTCATTAATTTTACAGAATCTCATTTAAACTTATCGATTGTCCTCAAAAACCAAAAGAGACCACTTTTAATACATTTTTGAAAAGTTTTTACTGTCGTTAAGTATTTAAGAAAATAAAGCATTTTGCTGTTGAACATTTATTTATTTTATTTTATTTAAGGTAAAAAGTATTTTTAGAGTATTTTAGTATTATGCAGTATTTATATTATATTAGTATTTGTATTACTATGTTTAGTATTTAAATTATATGATAGTATTTTTATGGTATTTTATAGTATTATATAGTAGTATTTTTATATTATTATAATATTATATAGTATTTATATTATATTAGTATTTATCTCATATTTTAGTATTTTTATAGTATTTTAGTATTACATGGTATTTATATTTTATTAGTATTTATATTATGTTTAGAAATATATATCATATTAGATTATTTTTACAGTATTGTAAAATTATTTATTTCTTAAGTAAATGAATTTTAAAAGAAAAAAAAGATAATTAAGCGTTATCAATTAGCATTTAAATCTCCGAAACGTAAATAAAAATAAGACTTCTCTTTGATTATTTTCAATTTCTACTGCTCAAAGAGTGCACAAACGCATTCAGAAACCTAATGAGATGAAATGCAAAAAGCGTATCGCCATAGTTCATCCTAAAAAAGCGGACGTAAATCGTTATTCGGTCCCGTGAATATAAGGTCGATTCTGATTTAAAAAAAAGGACAAAGCAGAAGAAGGAGGTTCCGTAAGAAACGGTCCGGAAATGGGAGGACAAAGTCTGAGGGAATAACAATTGAGTCAGAAATTGAAAAGGCGAATCTGAGAAAGAAGAAAAGCAATTTTTACGTGGGAAAATAAAAAGATAAGGGAAAATGGTTCACCTGTTGACGGGAAAGGAAAGAAAACCAGTTGGGAATGAGAAGGGAGAGAGAGGAGGACATAATCGATAGTTGTAATCCCCGAAAACTATTTCTCATAAAATATTTCACTTGTGAGTAAAGCAACCGAATCCCAATATTAAAACAGCATTTGTACATCAATACCAGAGAAAATCTCATGGTTTACGAAGAGGAAATTGATATGAAAACAAACCAGAAGAAAACATTTGGCTGCAGTTTTCCAAAAAAAAAAAGAAGCAAAAAGTATGAAAACAAGGTTATTGTTTTTTTTTTTAAAGGAAAAATTGGTATTTTTTGTTGGGCGAATGAAAAAACATCACTGCTTTACCACTGGCACCAAATAAAGTCGCAGTTTGTCACAGTTTTTAATGGCCTTTTGACATCTCTTCATCAGAACAATAAAACTTCAAGTGTACAAAAGCCTTTTTTATTCTCTCTATTAGCTCATTTTGCTTCTCAAACCGCACCATTTTTATTTTCCTCGGCTTTCCCAAATCCGCTATTTTTCCAACAGCTTATACACAACCACAGATCCTTTATTTCCGACTGGGAACTGTATATCTATATCCATATTTTCATATCAGACACAATAATGTATTTCCTGTAAAAATGAATGCAACTCGTTCTTCATTACTCTTCCTTCTACAGGACAAAGATAAATGGTTCTCTCTTTGGTCTGCAATCTCTAAATTGCTACTCAAACCTCCGTCTCTTCTTCCCTTTGGCACTCAACGCCCACAGTGGGGACTTTTTATATTTTATTTTTTATTCTATACTCTAAATATCTAACACTAACTTTTCATGTCAATTCAACAACAAATTCTCAGAAAAATACACTGAAAAATTATTAACCCTAAATTCATACTAACTAATTACTATCAAATCTAAAAACAGTTCGCTCTAATATCAATCTAAAAACAAATAAAAAAACAATTCACTCAAAATTAGATGAAAATTGTGAAAAATGTATAATAATAATGTGCAACTTGGATGAATTCAGTATTTCAGGAAATACGTTAATTGTCGAATAATATATCGAACCCCCAAATACTTTGCTCATTGTACTCATAGTGACAAAAGAAACAAAAGAACATCAACCCTTTAACATGAGAAAGGAATTCGTAAAGTTATCTGGTTTTCCACCGAAACCTAAATAGGTTTTCTGGAGATTTCTCGGTTTTTGCTGATTTTAGAGAAATGAGACAGAGCGCAGATAATTCTTTGGAAAAATGCACGTCTTTTGGAAAAAGTGCGATCGAAATCGGTTCAGTGGTTCTTTAGATCTTAGGCAACAAAAACAGTGTGCACACACACACACATATTCCTTTAACAGATTTATATATATTATTATGATTACAAATATCAACACCGATTCTGTTTGCCAAATAACCGATAAAGCACTACAGCTTTTCAGGAATATAAATTGAAGCAAAAGTTGGGGCGGCTCCCCACAGAATCAAATTGGGTCAGTCAGCATTACACAAAAACACAATTTGATTCGGCCTTCGAACGTCAGTTGCAACGGCCCTCCCCCATTGGGAGAATTTTCACGGATCGACACATACGGGCGAACTGTGCGAAGTAAATGCGATTAAGCGAAAAAATTCAAAGAAAGAACAAAGTGAAAAATGTAAAAGCAGCTGCTGAGAGGGGAGGGGAACTCTCTTGAAGGAATTGGCGCAAAATTAGAGAAGTGAAGAAGGTCAGAACTGAGAACAGTGGGGGGGGGGGGAAGGGAACGGGAAATCCCAGAGACAGTGTGATGGATCGCCTCGCTAAAGATTTTCATTTTAGTGATTTTCATTGGAAAATGGAGAAAGGAAAAAAGGGAAGATTAAAATTATCACTTTCATTTAGGATGCCCCGGTTGAAAAGACATAAAATGGCGTCTTTTTCAAAGACAGGTTCAAGGCACTTTGTGTGGATGCCGATACGGTGTCGGGAAGACTTATAAGGGTGAAAAGGTTTTTATTTAGCGGTTGATGAAGCAAAATTAAGGGTTTATTTTATTTAAATTGTTAGCGCATAAATAACAAGGGAGTGGATTATGATGGGATTACTCTTATAAATTTTCCCTTTTTGTGATTTTATAAAATGGGGCCCCACCCCCACTTTCTTTCTTCGTGCTTTAACAGTTTATTTCCTCTTTGGAGAATAAAGGTTCGCCTTCACGTGAGCCCACCTTCAAGCGATTTCGGTCAAGGCAACAGAAGAATTTATTTGAAAACTTTTTAAGAGAAATTTCCTTTTAGTTTAGTTTAGGATTGATGAGGGAATCTAAAGTGTCTGGCCGGTAACCTAGTTAAGCTCAAGTAAATGAAAACTCCCATGAAAGTGTTTTCCAATGCGAACGAACTCCGGTAAACCAGAAAAAAAATTAGTTGCCAAGACAGAAAAATCTACAGAGGATCTAAACTTTTAACTTTTATTTTAAAAAATAAAGAAAAAAAGAGAGATTAAGCTGTACAAACAAAGTATAAAAAATGAAGAGCGCTTCAATAAATGAAAATTTTTAATAATAAGTAGATGGCGATGAGAAAAGAAAATGAGAAGAATGGAGAGGAGAAAAATGAATGCAGAAAAGACAAAGAACGCGAAGCTGAAGGAATAATAATCACTGGCAGAAGTAATAAAGAAGAATATAACCAAAGAAAGCTGAATTTTGAGCGGCGATTGATTAATTTTACATTTTAACGATTCTTTTCCTTTTTTATTGTCATTTCTCCGAATATTTCGGCTCCTTTTCAAACTGTTTTACCTTCGCCCTGTCGAAACGCAAAAAACATTTCACAAATCTCTGCAGTTTAATTTTTATTTGAGTGGCAAACCCTGTTTTGCCCTTTTTTGGGGTTTTTCCTCAAATAAAGGGTAGTTTAGGAAAACCTTTTTAAAATGTTTTCCCGGTAAAGACCCGAGGGAATCCTATCGTTTTTACTTGGGGGAGAATGATCGGTATCACATCCCTTAAATTCACTCGAAAATAACCTTTTTACTTTTTTTCATGCTTCATTTTTGTGCACTTGGGATATTTTAATAAGGCAGATGCCCTACAAATGTTTTAAGTTAGCTCCGGATTTTACTGATTCAGAAGCCGATGATTTAAATATTTAATTCAATATAAGTTCTTTTAATCCCCTAATACCCTTTTCCTTAATCCATTTCTTTAAAATTAATCCGATTTACTCATAAAATACACTGACTTCATAAATGTATAACGTTACTCTGCAAATTTATAAAAAATAAACTCTGCATTTTTGAATAAAAACTGCGTTCATAAATTCAACATTTAAATGCAACCGTTGCAGTTTCCCCGTTTGCGGGGAAATTTTTTCCCTGACTTTGTGTTTTTTCAGGACTTAAATTGAACGCAGTTGTTTGAAAACATAAGAGTATTTTACGTTAACATTCTCACTGGATTAAGGTGTTTCTGGTTCTTTCAGTTTTTCAAGAGGCAAAGAATGTAAATTCTAAAAAATTTAGAAATTAAAAAGTATAAAAAGCGGGAAAGAGAAATAAAATTGCGATTAAAAAAGTTTTTTATTTGTTTTGACTTAATAAAACAGCAAATGTGAAACAAAATATGGTTGGAACCCCACTTCACGGCCTTCTTTTATGTTTTCTCTTTAATATTTCTCAAGCGTTCGTTTTCAACTTTTTACATTTCCACGAGAACAATATTGTTTTTAAATAAAAATTGTATAACGGGCATAATTAATGTTTTCAACAAATGATTCATATTTATTAAAATATCTGCTCATGTGGAACGTTTCATGCGCCCCCATTTTGGCGTTATACTTAATATTTTCTCATTTTTTCAAAATTTATTTCTCTCCTACTTATTAGAGTTTAAATGAGTTGGGAAAGGGCCTTTGCAATGAAAGAAGGAAAACTTTCCGAATATGCGATAACCGAACGCGCTTGCGTGATTCCCCTTTTCTTCATTTGCTTTATCACTTTATCCGACTTTTTATTACATTACCTCAATACATTATCTTAAGTAACAAAGTCACAAATACATTTACATTATTTGGAAGAGACAAACAGGAAATGAGGACAAACACAATTTAGGTGATGAAAAAAAGTGAAAGGTGAGTGCAGAGCGGATGTTGATGTGGTCGATTTCGCTCCTCCCCACATTCCTTTGTCGTGTCAGCAGAAATTTTTCCCATCCGAACGGTTTTATCTTTCAGCATTTTTAAATAATGCATTTCATCTGCTTTAGAATTCAAAACAGATAAATATCATAATATCTAATTTTATGATAAAGTTTGCAAATATTCACTATACTTTTACGACTGCATGCATTGTATATCCTTACAGAACAGTACATGTAGTTCGGACAGTTGGGAGAAACCCAAAATTGTATTTATCCCAAATTTTTTTGCAAGATGGAATATTATTTCAAAATATGGGGCTTCGCCCTCGCTGGGAGTTGTCACTGTATATCTACATCTATACTTTAATATCAGATACAATAATACATTTCCTGAAAAACTGAATGCACCCCCATAATCCCATTGCATTAAACTGTACATAAAAATTATGTACAATTTTTGAACAAACAGTGCAATTATTTATGAAAAATAACAAGTACATAATTATGTGTCAGTAGAATATAATGAGTTTGAACAAAAGTAAATGTCAGTGGAAGAAAGTTTATTGAGGCCGTGAGTCATTTTTTTACTGTCCAAATCGTACTCACTCCTAAAAATTAACATTTTAACACTGAAAAAACTACTAAACCCTTAAACCCACGCTAATTTCTATCAATTCTACAACAAATTCTGTGAAAATGTGAAAAACACTCTGAAAAACCACTACCACTAAATCCACACAAACTAATTACTATCAAATCTAAAAACCATTCGCTGAAAATTAGGTGAAAATTAATACACAAAGAATATAACCATAAGAAACGTGAATGCATTGAGAATTTCAGTAATAATAATATCGAATATAGAACCCCGAATTCCTGGTTCCCAAATCCTAAATTCCATTAATTCCCTTTCCCACTGTAATCAAAGTGGCCCCGAACGCAAAAAAAGAACATCAACCCTTTAACATGAGAAAGGAATTCGGAAAGTTATCTGGTTTTTCCCCGAAACCTAAACAGGTTTTCTGGAGATTTCTCGGCTTTTGCTGATTTTCGAGAAATGAGACATAGCTCAGATAATTCTTTGGAAAAATGCGCGTCTTTTGGAAAAAGTCGAGTCGAAATCGGTTCAGTGGTTGCTTAGATCTTAGGTAACAAAAACAGTGCACACACACACACACACAACACACATACACACACAAATTCCTTTAACAGATTTATATGGTTTTAGTAGTTGTTATTAAAAATCCGTTGCAATGCTTCGAGAACTTAAGCTCTTTCCTGAACAGAATGCTAAAATTAAGTTGGCTCAAAGAGTTTCAAAGTCACAAAAAAACGCCAAAAACATACTCAAAGGAAAACTGACATGGTCTTTTTTAAAAAAGGAAAAGGGGTTTCAGAACTGCGGAATAATTTGTGCGCGACCACCGTTCGCATTTGATATCCACCCTTTTCAAAGTTATCTTCATTCGAATCCTCCATCGCAAAAACAGGTGTTGATTTCCAGTCGAATTAGCAATACTCGAATGAGAGTGGAAGTCTTCGGGGTACAGTGGGACCTGAAAGGGAAGAGTCTTCACCCTCCCTTTGGAAAAGCACCTTCTGCTTTCTGTTTGTTTCCTATATGATGGATTTGAATCCGGTTCGCTTGGCATAAACAAAATTACACTGAATGAGACATGCGCTCAGTTATTTCTATTCATTATACTTTGTCTAAATCAACTTTTTGTTTCTCCTGAGATGAGGGTTTTTTGAATCTCTTTCCTATCATTTCATTATTTTCCTGACGGGAAGACGGAGATTTACGAGGAACTCATAAAAGTATACATTTAATGTACAGAGCAAAGATGAATGAAACTTCTGCGAAATGCTTTCATACTTTGCTTTTCATAACTGAGTGGCGCCATTTTGAAAAATAAACTGAGAATAACTGCAGGCAGTAGAATTTTTTCAAAAGAAAAATGTTTTAAAATAAATTTCGCATGTATAATCAGAATGAAATGGTATCTCTTTTGAGAAAAAGATTAAGCAGTAATACCCCGATGTAATGACCGTTAAGCAGAGCAAAATTTAGTGAAAGGAAACGGGATAAAATGAATTGACGAAATAAAATTATTATACACTATGCGTACAATTATAAGGGGAGGAAGGGAGGTCCAAAAAAACGTTATTTTAAAAAGTTGGGTATTGAAGGTGCACCGAATTCTTTAATTTTTAGGTAATCCCATAAATACCAACAAGAGTTTTTGCTGAAGAAAATGATAAACGATCTCCCCCAACCGGACAAAGAACAGGCAAAAAACTTTACAGGCCGCTTTCATCGGTGTAAAAAAAAAACTGGAAAATGTTTTACCTGCTCACGGTCGAAATAAAAAAAGTAATTTACTATAAAAAGTTTCTAAAGATTCGTTCGGGCGATTCCAAAAAATCCTTGAAAATGCGGCCATCTAAAAAGCGATAAAATCTGAGACGACGTCCGAAAATCTGCGGACGTTTCCATGAAAATTTCCAATGGTGCGGTGGAGAAAAGAGAAGAAAGAATAAGGGGGATAGTCTTCCACATGCACATAAGTCTTCGAATGCGCGGATCGATGAGGCGAATGAAGCATGAAAAGAAAGTATTATCACGAGGAAATGCGGTGGTGGGAAAGTAAGCTAAAATAGGATAAAGAATAAGGGAGGTTTCAAGGTACAATGGGGAACGTTGAGAGGCATCGTTTCAATTCATTTTTGTCGTGTTTTGTCGTTTCTTTGTTTGTGAATATTGTAACGGAAGGTACCGATTTGTGCCTGGACATCCGAAGAGATGAAAACTTCCGAAAATGATGATACGAAAGAAAATGGCTGTGTTAAACTAATCTGAAAGACTCCACCCATACCTTACTGCGTTGTTAACAATGTCAAAGGAAAAAAAATTATTACGAACGAACGATCGAAAGATTTTCCAAGAATGCATTGGAAAAACTAAGGTTGATTGAAAGACTTTTTAGTGCGCCGTTTTTATTTTCGAGTTATTTTAGCGCTTCACACTCATCTTAACATTCTGATCGCCCTCGCTAAGACTTGAGAATTTCAGTCTATATCTCTTCCTTAATAATAGATACAATAACACATTTCCTGAAAAATTGAATGTACCTCAAAAATCCCATTGCACTTAACTACAAAAATAATGTTGCTTTCTTTTTTATTCAGCCATTGTTGTTGTGTCTTCAGTTCTTCTTTCTTTTCCTCCTCTGTTTACCATCTCTTTCTTTCGTCTCTCAGCCATCCAAATTGTTTTCCATATCCTTCGTTCTTTAGCACTCTCCCTTCTAAATGGTTCTCTCTTTGGTGTACAATCTCTAAATTGCTACTCAAACTTCCATCTTTTCTTCCTTCTTGAGTGGACTTCCTGCACGCAGAACCCATGCTAACTAATTTCTATCAATTTTGTTTATCAACTTATTATCAACTTAACCCCATTTGTACTCAAAAGTGGTCTCCACGGGAACAAATTCCCAGACATGTTTTCTACAGATTTCTCAGCTTTTGCTTATTTTCGAGAAATGATACATAGAGCAGATAATTCTTTGGAAAAAGTCCGGCCGAAACCGGTTCAATGGTTCTTTAGATCTCAGGTAACATAAAACAGTGCACACACACCCACAGACACAGACAAACTTCCCTTAACGGATTTATATATCAGTAAATATTAAAAAAGAAAACATTTTCTGTTTTGCAAAAAACTCAACTACAAAATAAAAAGCGCTTTTCCGAGAATCTGCCCACATCCACTTTTGCAAAAAGAGTTTCCTCCCCTCATTTGACTCCCTTAAACGCGGCCGACTTCATCCCCCTGCCAAACATTTGAATTTGTCACCGCCCTCACATTGATATTTAAAATTTTAAAACGTCTATCACGAAATGAGGACAGAGAGAAAGGATAAGGAACAGATGAGAAGAAAGTAAATTTTTCCCAAAAATTTTGTTAGGGAGATTATGAAATATTCATAAGGTTTCTAAATAAGGTTTCGGGACTTGAAGCCATGGGAGGGAAATGTCTGGAAGAATAAAAGCGGAGGAGTTGGTGTGTGGGAAGCTGGATTTTACGCTTTTCAAAGCTCCGAATCGTTTTCCTTAAGCTCTGAGTTCTGGTCAAGGCTTTTCAACCCCTAAATATGTGAGTTTGAATTTTAAATTTTTGCAAAAAGAAAGTTTTTTCAAAGCATGAGGAGGGGGAATTTGGAGTCTCATTAACGCCTGCATCGGTTTTCTATAATTTGGGTTCAGCCTCAAAAATCCAAAGGGTGAGAGCTGAAATCAACGTCTGCGCTGTCGGTCAAACGTCAAAAACAGCTTAGGAGTAAATGGCGCAGCTGTTGGAAGTAATAAGTACAGATCATCTTTCCATTTCCCCTCCACCGTTTTTTGGAAACTAAATTTTATATGAGAACTAATCGGCTTAGTTTCTCTCAGGTGAATGTCAACTTTTCTCTCAGTAAGTAACTGTTTCAGGCGTCGGTTAAACAAATTTTACAGCGATTTTATTTTAAATTTCTTCTGATTTGATCATTTTTTCAGGTATTTTGTTTTATTCCTATAGTTCATCTAAAATATTCACATATTTTTGCACAATTTTGCACAATTTGAATATTGCACAATATTCAAAATATTAAAACAAAACATATAAAATAATAAATAAAAACATATAATAATAATAATCGTACTAATATATAAATCTGTTAAAGTAAATTTTTGTACACCGTTTTCTATTGCCTGAGATCTAAAGAACCACTGAACTAATTTGCAAAGAATTATCGGCGCTGTCTCATTTCTCCAAAATAACCAAAAGCCGACAAATCTGCACAAAACCTGATAACTTTACAAATTCCTTTCTGCTGTTAAAGGGTTGACTTTGAGTACAGTGGGCAAAGTAGCCAATTTACCCACTTACGTATTTCCTGAAATACTGCATGCATCCACGTTGCTCATGGTTATACTCTTCTTATGTTGAATATTATACTGGAGACTGCTTTTTCTTGAGTCTGCTGGAGTCTTTTGGGGTCTGCTGCAGTCTGCTGGACAATGCTGGAGACCACTGGAGAATATTTGGAGTCTCCTGGAGAATGCTGGAGACCACTGGAGAATATTCTGGAGTCTTCTGGAATCTTCTGGAATCTGCTGGAAAATGACCTGGAATATTCTGGAGTCTGCTGGAATCTGCTGGAAAATGACCTGAAGTCTTCTGGAGTCTGCTGGAGAATGCTGGAGACCACTGGAGAATATTCTGGAGTCTGCTGGAGAATGACCTGAAGTCTTCTGGAGTCTGCTGGAGAATGCTGGAGACCACTGGAGAATATTCTGGAGTCTGCTGGAATCTGCTGGAATCTGCTGGAAAATGACCTGAAGTCTTCTGGAGTCTGCTGGAGAATGACCTGAAGTCTTCTGGAGTCTGCTGGAGAATGCTGGAGACCACTGGAGAATCTTCTGGAGTCTGCTGGAGAATGACCTGGAGTCTTCTGGAGTCTGCTGGACAATGCTGGACAATGTTGTGGAGTCTGCTCGACAACGGGATTATCGAAGTACAATCGGTTTTCCAGGAAATGGTATTATATTTTATATTAAGTTGCCAGAAAGGGTTGGAGCGCGAAGTACTTACGGGGAAAAGCCCCCTAGTATATAATGAATATAAAAAAATGTATAAAATATAAAAATAATTTGCAAAATGGTGTGCATTTAGAAGGTATTTTGGAAAATTTGAACCACTATGCTCCAAGTCAAATAGTCATAACTTAAGGAGCATACAGCGCATAAGATAAGTATGCGCCTGCTCTGCCATTGCCTGCGACGGGTGTCATATTATGATCTTCAAAATAAATATACTTAACGGCTGTAATTTTACGTTTACTTCTCTTTCAACGAATACTGAGTAAATATTAATAACAAATAATCTTTCCTTTCTTTCCTTTTCTGAGGAAAATTGGAGTTTGATTTTAGAATTTAAAATTTTCCCCTGGAAATAACTGTTTAGGCTTTTCTTAATCTCCTCACACATATTTCCTCAGCTGGAGTTTTAATATTTCAAAGTTCAAAATGACGGAAACTCACAAACAACAAACAAGGTATCAAATCCGATCAGATTTAAAAGATTATTCTAAAAAGATTTTATATAATCTCCTTTTCTTAAGTTTTTAAAAGTTAATAATGTATTGTTGGTTTTTGTTAATTTTATGACTGATTACTCAGAAATCACTTTAGGTCCAGTCAAATTAGGCATTTACATAAATTCCTAAGAAACTGAGACTTGGTCAAATTGTTCTGAGTATAATTATACATAAAATTTCAAAAGTCTTCAAAAAGTAGTTTTTCACTATTTTCAGCAAAACGGTGAGTTATATTCTAAAAATAGTTCAGACAAAAATTTTTGAGTAATTTCTGTTTAAAAAAATAAATTAGTAATTTCTTTCGAAAGCATCCGGTTTAATTTTATAACAACCATTTTGAGTAGATAAAATTGGTCCGTGAAAGTCGCCATGTTAAAAATGTTCGCCAAACACATAATTTCAAATGTGTCATCCAACTTTTTGAATCGTTATATCTCAGAAACGGTGACTCTTAGGAAGAAAAGTAATGAGACATTTTTTATAGATAATTTTATTCTCTACAATTTTTGTCTGAGCTATTTTTACGATAAAACTTACCGTTTTGCTGAAAATTGCGAAAAACTAATTTTTTGTATAATTAGTCTGAACAATTTGACAAAGTTTCAGCTTCTTAGGAATTTATGTAAACTTGAATGTCTAATTTGACTGAACTAAAGTCTGATTTACACTTTTATGATTCCAAAGAGCCATTTTTTGAGTTTAATTCCATGACATAATGCATTCTAAAAGTCCAAGTTTGAATTCAAACTGTATAAACGAGAATCTTTTTCTTTCCTATATGATTCAAGATTTTCTAGTGACAAAAAGAATAAAAGAGAAGATTGAAAAAGCTTTCGAGTTCCTTTACGACGGAAGGAAACGCATGAGGATCGGAAGAGAAGGGGAAGCGGATACAGAGAACGCTCATACAAAAGTAAGAGTAAAACTGTGCAAATGGCTTTTCCTGTGTGACTGCGCTGAGATCGAATCGATAAATTTTCAAACGAGAAAACGAGAACCTGTATGCAAACGTTGTTGAAAACCATTGTGAAAGAGTCTGTACATAAATTTCAGGAGTTTTGGGTTTGCACTGCCAGAATGGGTCTCGCATTTACACTAAGGGAGTGGAACTATTACAAATTTAGGTTCATTTACATTAATGAGAGGTCATCGTCTGAGAGACGATGCAAGGAAACACCTCCACGATAGACACCATAAAGCATTTATACAATGAGGTCCACTGCATTCGTTTCGGTCCGCATAAATCTCGAAACACAATGCCAGGATGGAATATGAAAACAGGAGTGAACCCCCGACTGGCAACAAGTGTTTTGTTCTGACACACACTGGTTTTTCAGTGTGTAACTCAATGCAACACCGGACGCCACCCCCGTTCGCTCATCTGAGTGTTCTAATTGCCCTTCCAATCCCCCCATTTACCCGAATCGTGTCGGGCTTTCCCTTTTGAAGTTTTTTTTTTTTTTTAGGTGAATAATTGGATTTTCGCCGAGTTTTATGCCAATTCTATTCCTACGCTGGGAATTAATAATTTCCCTTTCGCTCTTTGTGTACATTTCTAAATGGAGCTCAACCACGGTTTCCAAATTTAATTTTACACTCACTGTCATGCCAGGTTTTTATTTTTTTATTTCTTCTTTTACTTTCTTATTCTTATTATCGAATTTTTCTTTTTTAAATCTACGGGACTTCGTAGAGTTCGCAGAATAAAGGATTATTTATTACAAAATCTCACTCAACTATCACTAACGGAGATTTAATTATTAATAAAAAATGCCTCCACCCTTTCTCAAAGATTCTATTTACTTCCCCTCAGCATAATTCGCCTGTCAGACTTTCAATGCAAGCATGAATCAACCCTTTCTGCCTCCTCCATTTGCCTCCCCTTTTAAGTAGGCCTACTTTGAACTTGAAAATAAATTTGCGACTACTTTTCCACAGCTTTTTCCTTTTATCAATGCCAGAGTAAAAAAAAACAAATCGAAAAACTTTATCAGAATTTATATTTTGAAAGTTTATTTTGGAAATTCCACTTTAAAAAAAACGGAGAGAGAAGAAGAGGAAATAAGACAGAGAGTGAGAGAAAAGATTATAAGAAATATAATTTCTATAATCGTTTATCTTGGTATTATTTTTTTTCCTTCTTAAAATTATTTTTTTTTTATTTATCCTTTTTAGGAGGAGATATTTTTAAAAAGTGCTCTAAAGTTGTGATTTAAAAGATGGAAATTCGCCCGTCAATGTCTTTTTATGTTTTTCTTTTCGTTATTCATTTCTTTTAGTCGTCACTTCCGACGTTTAATTTTAATTTACTTTGAGCCCTTGAGTACGCTTTAGTTTAAACACTTCGGTATTCGAATTTCATCCCTCGTTTCTTTTCCAACCCTTAACTACTCAAAGAATCATGTCACACACTCGGGTCAAAAGAACCAAAATCAAAACAAACTCCAATGGAGAAAAAAAAAAGATGAGAGCCAATTGAAAAAGGACGACCAAAAAGGCATCCCGAGAAAGAACAAATATGTCATTCACGTTTAGCTCAGAATTTTTACTCGACACCCTTACAAAAAGCATCAAAGAAACCAAAAAAAACGATGGTGAAAATTCTTTCTCACTGCTTTTCTAATTGGACGCCCCACAACACTTAAAAGAATCGAAGTCATTGTGGGTCGTTCGGCGGCGGAAATCCACAAAAAACAAGGTTGCTCAGCAAGAGTGTTCAGCACTCTTGATCTGAACCTATCTACCGATGCAAAAAAATCGTCCTCAAAACCAATCGATTCGAAGAAAAAAAGATCAGCCGAAAACTAACCCTTTTTCTTTCGCATTCAGAGCTTTTGTTGGCAGAGAGTGAATCAAACCCGCAAAAAATAACAGCAAACCCTTTCGCCCAAAAAAAGCTGACGGGCTTATTCAAATAAAACCCCCTTCATGAAGGAGAATCATTGGAACCCAAAAATGTTTAATTAGGTGCGATTAGGAAATAGGCTTTGGGTGGAAAATGTCGAGAGGGTTTCCACTGGTAGAAACAAAAGCCGAAGGGGTGGAACTGGGCTTATGGGAACAAAAGGCCCTCCACGGCCGCCGGCATCAAACCCGAATTTATTTAATGGAAGGAAATGACGCCGGAGATAATGGGCTTCGTAAAAGTTTGCATTAACCGAAAAATGATTTCGCTCATTTTTACACGTCCATTACCCTAACATTTGCGGTGGAGTGAAAGCCTGATTACTCAGTCCAAACTATCCTTTAAACCTTTTATGAGGAGAAATTTAACAGCGGAGACATTAAACCCTCTGACCGCGTAAATTATTCCCCAAAAATTGATAAATATCCTTGTGAAAGTTGTCGGGGTTTAGAAAGGTGAAACTTTTGAGAGCTTTTGATTTTTATCAAAGGCGTTGGAGCCCTTTCCCACGTTTTCTGCCCAACTAAACTGATATTTTAAGCCGGGAACAATTCCAAGCCACAAAAACAAGCTGATATTCCAATAACCCCTAATAAAGGCTTAGGGCGACCTCCTTAGACAACTTCTCTTTCGATAATGAAGGGAGGAGAGGAACTTTTTCAAACGCAAATCAGTGGAGAAAGTTTCCGAGGAGACAGACAGACGCTTCTTTAATCTAATCATTTCTCTGAAATAATTAAATTGTGATTTCAGCAACAAAAAGAGAAAAGTCTTGGAAAAGCTTTGAGGGGTTGGAAAGTCGGCGCCATTAAGGTTTCTTCTACCCCCCCCCCCCGACCCCTCCCGACCCCCGACAACCCCTTTCCCCGCATTAATTTCATGCGGGGGGACAGATGCATACATCAAGGGAGATATGTGAGCGGAGGCGGAGTGAAGGGGCGGCAAACTCCAATTCAGAATTAAGAGCTTCCATTAATTTCAAAAACCCCGAAAAATATTCGAGGCTTTTTTCATAAAAAACAACTTCCCCGAATCTCGCTTTTTCAGCCGCTTTCAACCGACCGATTATACTTTTATCTTATAATGCAATGAAAAATTATGTAATTTACGGTTATACATGACTAGGTGGCATATCCACTTCGTAATCCAATGTGGAACCCCGAATTCCTAGTTCCCAAATCCCAAATTCCCTTAGTTCCCTTTGCCACTGTACTCAAAGTGGCCCCGAACGCGAAAAAAAAGAACATCAACCCTTTAACGTCAGAAGGGAATTCGTCAAGTTATCTGGCTTTTCCCCGAAACTTAGGTTCAGTGGTTCTTTAGATCTTAGGTAACAAAGAACGGTGCACACACACTCTGATTCACATATTAGTATATGATATGATGATAAAAGTATACTTTTCACGAGACGAAAGGAACAGAAATTTACTTGAAAAGTGATATCCGTAATTAACTTGAGGAAAATAACCTTTTTTAAAATTTTTCCAATCGTTTCTGATTCGTCTTGTGTGGCTTCAGAGATTCTATGGTTTCTTCATTTTGATTTTTCTGATTTGTTTAATCTAATTCTTGGAAGAGATTTTTATTATGCTTTTAAAATTTTATTCTTTCAAAGAAACTATTATCCTATTCAGTTTGGAATATAATGGCGTTTAAAATATTATAGTATTATTATGATTTGAGAATCGGGAATTGATGCGATGGTTTAAAACTTCCATTCTTATTTTATATCCTTATTACAACTTTTTTTCTAATAATTTTCTTTTTTTAATTAACTCACTTATACTCTAAAATCGACGGGTTTTAAAAATAACTGGCCATTGTCTAACACTTATACAGGTGGGGATGACGCGAGGAAAAATAAATTGTTTTCGCATTTTAGTCCAGTCAAATTAGACATTGAACTTTTATCGTAAAAATAGCTCAGACAAAAATTGTAGGGAATAAAATTATCTATAAAAACTGTATAAGTACTTTTTTTTTCTAAAAGCAACCCTTTCTGAGATATAACGATTCAAAAATTTGCATGAGATGTAAAATTGCTCATAAAAAAGTATTGATTTCAAGATTGAATTCGAGGCTCCATAACTTTTTTTCATGGTGACCACTTTCATACACACTATGTGCGAGCCAAAGAGTAACATTAGAGGTTTAAAATGAGCCATGTTTGACATTTCTATCATCAAAACTTCGGAGGCTATGGGAGCTCAACAGTTTTAGAGAAAACGCCGTTTTAGCCATTTTTGTCCCAATTTGAGGCCAAATTTCAAAATAGTGTCATTTCGGATTTCTTTCTAACTTTGCTCGTTCAAAGGGCATATTTTAAGCTTTCTAACGCATGTCGGTTTGCATTTTAAGGAGATCCACTCCTGAGTGGGTAAAATTGGACCATCAAAGTCGCCATGTTAAAAATGGCCACCAACCATCATCTGAAATGTGTCATTCAACTTTTTGGATCGTTATATCTCAGAAACGGCGGACTCTTAGGAAGAAAAGTATTTATACATTTTTTGCAGATAATTTTATTCTCTACAATTTTCATCTGAGCTAATTTTGTGATAAGTCTTACCGTTTTGCTAAAAATGGCGAAAAACTAATTTTTTTGACCTTCGAACGCTCCGCCATTTTTTTTTTTTGATGATTATTAACATTTCATATATAATTATACTCTGAACAATTTCACCAGGTTTCAGCTTCTTAGGAATTTATGTAACTTCACCCCTCGTTATTGAATTAATTTGAGTGGACTATTTAGTAACCCACAACCAACTTTTTTCTTTTTATAATTCGAATAAATGAACTAAACAAAGAGAACCTGCCATACCTTTTTCACGAAAAAATAAATAGATTTTTTATGTATTGTCTTTTGTCGTCTTTTATTATTTCCCCTCCTTCCTAAGCTGTTTTCTATTAGCACTCAATTATTTATAGGAAAATATATCGCCTGCGTATTGGTCGCATCAATGCTTCCACAAATAAAACAGATTTCTCATTCTAAACTACATACAGGAATTTTTAAAATTTGATAAAAGTAAAAACCTCCCCAAACACCAAAGCTTATATTAAGAGCCGTAGTGGCGTCAGCTGGAAGTACCCAACCGAAATGAAACATTTTTCTTTTCTCAAAAACAAAATTAAATCCCCCAAAAAAAAGTTTTCTTTTTTTTGAATACCTCTTGAAAAACAAGGAAAACGAAAGGAGGAAACCTTCGGGCTTTATTTATTTTAGCCAGGAACAATCGATGGAGAAGACAAAGGGGTAGAAAAGTCAACCAAACCATTTCGAAAAACAAAATTAAAAGATGAACCTCACAAATTAGAAAATTCTTCCCGTGAAAATCAATAAAAGAAATACAGGAAGATTTGGATTTATTTACAACGGGAGAAGAGAAGGGAAAGAAAAGAAGTCAAAAATCTATTTCAGATGACAACTCATTTGGGAGTCAAAATCAAACTTTAAAACAAACGTTCAAAGTCTGCTCTCACAAAACCTGTAAAAGCACCCCCGGAGCCAAAATATGTACTTGCCGCGGTATTTATTTAAAGGGTGAAGAGTAAATAGCTGTTGGAAATACTTTGGCATTACAACTCGAGATGCGATTGCGTAGAGGATGGAAAACAAAACCGAGTGCTCGTCAGGGAAAATGGTGTGTGTATAAATATAAAACTTTTTTGGGAAAAGGGTTCTTATCAGAGGAAATTTCCATCAGTTAAATTTTTTTTTCCTTTTTTTTTTTAAACGGAACTCGGGAAGGAGTCGAAAGAAAAATACTCCCGACATTTCCGTTAATTCGGCGGTTTCGGGGAGATTTTTGATCGAATTTTTTTTATCGATATTTCTACTTTTCCGAATTATTTTTGTGGTTTTTGAAAAAGTGGAGTCGATAGATGGGTTATATATTTATCGAGGGAAAAGTTGAAGAAGGGGAAGGCGTTTTTTTTTCTATTTCTCAAGAGATAAAAGTTCAGAACCGTTTAAAATGAGTGAGAATTTGGTGAGGCATTGGAACCGAATTTATTGCATTGAAGCAAAGAATAATTAAAAATTAAGTCAAAGGTGTTTTTTTTACGAAAAAATTCATGAACACATTACAGTATGAATCAGCAAAGTTCTCTGCAGAATAAAAGCGTTTAGAAAAGTAGAAGACCAAGAAGCAGACGTGTTCATCGAAATAAAACTGATAAAAACCAAATAAAAATTGCATTTTCCGCTTCTTTTAGGAAATCACGTTAACGGGGTTTTCTTCATTTCATTAAAAGCCGACCGTTCATTTTTTCTAAAAGATTCCTTTTTAATTAGTCATTAGTTAATGGGCAATTTCCCCACCCTTGCACAGTCATCCCTTACCCGTTTCGCGGCCTTTTCCAACCTTTTTTCCGCTGTTAAACGGAGAGCTCGAAGGGAACTGACAAAAACACTCACAAGAGCCTCAATTTCTCTTTGTAAACGAAAATCAAAAGGCGGGAATCCCACAGGGAAATGAGATGAATATTTCATGTGATTTCTACTCAAAAAAATAATATTTTCAGCCCGAAAAAACCGCGAGGTGATGAGTTCTTACCCTCTTCTCAAACTAAAATTTACAATTTTGTGTGCGTGACGTTTTTTTTAAATGAAATTTTCAAAGTTCACCATGTGCTTCATTAATTAGTATTAATTTAGAAAATCAGATGGATGTGCAAAGGCGAGCACAAATATAGATTCGCAGAAATTAGAAATAAAGGAAAAACAAACATCTCATTAATTAAGACTCAAAAGTTAATTAGATTGAATCATTCCTACATTAAATTTGCATTCATTTTGTATTTGTATTATGTAATAAAAATACGTTAAGAGGTAACGTTACGTGTCATCCAAAGTAACTCCCCAACCCTTCGAATTTCCCCCCCAAGGAGGGGAGAGAATATGTCCGAGTTATGGCTTCCCGGGAGGGGGTAAGGGGGTAAGATTGATAGTACTGGCGGGTCTGTCTTTCCTAAGACAAAAAAAACTCAAATTTTTCACAGAGAAAATAACGAACGAAAGGATGAAATTATTTTTTATCATTTTTTGCCCGTTAAATGTGAAGTCTCCAATCCATTTCCCCGTGAAAACAAGCTCGCAAGCAAATAAGTTTTTACTTTCTAAACACGTAATCCTTCTCCTCGAAAGATTTGTTAATTCCCTACTTTTAGTTTGTGAGTATTGTTAGAAACATGGCGTCCATTCCAATGTCCCGTGCACCGTTATAATGGGAATTAATGCATGCGATGTTACCGCCATATTTATAAAATACACAAATCGATAAACTCTCATAATCGGATTATAAAATTGAATAAATTCCAAAGGGATGAAAAACGTGTTTCGGGAACAATTACAAAAGGTGTGAAATGATTTTGCCGAGATTTGTTTCGTTGAAAATTTCCTGCAGACACACGGATACATCCGTTCCCATGTCTGATTATATTTTCACTGATAAACAATCTTAAAAATTGATAACATTTTCAATTTAAAGACGAATATAAAGAGAATTTCGTTTCAACAAGTTGTTAACTTCATTAAATTGGAGAATTTAATTTGTGAGTTCTCTCAAAGGTATTTGCATTGTTGCGACATAACACAGTCTTATTTGTAAGCTTACAGAAGCATTTGCGAGAAAATAAGCTATTTATTTACGAAAACGCACTCCGGTTTTATAAAGTGAAATATAAAAAATGAAAGAAGAAAGTCTCAATTTTTTTCTTCCCTAATAACAGTGAAAAATGGCGGTTGCTAATGCCTTCCAACAAAATTAACCTCTGCTTATCATTTAATGTTTTTTCTTTCAACCTTTTCCTCATTATTTAAAAAAGGTAAAATAAAAAAAAGTTTACGTCAGAATATTCCCAAATAGAAAAGTTATTTTTTTTTGGTATTTAAATTTTTTTTTTTTCAAGAAAAAGTAAAAAGGGGTAAAAAGCCTCTGAAGGTTTTAAAAATAAACAAAAGCTAAAAACTTTTTCCCGCATTTAGGATTAATAAATTACGTAAGAAGCGAATTTTATATATATATGTACAAAGCGAAATACAAATTTTCTATATCGAAAAGACGTGCGTATTATACAAATTTGAATTTCTTAGTGTATTTCTTAAAGTCAACGCCGACTGAATTCAAAGAATCAGAAAGATTGGGAGAAGATTCAATTCTGATTCAAAGAATCAGAAGATTATGAATTTCATTATTTATGTGTCAACGAGGAGTAAAAAATAAAGTGGGAGAAGTCACATTAATAAGTATAATTATAAATGAAATGTCAATAATCTTCAAAAAAAATGGCGGGCGTCAAAGGTCAAAAAAATTAGTTTTTCGCCATTTTCACTAAAACCGTAAGTTTTATCGTAAAAACAGCCCAGACAAAAATTGTAGAGAATAAAATTATCTACAAAAAATGTCTTATTACTTTTCTTTCTAAGAGTCTCCGTTTCTGAGATATAATGATTTAAAAATTTGGAGGACTTTCTACATTTTATGTGTAATTATACTCTGAACAATTTGACCCAAGTCTCCGGTTTCTTAGAAATTTATGCAACCTCGAATGTCTAATTTGACTGTACGAAATGTGAGTATGTGTAATCAAAATCCCAGATAAAATTTGATTAACCGAGAAATACAGAAAAAAATCACTAAAAATGTGAGCTTAAGCAAAATGTCAAACCGAACAATTCTCGAAAATTAATTTGAAATGGAAAGATCTTTTTTTTCCCGAGCAATTATTGCCTTCATTAAGTTGGTAGCATTGATCAAAGTGTGATAACCCGCGACACTGTGTTTAAAATAAGCTTTTTAGTTTAAAAATCTATGTAAATGTGGCTTATATGATATCATAAATCGCTTACTTTAACATATTGATGGATAGCAAAAGTGAAGAGTAAGAAAATTCTGACATAAATATTGCCAAAGTGATACATCGAATTTCACGAAAAACTGACAGATTTATATCTGTTTCATTTCCTTACCATTTCCCTCGTAACAAAATCCATTAGAAAAAAAAAGAAAGAAAAATCAAACCAAAAATAAAAATAAAACTGGAAAGTTGTAATTCTAATATTATTTTCAATGAACAATTCCGGACGTATAATATTATGTTTTCATAAATAATAAATAAATATCAGTTTTTGGTAAAAAACCTTTTTGAAATGTAAAGAGAGAGAATAAAACAGAAGTCAATATTTTCCTAGGAATAAGGCAGAGAATATCTATTAAAAAGTTTCAAAATTTCTCCCATAGCCCTCAGCCATAAAAAAAACATTTCTCAATAGCACATGTTGAAAAATAAACAGGGTTGCAAAGAGACGGATACTCAGAATCACATTTTGTTTTTCATCATTTTCCCCCTTTTCCAAAAATGCAATGTTTTTATTAAGTCTGATATTCTGATCGAATCGATGTATTTTTTTTTATTATATTTTAAAACTCCCCCTTTTTGAAATAAGGATACATTGTAAGTAAAATGTGATTCAGCGAAGGCGCAAAATGCTGCTGAATTGCATCCATCACTGATCGTGATGCAAATTAGAAACCAAATAAAATGTGCGATAAAGTCCTTTGGGTTCGCATAAAAGGCATTAAACGTCCGCTCGAGAAATACCAAAAAAGTTATAGTCAGCCGCGCTGTGAAAAGCCTCCTTCACCCAGGTGGCGGAAGAACAATAAAAGGTTAATTTTGCGAACTCATCGCTTTTATTGTTATTGCTGTTGGATATAAAAGAGGAAAAGTTATAAAATGTAAATTGAAAATAGTAAAAAAAGACAAAAAATGCAGCAAAGAAAAATGGGTGCAAGAGAAATGCATAAACAAAACTTTTACGTAAATTAAAATTTACGATTTGTTTCTTTCTCCCCCTGTCTCCCTGCTTTAACTTGCACTCTGGACATTCTTCTGTCTCGAGTCTAGACCATCGCTTTTAGAATTCGACTTCACAAACTCACATTAAACCCATAAGAGGGTTTCACTTTTACATTTTATTTTATAACTCATTTTACTCCCTTAGGGACGGCACTCCTAAAAAAACCCTGTCATAGGGAATTTAACAACTGACTCTACATTTCAAAAAACAAGAGCTTAATAAACCCCATAACCATGAAAATGTGAGTAAAATCTTGGAAAAATCCGTACAGGTGAGGGCAATATGCAATTATCGCCATTGGAATGTTCAATTTTCACGATGAAGTCTAAAAAATAATTAATCTTGAGTAATTTCGACTAAAATAATTTTTGGGAGCTCATTTCTGCAGATTAAACTTTACATTGGACTATTAAAAATAATTGAACACCACAAATCAATTTTAGTTTCAACCCTTTGGAGTAATTTTTTTTAGAATGCGATTTGCAAAACCACAAAGCCAAATGACATGGCACATTTGTTCTTTTGAATAATTGGAACAACCTGTAAACACTGACCATTTCTCTCCCAGTTTTTTCTCGTCAACGTTCTTTTAATTGGAAAATGGGTACATAATAATTTTTGATTTTCTAATAATTCGGAGATGGAAAACCGGCAAAGTATGAAACCTTAAAAGAGCAAAGGAAAAAATGGGTTTTTACTTTGCCGAAAAAGCCATTTTAAGCGGGAATTTTAATAAAAGATTACTTAAATCTCGCGTAATGAAATCAACGATTAACCCATTGAGTGTCAGCTACGAGATATTTTGCAGTGGAATTTTTGATAGGGAAATTTCAGCACTGGAATTTTATTAAGTGACGTCAGCTACGATCTTGTAGCCTTTTTTGCTAAATGCCATTACAATATTGTACATAATTATATTTTGTAAACTTTAACGTATTCTCCAAAATAAAACCTCGCCAAAGCTGTAAATTTTTCAGCCCCTCAATGGGTTAAAATCTTCCAAAAGAGTTCTGTTATCATTGGAATTGAGTTCCAGAGAAAACGCCTTTTGTTCATTGATAAAATTATGCCTTCAAAATTGTAACAATCATCGCGACGTTTCTCATTAACACAAATCAGTTGTTTTAGAAATGGAAAATTCGCGATAACTAGAAATTATTTCCATAGTATTCGAATGTAAACTTCACACGACTCATTTCTCGAATAAATAATTTTCTGCACAGGAGTTCCATTCCTTTTGAAAAGTACAACAATTACGCGAGGTCACGGCAATGTAAATATGGGCGGGAAAATGTCATATCCCCTTCTGTTTCCGGCACTCATTCGGAAAAATAAAACGCACTGCAAAGTGTTGAGAGAAAAATAAAGAAAAGAAAGTAAAAAATAGAAGCAATTTCAGCGTGGGAAAAGATTAATAAGGTTTACAAGTTTGCACAATAAAAAAAAAACTTTTCAACATTAATGAAATCAACTTCAAAAGAGAGGAATCTGTATAAAATTCTCAAGTCGCGCGTTCCAAAGGCGAATAGTGCCTTTATCATAACCAACTATTTCCGGTTCCCACCAATTCTTTCACCTTTATGCTGTGAATCACATTAACTTAATTAAAAGTGTTCACAAAGTGTTTTTTTTTTGGAATAACTGGGGGAAATGGGAGGGGCGGAGGTTAAAATGAAATTACATCGAAAGAAAATTATGTTCCGAGCGGCAAATTGAAATGTGAAAGACGGTGAAATTAATATAACTATAAATCATATTTTCAAGAGGGAATGATGACATCAATTTTTTGACGTATTAAATGGCCTCGCGTGCGAATTTCCCTTTTCCAGCCCGTATTTAGCACAGCATAATAGAAAATGACGTCACGTGTCTGCTCTTCACTGTGACCTGCGACTTTTACAAGTTTATAAATGGAACGCGAAATTTCCAATTCCTCATCTCTTTTCTGGGACAAACTTCAAACCGGAAAAGCACCAGCTGAGAAGAAAAAAAATAAATCGAAAAGTTGAAATATGAAGTGAAAAACAAAATGATAACACACCCGAAAATGGGACACAAAAATGGAAACTAATGATATGGACATAATTTCGAAAAAGTGACAGAGTTTTACATTTTTCTAATAAAATGCATCAACAAAATTCACTGAATCTATTTTTTTTTTTTTTATCAAAAATAAAAACTTTACTAAACGGTTTTTTAGACTGCCAAAATAAAACGTAATTTTTACTTTGCAAAATGAAATTATGGTTGGTTGGATTTAGTGAAGGTTTCGATAAAAGCATTTCCTCATTTCCGCTTTGGAAATCCTTGAGAAGTTTCCGCTTCAGGAATTCGATCAAACCGTAAAATAATGAAACCTGAATCAAAAGGTTTTCGCGTTCAACCCCAATAACGATTCCTTTCCCGTTCGATACAACTTTTTAAACATTTCATTAATTTTCCGCTCTTTTAATAAAAAAACAAAAAAATATATTATATTTACACGTCTGTGACGTTCACCGCCTCTACAGGGGAGTTTTCCAATAAGTAAATTACCACCAGTCGATTTCGAAAAGGCGAGGAAAACTAATAAACGGTGCAATTAATGAGGAGATAACGAAAGACCAGAAAGCAGCTATTAGTGTCATCGCGGAAATATAATCTGTTTAACCTTTCCGTTAACGGTCTGAAAACTTACATCGATTGCTTATGGGTACGTTTCTTTATTCTATGCTCTAAGCGAATATTAAAATTAGACATTTCTTCTGTGCTTGATTGAGCGATGCGTGGTGTTTATGTCCCATAAAATGCAACCAATTCCAAAAGATTCAAAAAAATCAGACAAAACAGATCAAAGCCGATAACAAAATATCTCTTTCATTCTTTTTATATACATCAGTTTTTAGAATATTTTCATACTTATATATTCATAAATGCTTATCTGATTGAAACGGTTTTTATTATCATTTTCTAAAATCCTATTAACAACATAGTATCGCCCCAGTCTATAGACAGGTAAAGACAGACAAGGAAAGGGAATCTCAGTCGGACATCTCAAGTATGATTTATAAAAGGCGAATTCCGTTTGGTTTCATTTCGATTTGTCAAATATAGTCATTTAATTGGTGAACTATCCTATTTCATTTCTCTGTCGGGAGTTCCAATCAAACCGCAAACCACAGCATATTCATTCGACAGCAAATCGCTTTCCCATAGAAGCAGCAATTAAAAGGCGAGGAGTGGGTTCTTCTCTTTTAATCTGCAGAATTTCCTTCTTCTCTCGTTCCCAACCAATGAGAGAGAAGTTTAATCGTGTTATTTACTTGTGCGGACTCGGGGAAGAAGGTTAATGCAATAAATGCCCCTTGAAACCTTTTGTTTCCTTCAAAATAAAAAAAAAAAAGAAAAAGGCAAGCCGAAGGGACTAAATTTGTTTTTTTTTACAACTCTCTCTCCTTTTTCCAATCAAGGACATAACGCATCGGGATAGTTCTTTTAATTTGTTTTCCAGTACTCTTGTGCTTTTCCAATGAAAGGTGTTAATTCTTCAAATGTCACCGAAATTTGTCCTTTCCGAACTCAGTTGAGAAAAAATTAAAGAAATGTAAAGAGAGCTTTGTTTCCCAGAACCAACCCTTGAAAACGGTGCACTTCTAAGACACTTTCGATCCTGACAGTGTTAATGTGTACTGTTTCAGCTTTCATTCACCCAAGCCTTTACTGTACCTCAGAATGGCTGTTTAATTCTTTCCACTTTATAAACTTCGCAACATTAAAAAACTACAGTATGAAATCACACAATTGTGAAACTGTGGTTGACTAAAGAAGAGGACTGTGCAAACCCTTTCGGATGAACAAAAATAATTCCACGTATTAAAAACTAGTCGCTCAACAGAGGAACTGATTGCAGGAAGTCTTGGAAAACGTTTCACGGAATCCAAAAAATGAAAAGAAACGAGTAAAATAACTCCCTCATTTCAGGAGTAATTAACCCAATGAAAAAAAAATTTACTGCAGACATCACATACCCGCATAAATATCCTCAAAGGGTACAATTCAGCCGAGTGTCAAAAAAATATGAAGCCAGATTCAATCGTCTCTTACACACACACTAACGAGAATAAACTCAATATAAATAAAAAAAAGTTTATTTGAAGTTAATCAATTAAAACTAAAATACAAATAATAAAACTGCAAAAACAATTTCAATTCCCAGAGGGAATTAAAACGCCGTCACTAATTAATAAATCTCCTGACTTTATAGAGCCTCACAACTTTCCTTCTTTTTTTTGATTTATATATAAAACCCGACGAAAAGGAACTTATGTGAGATGAGAGAAAAGTCCACTGAATTCTCATCAATTGATATCATCTGGATAATTTTCCAGGAATGCCACTGCAACATGGCAGTCTGTTTTTAGATTTAGTGTCATAAATTCCGGTAATATAAATAATAAATTCTCATCGTATTTCGTAAAAAAAACCTTGCTCGTAAAGTACACAACACGCTAAAAAATTAAAATAATTAAAAAAGGCATAAAATTTTCATTTATAATATACTTTTCCCTTTTTGACTATCACTTGCCATTTTCCGTTATTATTTTACAATAAGTTAATTTGACATGTACGCAATAAATGGAAATTAGAGGCAGGCAGCCGCCACCACCGACCCAACTCACCCCATAGCAATCAATTTGATCGAAATTGAAATTCCCCAAAAAACCGGAAATTCCAAACTGGCAGGCTTTCGTCATTTTTTCCTTTCGCTGCCTTTGTAATCATAAATGATAAATTACTCACCCGAAACCAGAAGAAAAATTCTCTTTCCCTTCTTCTAAAAAAAGAAACTGTTTTCTTTTTTTCCTCTAAATCGCAGGGAAAACTCCAACTTATCCAGAAGAAACGCTCACACAAGGTAAATGACACTCACACTCATATTTCTTTTCCTTTCTTCATATAACCTTATCTTGACACAATCCCAAATGAAAACAACCCCACACGACCCCGCAACATTCGCTTTAACCCTTAATTTCATAACCTTCTACTTATCACCACCATCATTCACGATTAGAAAACCATCAACGTATTTAAATCCAAAGTCTGCTGTTTTCCTGCTGCGCCCCTGGCGAATTCTTAATTCGGCACTGGCGATCTCCTCCAGATTACGAACCTAAATTTATCCCCTCCCCCCCAGAAAAAACATAACTCGGGTGTTAGGAAGACTTCATTTTCGGGCTCACTTTGCCGGGGTTGACGGAAGACCCACCAAATCGGCGAGGGAGTTTAACGAAACGAATTAAGTGAAAACGACAGCGGGGGGACAATGTGATGTCACATTAAAAATTAAAAAAGAGTCCAAGACCTGCAGATGTGCACCGCACTGCGTGTCCGGGGCACGGCCCTGCTTCCCCGCACGGCGCACAGTGACACAATGCGGCACGCGCGACGCGCACGCGTTTTTCTTCTTTCCATCAAACGCACGCTTTTTCATTTATGAGCGATCACATGGATCCCCGAAAAGCGATCATGCCGGAAAATTTATTCTAGCCAAATATGAAAAACCGCACCGGGAGAAGCCCGAAGGAAACAGAGTGAAGCTTTCGGTGGCTTCCCTTCGCCTCGGCAAGTGCACTCGCCCCCGGGGAAGTTCGCCTCGTTTTTACTTCTGCGGTTTCCGTTCCTGCGACAAAAGCCAAGCGCGAGAAAGTACGGTCGCCAAGCACGATGGCTCGAAGCAGACTCCCTGATGATAGTAGAGTGCGGGAGAGACCCTCTGCTAATCGATAACTGACTTCAGCAACTTGGTCACCATCCCCGTGACGTCATCGCCAACGTCTATCTCTCTCCCTCTCTCATCTTTTCCTCTTCGAGCATTCTTAAAAACTTCTTGCATTCAAGTGTTTAATTTAGAAAAAAATTACGAAAAGAGTCTGAAATTTTCCGGAATTTTAATTCGGGAAAATTCATTTAGGAAAGAAACATGATTTTTGTGAGAGGTGAAAAATCCGAAAAATAAACCAAACCCGGGAAGTTTAAACTAAGTAAAAAGGTCAGGAGAAATGTTAATTTGAAAAAAGTACAAAAAAGACTCAAATCTGAAATAATCGGAGGAAAATTCTGGGCTTTAGTTAGAATGAATCCTGATCGAAATCCCATTGCAGCATCCCACTTCCACCCCATTGTCCGACTCCAATCTTTCCATTAACGAGAATGCCTGGTGATCGGGCTTCGGATGGCGCCAGGTGGCCTCATCCACTAATTCACCCCCCCCTTTGTGCTAAAATAAATATCAAAGGCCACATTGGGAAACTATAGAATTCCTCCCCCGAAAAAACCTACACAGACGAAATGCAGAGGTTAAACGCACACGATATCTTCAAAATGTCCTTTCGATTCTCTTAAACTTAAAATTTAAACGCACTATTTTAATAAAATAAAAAGGAAAATTGTACCTGAGCATGTGTTCTGTTTCGACTTTCGAAGAGCTTCTTTTTCGCGGATTAACCTAAGAAAAATAAAATGATTTGTCTCTAACACGTTTAATTACATTAACATAATCACAGCAAAAAGTAACAATTTATTAAAAAACTTTAAAACTGCATTATTTACATCCTGAATGTGTCCGGCATTTTCCAAACCCGTGCAATGCAGCTGAAGTTCACTCTTTGGCTGTCCGCTTTTCCCTGAAAAGTTAATAGGTATTTAATGTTTGCTTTCGAAGCTTTGCACCATCAAATTCTGGGAAGACTAATTTTTAAAAAAGGGAATTTGACGACATAAAATTTCATTCCGTGAATTTAACTAATTCCCAAAGACGGCGGATATTAAATTTAAAAATTTAATTCGGTGACTCTTTTCATAGATGCAACCCCCAAAACATCAGAACTGTAGTATTCCCCTGAGGGATGAATCGAATGTTTCAATCCCTTGAGTCCTGCCGGCGATTTCAATTTTTTTTTCAATCTGTCAGTATTTCTTTTTTTTTCGTCCCGTCTGATATTTCTTATTCAATGACTTCTCTCCTTTCGAAACTGCTCGTTTTGCTTTTCCCCTCTCAGTCCCTTATTTTTATTCTCCCCTCAAATAGCAATTAAAAGGGATAAAAAATCTGACGCAACTCACTAAACAAATTAATGTCTAATCACAGCGATTTAACGGGATAAAGATTAATTTTAATTAATAGTTGTACCCAAGTTTTTTTTTTTTAATGAAAGGCGTTCGTACGTGTTAAGCTTCGTCATTTTTGTATTTTCAATTATTTTCCATTTAAATAAATTATATTAACAAGAAAAACTTTCTAAGTAAATTAAATTTTGAAAGACGGTTAATTTAATGAAGTTTTTTTTTACAAATTTAGTGAAAACTGGGAAAAAATCACTTCCGCATATAATTTCTAATTTTCGCGAGGGGGAAAATTTCTGCGGCAGACGAGACCACAGAGTCTAAACTCGAAATGATAAACAAAATCTTCTTATCGAGAAAGTTAATTTTTGCCTTTTTCCTTCTTTTATATGCTGCAGTAAACGCTTTTAATTAAATTGAGTCGAAAGGGAAGCATGGTGGCGGGGCACCGGGGCTGTAAAGGCAAAGAAGCGATGGCAATGGAGGGACGGGTCAAGGCCGCTGCCCGCAGCCCCAAAATAGTGTGGGCGTGTTACGATAAAATTAAATCAGCCAAATTAATTCAATTAAGTTTTCGGTCATTAATTGAAAAATTTTCATCTCCCTTTTTTCCTTTGATTTAATTAAAATACCCTGACGAAAATGGACGCTCAAATCTCGCTTTATTAAAAGTGAAATAAACCGGGAAAAATTTGACGGTCTCAATGACCCGAGCACAAACACCTTCTTATTGAAACGGGAGGGTGTATTTCCCTCTTCATTATCTCCTTTAATTAAGAGACACACGACCCTCTCACTTCGCTGACTAATTTAACAGAATACAAAAGTCGGGACGCATACAAAACCAAAGGACTGAAAATGAGCAAAAGGTGAATAAAACTAATGAATTAAATTCGTGACCTCTACCAAATAAAAGGGGGAGAGAAAGGAAGAAGGAAAAAAAATAATAGGAAACCATATATGTCTTTTTTGGTGAAAGAATGGAATAAGAAAGTCAATTTCAGGGATTCACATCATATAAATTTTAGCATGAAAATAGAGGATAAATGTTTCCGTCCTTTAGAGCACAATTTTCACTTAAATTTAATAACTTATCTGATCGAAATGAATGTTTATAATTCGCCGATAAAAATAAAAACATCACGCCTCAAAAACAGTCATATTTGGAAGGGTTAAACGTACCTTAAAATTACTCCCCCCTTGCACCCCCCAACCCCTTTCGAATTAAATAACACTTAGCGGGAAAGAAAAATTTTATCGGTGTTAATCTAATAATTATTAGGGAAAATAATTTGAATGCTTAATTAGAGCTGACTTTCAGAATAAAATGCGTGGGGGACGAATAAAATTTAATTTGATTACCTGTTATTAAATGGCGATGACATCTTCTCCGTTTGATATATTTATTTTTCTCGATTTTCGTTACTTTGTTTAGTCGAATTTATGAGAGTTTGTGTTTGAAGAATTCACTTATCATTCTGTCATTTTTTCGTGTCAAAAATAATAAAAATGGAATACAGATTTAAACTCATCTGAAAATTCAACAAATTTTTTACCATAAATGATTCGTGACTCGTTGAAGGGCTGAAGTGTAACGGAAAATAATCTCACCCCATAACTAATACTGTTTCCTCTGAGCTTTTTCTAAAAAAAGTTTCAAGCCCTTCTGGGTCTGAAACTCCTCCACAGGATAAATCCTGACGAGTCCACAATTATATCCCACTGCAATGTGGGTGAAACTTTTAAAATTCGGATTAAAAGCAACCTGAAATTTAAAGAAAGAATCAAAACTTAAGTCCCAAGAATATTTTGACTTGATTTTTGCTCACCTTATTAACAGCTTTGATTGGAAACATTTCAGGTTGAATTTCGGGCTTTGTCTTCTTCCTCTTATTCGTCCCCGGGTTGTCCTGGAATACGAGGCCGAACCCTGCGTTCACTTCATCGTAAGTCCTCGGGATAATTTTATTAGCATCCGTCTGTTTTGTCTCTGTATCAGTCAAACCTTCCCTGTTTTTTTTACTGAAGATGTTAAGCCTTTCTAAAAGCAGGAACGAAAGATCCTGTCGACAAAATAAAAAATTAGAAAATGTTGTTACGGTTAACGGATTTCACTTATAACGTTCACTTACTTTTTGAGGTCTTGCTAGGTCGTACAGTAAATTTTTCAGTTCAACTATTTTAATCTCGCCTGTGATGCTGCCAGCGCATAGAGAGTTCAGCCAGTCGCTGAATGATAAACTCTGAAACAGTTCATTGATGTGAATGATAAAGGTAAAATCAATTATGACGGCTACTATTGAAATGTTAATCCTAACCACGCATGGATTTTCCATCAAAAAGGTAGCGCGATGCCTATCGGTTGCGATGTTTCTCATATATTTTAGGGTTCCTTTTTTGCAATTGAGCACAACGTCGTCGAAATTGTAAATGAACGTGGGCCAGTTCCTGGTCCAAATATTATCTAAACAGCATTCTTTGTTATATTGTTCAACTGGGTTCGAGGGGGACTCTGTATCCCAAACTTTGACGAATCGGTCCAACCCTGCCGTTGAGAAGTAGCGATTGTTCAAAGGACAGAAAGTCAAAGCTGTTAAAATTAAAAACGATATTAATATTTTTATCTCCTGATATGATTTTCTCCTACTCTTTGGCAGTCTAATTACCAGTTATGGCAGTCTTATGAGCCTGGATAACTACATGAGCTCTAATAGTTTTTAACTTTTCCGAATTTTTACAAAATGGTGATGAAAGATTCTTCAGACTCCAAACGGAAACTGATCCGTCACCGAATCCCCCCGCGAGTACCCCGTCTGGCCCCACCGCTAATTGGAGACAACCTTCTTCCACGTCTTTGTCGCCTGTTAATATCACTTTTGGTTCGGTTTTATATATTGGAAGACTGAAAAAAAAGACTAAGGTTTTTTTTTTTTTTTTTTTTAAGAATCCATCGTCTAAAAAATACTAACCTGCTGGTCCTTTTCAGTTTCTCGGGATCGCAAATTGACCAAACTCGAACAAGTCCATCTTCTGAAGCTGTCGCCAAAACTCCTAATCGTTTCAACCTGTGTTCAGTCTCTTCTGAATAAGTGTCTTCAGGCAACCATGCCAGGTCCCAAATTTCCCCTCCGTTGTGAACGATTCCAAGTGATAATTTAGGAGTGTCTTGGGCTCTGAGGGCAAAACATCTCTTTTTCATCGGTTCTTCCTCATCAAATAAGTTAAAAAGAAAAGCATACATGTCATTATCCAGCACACCGATGTCCCAGATTTGCAGGAGATTGGGCGGCCGAAATGACGACTTATTGTATACATCTCTGAAGTGTTCGACTCTCCTGGCTGTTGCTATGGCCAGGAACTGCCTCTGAGTTTTTTCTAACATCCTCGTGAAGGATACCTTGCACCAAGACATTGATTTAATACTTCCGCCGGTAAAAAAGACAGGAACGCCTGTGGAATGAAAATTACTAACTTAAAATTCGTCCAAAAGGTTTAAAAGATTCTCATAAATTCGTACCATTAACTAAATCACTTTCAAACCGCTTAATTCTCCTCCATTTGGTATCACTCGCGTTGAATCGCATGGAAACAGATTCACATAACTCAGGAAAAGAGGACAACGCTTTCTGATATGGGACCTGCACCCAATCTTCTTTCGACGTATGAAGTTCGGGCCACAATTCTGATTTCGCTTCTCTGGACAATTCTTCCTCCAGCGTCATGTCCAACCCGTTACAATAAAACTGAGCTTTCGACAAATTTTCCAACTTTTCTCTTTTGCAGAAATTTTGTCTGAGTCGATTCTCGATATCTGTATCCGAGATTTTTGTCTTTCTTGGCCTTCCCTTCCCTGTTTAATGATTTCTTCCTCTTTAATTTCCTCGATTTGGAATCGCTGTCTTCCAGTTCCTCATCGGTGCTTTTTTCCTCCAATTCTTCATCGTCCTCCTCTTCATCCTCATTTTTAGAGTAATCTTCGTCCTCGTCGTCGTCATCGTTTTCTAACTCAATCTTGACTTCCTCATCGTCTTCTTTAATTTTCCGATGTTTCGCACTTTTCCTGTGAGTGTTCACGTGAGTTTGAACAGCGGATTCGTCGGCGTTGTAAAAATCGCACGATTCACAAAAGAAAACTTTGCTCGGAAGTAAGGAACAATTAAAGTGATGAGTTGTGGCTTCTTTCATATTATTACTTGTGTATTTGCAATCGCCGAAATGGCAAGGGATTTCTTCATTTTCATTCGCCAACTTCTGCCACAGTTTTTTGAGTTTCAAATTTAATTTGGGTAGTTTTTTATCGCCTTTCTGAAAAATTCAAAGTGAGAGTTTGTAAAATCTGCTTATTATTTTGCATTATATTTCACATTTTTATACTTACTTTGTAAAGAACGTAGCCAGTGTTTAGGCTTGAATTCTCCTCGTCGCTGTCGTTACTGCTTAAAACCTGTTGAAATTTCGATGCAGCCCTGGAATTTAAAAATTAATTTTAATGCCATTAAAAATTTAATAAGAACATATTCCACAATGTCATGAAAACGAACTTATATAATAACAAAATCATTGTATAAAAGTGAATAGTGCAGATTTAAGTAAAAACCTTCGACTATGAGAACACTCTTAGAGAAAACATGAGAATATAATTTAGTTTACAAAAAAAGCAGGAAATTGGAGGCCACCTACTTAATAGCCGACCGTCTTTTTCCAGATGGCTCTGAGATCTCTTCCACAACCTTTTTTTCCACCTCATCTTCCTGAGGAGCGGAACCACAGAATTTTATATGAGCGTTCACACTGTACTTCATATACTTCCCATTACAGTATGGGCATGCAATTTTCATCGCTTCCTTCTCTTCCTCGGTCTTCCCGCAATTCTCAATGTGTGAAATGAATCCCATGACGCTTCTTTTCACGACGTCGCAATTTTCGCATACTGCTGTCTTTGAAAATTTGAAAGCTTCCTTTACTAGACGAACTACTAGTTTTTCGTCGTTCATATCGACCGGCGTTTCCCCTTCTATCCATCCCAGTCCAATGTGAATCTTCAGGTTGTGCTCATTGTAACCCCGTTCTGTTCCCTGGAAATTATCACACTTTCCACACTTCACTATTCGTTTGTTTCCGTTGACTTTTTCCACTTTTTCTCTTGCAGTTGATCTTGGTCTTCCTCGTTTTCTGGGTGGGGCAGCTTTTTCTGTAAGCTGTTTTTCTGATGATCCCCCTGCTTCAGTAATCTTATTTTCCGGTATTTTATTTTTACCCATGACTTCCTCGGATTGAGGTTCAGGAGTCGACAGCGAGTCTACTTTCCGTTGTTTTGAGTAGCATTTTAAACTTTTGCCTTCTTTCGGAAGGAAAACCGAGCTGTAAGAAAACAATTGCGATGATGTCAAAATATAAAAATGATTCTAGATAAAAGAACCTCAAGAGGGGGAAGAATCAAAACTAAGGACTCATTTCTATTCGACTGTATGTCTCTAGCACTATCATGTTTTCAAGTGACTAAAGACCCTAAAGTATTTACCAATCTGAGAAATAGTTTGTTTGCTTCAATGCGTTATTTCGAAAAGAGGCAACTTCACTCCAAGGAGGAGGGTTATATTTTATTTTGTTATCGTCACACTTCGATATGTGACACACGAGGTCTTCTCTCGTTGGTAATCTGTATCTGCATTTTGGACAATTTAAAAACTCAAAATCAGGAGTTCCATCACAAGTTCTCGAATGAACTTCTAATAATGGGATATTAGGAGCTATAAAATTGCAAAGAGATTTTCGACACAACGCGAATCCGAACTCATTTATTTCACTCTTCCAAACCCTCCAACTGCAACATAATAAAAACTAAAATAGTATAATTTTTAATTTAATGCAATGAAATTAATATTACCTACCAAGCAGACTGTTTTGTTTTGTTAACTTCATTTGATTCCTGATTTCCTTCTAAATTTTCCGGACCTTCTTTCGAATTTTCTTGTCTATTTTTATCTCCTTCTACAGCACCCTGTAGCTCCTAAAACATTAAAAATAGTCTGTGATACTCTTTGCATACTCAGAATAATCCAAACTGAAAATGTGAAAATACTTGCCATATCCCTAAATAGGAAACTGTCAGTATTTTCTTTTGACTGGGGTTCCACTCTGATGTGACTATTTTCTGGATAACTTTCCTGACTAGTTTGATTACTTTCTAATGAATGTGATCTGGATATGTGTTTCTGCAAAATTGCCTCACTTGTGACTCTACCTTTACAATATTGACAAATAAATTTGGCAAAGTCTCCATCCCCATTGCAATAGCCAAAATGAGAGATCATGTCTTCAAGGGACATAGCTATGAAGTAGCAATTCTGATATATGCATTTAACATATTTATACTTTTCAAGACTAATGGCCCAACTTTTTATATGTTGAACTGTATAAGGTCTTCGTCGTCTGTATTGACCTTTTGGAAAATTTGGCCTGAAATTAAAATTAGATTCATTTTTAAAAGTAGAACTAATAATTACCAGTTAACTCTTTTTACATTCTTACATTGGCTGTATGATATGATCTTCTCCGGATTCAACATTTTTCCTTCTTTTAATTACTCTAAAATGTAAACTGCCACCACTTTTCTGAACTGATTTAACATATCTATTACAATTCTCTTGATGTTTCAAGTGATCATCTTTGTTAGAAAATCCACACCTGCAGTGAATGCAACAAAATAAACTGAAGTTTGGAACCTATTCAAAATAAACAATACATAAGTAAAAGCATATAATATTAAAAAATAATTCATATAAAAATGCAGAACACATAATTATAAAAAAATAAATTCAATACACACCCCATTGCAAGTTCTGACATGTTCCTCCAAGTCAGCTACATTCATTCCAACAAAATTGCATTCATGATTGTCACAGAATGCCTGACCGAAAGTTAGGATTTGATTTTCCCATTTTTTTAATCTAAAAATTATAAACACATTTATCAAATACCACTCATCAAATATAATACTCAAAAGGGTCTGCTGATATATTTTATCATTTATATTGGAAAATGTTTATGAGTAATATTTAAAATCAATTTCAGAGAGTCAGACTTTGGAGCAAATTTTATCTTTTACTGAAATTTTAAATAAACCTGCACATCTAAAAACTCTAGGTATTAATTTTTAATCTATGGAAGACAAAACAACAAAATTTGAACATCTCTGAAACCATTATTTATTATTTCTGAAATATTTTCTTGTAAATATAATTTTAAATATATTTTCTTTAAATTTTTATACAGCAGTGTCAAATTCATAAACTCTTAATTGTAAAATCTTTTTTCAAGGGTATGAATAAATTAATATGCTTTTAGTAAAAATCCTCAAATTTCTTTATCAAATTCTCCAACTTGAAACGCACACTTTTGAGCCTACCTGTCATCTGCAACAGCAGAATTTGAGCTCTTACAAGCAACAATTGTAGTTTTATGCATTATTTTACCCTATCTCCATTACAGTCTCAGTTATACATTTAGTATACTAATCCACAATTCTCACATGGATTCATGTTTTTTGAGAAACCTAGAAAAAAGAAAAGTTTCTTTACATTGATTATCAAAAATTGCAACAGTAAAATTCGAGTTGATAATCTGAATCGTAATAATTTTAATAAATTACTCATCGAAAATATTCAAAGTAGTGAAAGCATTGCCTCACTAAAAAAAACACTTTTTCTAAAATACTTAAAAAATCAACTTAAACGTCAAGAATTTGAGCTTTTTTTATCCTAATTGAAATTACTACAATGATTCGGCATACTGGGAACTTATAAAAGAATTATCTTTTATTACCAATATCAGTAGAGAAAACCATTTTGTTACTACATAGAGTAATAATCTCAGGAGATAAACTTTGCAATTGTCTCACGTGAGCTGAATTCGTTACGGAATTGCGGAGGTCTTCAAAAACTTCTGAAATGCACTTCTCACTCGATGATAATTCTTCGGCTTCCCGTTTATTTATTTATAAGAATATTTAAAGGAATAATTATATTTTAATTCCTCATGCTCATTTAACCAATAACAGATTTTTTATTTTCACTTCATTCTGAAAATGGAAGTTCACCTGCGATCCAACCTGGATAAAAATTGTGCTATATTTAACAAATTAGGAAATTATTTCTTCGCTGTTGTCCATTTAAAATTAAGGTATTACCTCAGAATTTGAAGTCATATCTCTGTATAATTTAAATAAAAAATGAGTCATTCTACTGAATTTAATTCTACTAAGTAATAAATTTTTTTAACGGTCTTTAATTAAGAAATGCAAAGCAAACATTTCCAAAATCTTGAATTCGGTAAATAAGTGTGTAGGAGAATAAATAACTGAGATATTCTCATTATTCTTATAAAGTATGATTTATTTTTCGTAATTTTCTTTCCTTTGAACAAAATGTTGTAAGTCTTTGAAAAAACTCACTAATAAGACTTCTGAACTTCTTATTTTTTGTTTTTTATCAAATATAAGTTTCTTTAAATAATTTATTGCTTTTACCATTTACATTACCTATTTTCCTTTCCTTAACCCAAGATTAGAGGTGATTTGAAATAAAAGAATTTTAATTTTAAAATTTTTAAGACAGTTTCTTTAATTATAGATTACAGAAAAAATTGGTACATTCACATTATGGAAAAATTGCTGCTGCAAAAAACCATCTAAGAATGAAATTTTGATTGACAAATATTCTGTTAGAGTATCACCTGAAGTTGAATCTGAAACTGATGTTACAGAAGATAAAAAAGAAAAAAGGGTTCACTTCAGTAATGTGCAAGGTATAATCTAAAATTCAAAAGTTAAAATAATGTCTGCCTTTTACTAAGTAACAATCTATTTTAATTCAGAGGTGATTACAATACCACCAAGAACAGCCAGTCAAAGAATATGGAGACCACTAATAGCCACAATCAATAATGCTTTTCATACTTCTTATTATTATTTGTGTTATCCATGTGTTGTTTTTTTTCAATACATTTGCAAGGGAAATCCAACAGAATATGGTATACTTTTCACTTTTCCATGCAGAGAAGCCTTTTTACATGTCACTGTAATAAATCTAAATTATCATTTCCAGGAGAAACTATTCAGTCATCATCAACAATGGAAAGAAACTTTCCCACCTCAAATTAAATTAAACATTAAAATGTGGATTTCATTTATGTGAATCTTATTAAAAATACAGCAACTATTTTTTCAAATATTTACTAATTTTTGAATTAAAAAAAATTAAGTGTTTCCTGCTTCATGAATGGTAATAGGAATAATTACAGTTATGATTACCATTAATTTTGAAATTAAGTAAATGTCATATTAGTTTTATTTCTCCTCTGCAGTGATTACAGCATTCAATTTTTGGGGGATGATTCTGAAGGTAAAGTTGACCACTTAGATTGACAGCAGCACCAACTACAGCACTGCATGCTGCATCAGGTTCTCCAATCAGTTGAAGAATACTTAAGTTTGATAGAACCTGAAATGGAAAATTTAATTTATAAGGTCTCTTTAATTTAAATGTTTATTTTTTTTTAACTCACATTCTCAGCTGATTTCTCTGCATTGGTTTTTTCCAAATGATTCAAATCTGAACTTTGACTTGAACAAGACTTTTTTTCTGATCCCAGTAACTCCAAAAGCAAAACTTCAGTTAATTTAAGGTTTTCTGTGCATATATCAATGATGTTGGAATCTTTTGAATTGTATTTTCTATTATGTAAATGAAAATTATCTCTCAGAAGACAGAGGTTCATGTGAGTTTTAACTATGTGATTCTGAATTAGCCTTCTGTCTTCAATTAGTTTCCTCAGAGCATCATGGGCTTCATTTACTTTTTGACTTAATGAGGCTTTCCATCTGGCCAGTTCCTCCACCATTACACTGCAAGAAGTGCATGCAAATTAAAAAATAAAAACACATTATGTGCAGTACATAAAAGTCTGTGAAAGCTTCACCTGCTTGCAAGGAATTTGCTTCTCCATACTTCACATTGTCCAGCCAACCACTCAGTTTGCTCTTGATGAGTTGTCAGAGATTCAGCTGACTTAAGCAAGGCCTGTGCCAAATGAAGCTTGTCTTCAGTCAAAACATGAACTTTGGTTTCCATGTCCTCCCCAACAGCTGCCACCAACAAATTCTTAAGCTCCCCATTCACTTGAACTTGAAACTTCAACTGATTTTCTAGCTGCTGATTCTCTTCCCTCAGTGTTTGGATTTCTGACTCCAAAGCGTTATACTTTCCCTTCCAATCAACATCCAAAATTTCAGTGCCCTCTTTTGATTTATTAACCTCCTCTTTTTCTGTAATTTTATTCTCACTTTTTTTGGTACTAAAGAGAGATGACAAATCTTTTTTTTTCTTTAATCCTGACTTGAAAAATGTTTTCTTAGTTTCTGGAATGATTGGATTTACAGCTGCCTTGTATGGTTCATATGGTACAAACTTTGGTTCCTTATTTTTAAGATTACTAAGAATGCTTTTTTTTCTTTTGTTTATTGTTTTAGGGGTAAGTTGTATTGCAAACCCCAGATGTTTTTTACTTTTATCAACAATAACATTTTTAAGTGCAGATACTTTTAATTCCTGTGGCTGCAAAACAACTAACTGTTCCTTGGGGCAATCATTTTCTGTTTTTTCCATACCATCTCCTTGAGTTCTGCTGCTTAATGGTAATTGAGTTGTCATTTTAACCTGAAAATGATTGCTTTAATGTATAGGAATTCTTCACTCCTGGGGAAAGAAATGTGAATAAAAAAAATGGAAAAAAAACAGGAATTAAACTTGATAAATTAAAAACTTACTAGAAGCTTTCCAGATATACAAATCTCCTATGCTGAGGTTCAGGTATGATATTGATATATTTTTGGTATTTTGGCAAATAAGTAGGATATTTCCTGCTTACAATTCCTTTTTCTTGATTAAGATTTGCCCTTTCGCAAGATACTATAACCGTTCCAGGTGTTTTGGCATATAATTTAGCCGCTCTCCCAAGTCCGACATTCAAACCAGGAGCAAATATCAATCTGTTGTGTTTGTGCAACACAGTACCGGCTTTCACAACTGTGCCGTGTTGTTTTTTAAAGCCAAAACGAGGTGGCCGCCCATGATCCTTAGTCGCTACTACTTCTGTCCCACTTTTTGACGCGTGTCGAACGAATCCTAAAGACAATTGCCATTAAATTTGTGGAAACTTTAAATGAAAATATGCAGCAAACGAGCGCCTGATATACATATTTATTAAAATTTACTTTCATATATTTAAACTAAATAAACCAAATTTTCTATATCGCCTGTCACTTACCTATAGTTTTATAATATAAATTTTCTTGAAGTTTTCCAAAAAGTGGCTTAAATTGGGCTAAATGAACAGCCATTATTTGTTTCCTTTGCCTGATCAAGCCGTATACCTTTGGCAAATTGCCTTGGATCGTTTATTGACACGACACCGAAAAGTGGAGCGAGACTTTCTTCGGTTAAGTTAGTTCTAATTTAAACCGTTACTGCGCTCACAAAAAATATTCGAAATGCTGAAGCTTTGATCATTTACAGGAGCTTTTTTTAGAAGTAATAAAGGTACTCCAAAATACTAAAACTAAATTTAAGAATTAATCTGAATAATCGAAAAATTTAGGCGTGTTTTTTTATTCTCGTTTTGTTTACTTTCTAAAATTATTTTGCACTTTAAACTCTAAAACAGTATCTTTTGCGTGTTTTTACTAGAATTTACAATTCATTTAAACTTTGATTTTTTTAGGTAATTCACATAAAAAAATGACGGAAACTAATTTTGATTTAAAAAAAAAACAAACTCGAATTAAAATTTTTAATTAATAATACCATTTCAAAGAGAAGTTATTTTAAAGTCAGGAAAACTTGAAATAAATTTAAAATAAAAATTTTATATTTACTTAATTTTGCAAAATTTACAATGATTTTAAAATTAAACTATAAAGGAGCAGGAGTAGGAACACTCATAAGTGGAGATTCCAAATAATCTAAATTAGGAGGGACAGGGGGTGTTTCCTCATCCCTTGCAATCTTTTGCTGGAGATCATGATATAACTGATGAACACTTTCAATGTGTTGAGAAGTTGGTTCCAAAACTTTGACCAGAGTGTGAAGTCGATTTGGTGGCAGCTTCGAATGAACATACCACATCAACTTCAGTAAATGTCTTGTGACATTCTCTCTTGCCAGACCAGCAAGGAAGAACTCATCAAAAATAACAGTGCAGAAATCTTCAGCAGCAAATTCATCACTCATATGTATTAGATGTGAGACTAGAAGATGAAGGAATGGATCCTCATAAGCTCTGTCATTGTCACAGGTAGCCAGGATGCCCAAAACTCTCATTAATCCAACCCTGTCTTTTTGTTTGGCAGTGTGGATAGTGTAGTACATAGCTAAAATGCTGGCCACACTGCTCTCAGTCACATATGCCTGGCATGCATCAGGTGCAGGTCCAGAATGCTCAATAATGGTAATTGCAGATTCCCTCTCGTCCGGTGGAAGTTTTGAATTCAAAGTTCTCACTTGATCATCAACCATTAGAGACATGAGGGCAGGCATGAATTTTGTAACCACTTGAGAGTCTAACTTTGGTTCTTTAAATTCCTGAGTGTCAATCATATACCATGCACTTAGACCAAGTGCTAACATTCTCAAAAGTAATATCAACACAGTGTTGTCTCTTGGAAGAGCTTCATTATGAATCAAATGCTGCAAGATTTTAATGGCTGATTGTGCCAGGAAATTAATAGCATAAGGATCACAAAGAGTCATTGATAAATCTCCTAAAACCTGCTCTTGCCCTCTCTTAATGCTATCCAAAAAACCCTGTAGTTCCCTAGATCTTTTAATATCCACACTTTTTTCTCTGATACAAGCATCCAGGCACCAAGTGAACTTATGGCATGGGTCAACAGAAATTATATCTTGGATTTCAAGATCATGAAGTGCCATTAACAGTTCAGCTCTTAGAGTGCAATAATGCACATTGCTTGTACGTAAAAACAAAGTTCTCAAAAACTGCAACACCATATCGTATAATTTTACACTTGTACCAATCATGTGAGCCAATTTTTGCACAACCTCACTTTGCCTTCTGACTTTAGGCGAAGATGAAAAAAACAAGTTTGTCAAATTTAAATGATCAAATAAAATATTCTCCTTGTCCTGAATGTACTGAGAAAGAAGAGGTGAAACTTCATCACCAAACAAAGATTGATTGTCTTTCCAAATTTGTCTTTTAACTTCAGTGTCTGTGTCACTGTACAATTCTCGGTCCCGAACTAATATATTTAAATATTTGTCATCGATGTGGGGAGTGTTTCTCAAAATACACATCACAACTGGTCTTAACTGTTTAAAACGAACTAACTTGAAACTTTTCGACAATAAATCTTTAAGTTTACGGTCGCGATCTCTTCCTTCTTTTTGACCAATTTCATTTATGTGAGCTATTAACTTTTCACGAAGTTCCTCTAAAACGGAAGTATGAAAATCCAACCGGCGAATTCCGTGGAGATCTAAAAGCGGTAACATGGGCCGAAGAGAAGGCAGGATGATTCCATTATCTAATTGAAATTCTTCAATCGCTTTCAGTGGATCCGTACAACTAGTTAAAGCGTCTCTTAAAAATTTCTGCCCGGGGATGTTAACTTCTTCTAGGATTGTCCCCGGTACTTTATAATGTGAACTCATTTTTCAAAGTAATTTTACAAACGCGAAATATCTTTTCTTTAGTAAGCTGAAAAAGCCATCACTCAGTAAACATGGCGACACTGAACTTAGAGAAAATAAACTCTGGCGAACTTTACAAAACAACCGACGCTATTGCCATTTTTTCACACACACGCCAATGTCCACACACTCTATGGAAATCGGATCATATTCTAACACTCTTAAAACGTGTCATTAGAATTCTTCGTGCTTATACAGTTTGAATTTTTATCACTTGATTCTGCTTAAGTCCAGATGAAGAAATTCTTTAAAATTTAAATTAAAATAACCATGACATTAATTTTTCGCAAAGATTTTAATAAGCTGAAACGGTCATACTTCTTTATCAGTCGTGAGTAATTACATTTGGAATTTTTTTAAAATTTATATCTTGTCAATTCTGTTGTTTTATTTTCGATGGTTTCTACCGGCATTTCATAGTTTCTTTTATCATAAAAATTAGGTAATTTGAACGTGTTGGGCATAGAAAGCAGTTTTGATGATACTTCGGCAGCCGTCGTAAACGATTCTGGGAAGATTTTAGGAGAAAGTCATTTTTCACAGTCTAGAATTCATATAGAGTAGGTAATGTGAGGTATATTACAGCATTTACCTTCTCTCAAGCTGAACCGTCATTCTATTTGATTTTCCCAGATGTGGAGGAGTAGTTGCTAGAGTAGCTAGTAATCTTCACAGGCAGTATATCAAAAATGTGGTTGATACTTCAGTTGAACAAAGCTTATTAAATGTTAAGGATTTAAGTGCAATAGCAGTCACTGTTAAGCCTGGAATGAGATTATCTTTAGAAGCTGGTGTAGAGTATGCCAAAGACTTGTGTGCCCTTTACAGGAAACCTCTTATACCCATTCACCATATGGAAGCTCATGCTTTGACAGCAAGAATGTTAGAAGAGGTAAATTTTAGTTTTTCTTAAGCAGGAAAGAGAAGTTTAATTTTTAAAAACTCTTGATCAGTTGTAGTAATATATATCCAAACCTGGGAAGAAAATAAGAGAAGTGAAAAGACAATTGAAAGGTGTATGATTTATTAACTCTTTTTAGGTGAAATTTCCATTTTTAGTTTTCCTTTTGTCAGGAGGACACTGCCTTTTGGCTCTTGCTAAATCAGTAAATAAATTTTATACATTGGGAAAAACAATTGATGCAACACCTGGTGAGGTATTTGACAAAATAGCAGTTAGAGCAAAACTGAGAAATTTAAAAAAATATGCTGCATCAGTGGGTGGGGTGGCTGTTGAAAAAGCAGCTCTTGAGGGGGATTTCACCAAATTTTATTTTCCAAATCATGTCTTACAAAAGAACAGAGACTGCAACTTTACATTCAGTGGTTTCAGAGCTTTGGCTAAAACACATATAGAAGAAGAGGAAAAAAAGCATGGTGAGCCTTTGGAGTTTTAGGATATGGATTTTTCAGTATAAAAAAATGAATTATTTTAATGCAGATGTAAAACCAGATGAAGTTATCCCAACTATTAATGATTTGTGTGCAGGATTCCAATTTGCTCTGACTAGGCATTTATGCCAGCGGTTGGAAGTAGCCATTAATTATGTGAATATGAGAGAATTACTGAAAGACAATGAAAAATGTCTGGTAAGTTAATAAATATCCAATCAATTTATAATGTACCTGGGCATTTATAATGTGATTACAGGTTGTTTCAGGGGGAGTGGCCAGTAATAGCTTTATAAGAAATGCTTTGAAACTAGTGTGTGATCATTATGAGTATAAAATGGTGGTGCCACCCCCAAAACTCTGCACAGACAATGGTGTCATGGTTGCTTGGAATGGCATTGAGAGATTAAGAGAGAATTGCCCCACCATTCATCCAGATAATTTGGACTCTGTACATTGTGAAGTGAAGTAAGTGACTTTGAATAGTCACTGAGGAAATTCAAACTGTCTGACACAAATTCTTTTTCAGGTGCCCTTTGGGTGAAGACATTACAGATGATGTGAGGCAGGCAGGTAGACAAATGAGCTTTAAATACTTAAAACTTCTTAAAATGATACAAAAACAAGAAAAATGTGTAAAGTCTGAATTGAAAGAGGGGGAAATGTCTTAGTCTTCATCCAAAAAACATTTCTAAAGTGAATAATCAAGAGAGGAGGTTGCAAGGAAGTCTCCAAATTGGACTGTGCACGCGGGAGACGTGCGACTGTAAAAGTCGACCTGCAAGAGAGTTTTATAAATTACTTAAAACTTCACAATATGTCGCGAAAACTGTTCCTTTCTATTCTTAAATCCATACCAAAACATGAGCATAACAAAGGCCAAAGGATTTAAAACATTAAACAAAATTCCCAAATTAAAATTATCCCTTTATTAAGACCACACGACTCTTTTAGCACATAAATTACAAAAAAGAATTTATTTACATAGAACCTATGTCGTAAAAGGCAAAAGCTCCGAACCATTTTTTTTTTCACTTCAATGAAAGATACATTTGGCAGAGCTTCTGCTTCAATTCTACACGCGGGTTTCCTTTTACATCACAGACCGACGGATTAACAAAAAAAAATCGAACAAAAACTTTATCACAATTGCTTACTCTCTAAAGCTGTCAGAAGGAGATAATTAGACTTGTTGCTTTTGGGGGGCGGGAACGCGTGAAAGCTTACGAAATACGGATCAGAATGTAGATAAATCAGCAACAAATCGAATATTTACGTCATGGATTTAAAATGAATTTTATGCAAACTCAAAGGAATCGGCAAGAAGAAAACTACGAAAGTGAAAACTATCAGAATAGGATTCGATGGTTGCCCAAAGTTTCCGAAGCTGTTTCTTTATTACTCTATGAATTATTATCTATAAATTGTTCGCTATTAAAACTTTTTATAACCATCCAGAAAGTTCCGGCTTGTTTCCCTTTCTCAGATGTCCTAAATCGCCTAAAAATTTACCTGTTTATCTCATTCAGTGCTGTGATTAAGCTAAATTGCATTAAACAGTACAAATACAGGCATACAAAACACAAGAATTACAGCAGTACTCTCAACACAATGACTAACATAATACGAAACGAAAATCCCCCAAAAAAACCACAAAAAGGGAGACATTTTGGGAACCTCAATAATTCAATGTTAAATGTAAAAACGGTCGGAATTCTGACTAATAGGCGAGGTATTCAACTCGAAAATAACGAAAGACTTATAAAAGACCAGCTCTTGAGTCCTCAAACAAAAACCTCCGACCCTCTTTGGTCTGTACCTCAACTATATTAAATTTTAAAAAAAAATATATATGTATAAAAAACAATTTTCCTACAATACAAATACAACAGTAATTAAAAAACAAAATCAAATTCACAATTGCTTCTAGGAACATCGAATGTTTTTATATCGAAATGCCCCTTTTAAGGGCGGCTGTGGGAAATTTAAGCTAATTATGTTGCAAGGAAGTCGATTCGAAAACCCATTAAAGCCATCTAAATTCTAATTTATTCTACAAAATGTGAAGAAAGAATATATACGACTACAAATACTCGCAGTATGAGGCGGAAAGAATTTTTTGATTTTTTATCTGCTACCACGGCAAAATTTGCATAACGGCCATTTCTGATCCGTTAAGACTGTAAAAACTTTAAAGCAATGGTACTTTTCCGGTACTGCAGTAGTTTTCTTAGGCTTGAATAAGAAAGTGTATTTTATGATTGTAACAAATAAGCATGAGTTGTATTTGCAGACCAGATTACCATTCCAAGATTTGAACTCACTAAAATCTGTCAACACGAACACTTGCATGGCAGACAGAAACCAAAAAAAAGAATTCTTTCGCGCAAAGCACTTATGCATTTAACTCAAAGACGATTTAGCGAGCGACAAAGTTTCTGCACACTTCGTTCAAAGTGTCAGTGATCAAAATTTGGCAACTGGAAATTAAAAAGGAGTAATTAGTTCCAAAACATTTGATACTCCTTCTTACGGCAGTTTTGTTAACACATGGTCTGTTACTGATATTTATCAAAAATACTCATTTACTTGAGTTTTCCCGAGTAAATTAAAACGGCCACTACTTTTTCACAGGTTAGTTACAAATTTAATTCTGACATATCACTTGATTTTCTCAAATTTAAATTTTCTTCGATGGCTTTCTTTTTAATAGAATTCAAACGTCCGTGTCAAATTTTAAATTAAAAACATTTAGGCCTGGAACTTTATGCCGCGTCATATAATTTCAGGAATCCATTCCAAAACATAAACTGTCACTCCTACTCTTCTGGCCATACTCTTTACACATCCATACCTTACACCCCCATGAGAAATCCCTGTTTGACACATGATACAGCTTAAAATCAGCTCCTTCATTTCCTTGTGTACTTTTCCACATTTTAAATCACTCATGAATCATTTCATCAGTTCTTCATCAACTCCACTCTGTTGAAAAGTCGAGGAAAGTACAATTTTAGTAATGTGGTGCCGCATAAAATTCCAATCCTAAATCTTTTTAATTATCCTTCTTTACATTTAACTGTCCTTATTACTAACTGCTTTCAGAGATAATAACGGTACATGAATCCTTTTGTCATCTCACATTCTCAATGCAACCGAAATGGTGCCCTTTTCAAACATTATTTCATTATCTGTTAACTGAGAAAGTTAACAAGCCACGACTTTGAAAGAAGTCTTAGGGACTCAGGATAGTTACTAAACTACAATTAAATGGAGTAAATAAAACGAAAGACCAACTGAAAATCAGATGAGACACTAAAAGGCACAAGAATGAACCAATTTCATTTTTTCAAAGCTCATCCGCATCGCGTTTTATACATCCCCATTATTGGCATCGCTGTACTAAAATAATCACCGTTTCTTAGAAACCATAACAATGATCCATTCAAAATGAAACCATCCGAACAAATAAATAATTATTCTATACTCGTACTGGGAAACTGACAGCCAGAACGTGTCAAAGAAAACTGGAATAAATAGGAACCTTAACTCTTAAAACCACAACTTCGTTTCAGTTCCTGAGCTCACAATCTCAAAATATACATTCTTACCCGTGAATATTTTGTGTTTGCACATTGCAATCCTCAATTTTTAACTTTTTGATAAGTCCACCACATAATTTCGATAATCCAAACGGTACTAAAAGGCTATTCTAACTTTTACGTCATCATGTCGCTTTCGAAATGCCCGTTGTTCGTTTAATATAAAAAAACCCTGTCAACATTCCAACAAATTTTAATAAATAAATAAATCAACACTTTTTAAATGATTAAAAAATAAATACTAAATTAAACATAAAATTTGTTTGGATTATCGTTCAATAACTTTTTATGTTCGAGTCAAATTAATTCCCGGAAATGTTGCGAAATCTCGAGGAACACCTTGAGCTTGAAGCACAATCTTTCGCCGGAGGAAAACAACCTAATGAAACTCTTCTTGTGCAATCACTTAACTGATACTGATTCTTTGATGTGTCGCAATAAATGATCTCCGACGTCTCTCACTTCCGGCCACTGTTTTACCACGAAAACCATCGCCGCGATCAATACTAAAGTAGACAGTATTCGTAATCTGTAATCCAAGAATAAACGATGACTCGACTTGAGTTTTTCAACCCAGTGCTTAATGTCGTCGAGGATTCTTACCTAGTTTTAAGGAAAGGCATCAAAATTCCAGCGGCAGTCGCGACGAGAAGCAAAACGACATGCAGCACCGTTAAAAGTATGTTTATGAGTTTTACAACTAAAGCTCGAGCGTTTGAATTGTGGATCCCTTCGAGATTGACGTACTGCTGGTGCTGTGCCTGCTGGTGCTCCATCTTTGATATCTGGAAACAGGAAACGATTAGATGAAAACAATCGGAGACTTTTGGGTCCCTTCGCCGTTGCTCACCTTCGTCTGGCAACTTTCCAACATGTCATGTAAATCTCTGATTCGTTCCTCGCTTTGATACTGAACTTTTTCTTCCATGTCTGTTAAAGCTTGCTTCAGATTTTCCACTTCGTTCTGGTGAAGCTCCGTTAAGTCATTCACTTGCTCTTCTAGTCTTTCGCTCCTGAATTTCTCCTCTTGAATGGCCATCGTCAAATATTGCATTTCCTGGTGCACACCCTAATCATTTTGAATATATAAAAATATGTTTCCGAATGACGTTCCACACAGTTCGTAAATAATAATTTTTATAACAATGTTCTATGAATTTGATCCAAATATGCAAAACAAGTGTAATGTGTTAAAAGAAAAATCCTTAACCCAAACAGGCAATTCATTAAAATGTTTACTCATTTGTGAAATCATTAAAAAGAGTTAATGCTCTCCGCCCACTTCATAAAGGCTCACCTTTAAGCTTTCTAATTTCTCCTTCAGCATTTCTATTTCCTCCCTTCCTTCCTGGAGTTCTCTGAAGAGGGGTTCCAGATTGAAAGGCGTCCTCTGGTGTCTCGGGGAGCTGTGATGCGTTGTTTGGCCTGGTGGCAAGCTCTCGCTCGTCACCGAGCTGCACGGAGACCCTGAAAGGGATCGTCAGCAATGAGTTGGGCAAGGTTCTGCACGCGGCAGTCGCCGGTCCTCTACCATCGGCTCTCGTCAGCGATGTACCTTCGTCTGAGGCAAATTTCATTGCATTACCCGATGTAGATACCTGAGGGGTGACCGTGGTCGCCGTAAAGGAGCAATTACCGGGTAGGGTTGCGCTACCGTGGTGAGTTTTCTCCTCTTCCGTCGACCCACTATCCCCATTTCTAGACAAAGAATTAATATTGTCAGCGCTACCGAATTTATTTTTAAGGAGATGAGCAAATTCTCTTGGCTTAGACATCACAGTTCTGAAAATAAAACAAAAAGAAAACAAACATAGTGAGAGACGTTTCAAATTGAATAAGGGTGGACGTTTCAGTGAATAATTTAACAACGACAAACGACTAATTGCAAAATAAAAAAAAGAACCTAGTGCCAATGGAAAAGGTTTAACTAATTTTCGACTACTGACAATAAACTAAACAAAGGCTGACACTTACTCTGCAGCCCCATGTAAGCCTCCCTTGATGTTCTCTACCACCCCACTGGTGAATAGATCGAGAGTCGGGGGAAGAAAGAAAGAAAAATCTTTGTCAGTTTCTTTGCTTCTAGCTAAGGACACTAATGACTTAATCTCAACTATTCAACTTTGACTACCGGACAAATAGCAATTAAGTCGTTAGCAAATACAGTGGCATATTTATTAATTAATTTCTCATTATTAAGTGACTCTTACCCGGAAAATCCTGAAATCCCGTCCCGAATATTTCCACCAACGTTCCTGCAAATACAAAAGCGAACGATGTTCAATGATATTTAGAAAAACATAAAGATTACATAAAAGAAAGGAGATACATTCGAAACTTCAGTGCTAAACATAGGGCTGTTTTCAACCCTTATTGTTTCATCAACTGCTGACAGAGGCACAAAGTTTAGCAAAATATTCAAAGGTTAGGGCCCGAACAAAAGCAAATTCAGTTCCAAGGTGAGAGAAAAACTGAGGAAAACATCTTTTCGAAAGCTTCGGCATTCGAAACAAACTCCTTGGAGATATTTTCCGCTACAGAACGTTTTCTTTCGAACAAAAGGAATGTTGTTTTGTCAAGGGCAAATCACTGCGAGTTGGAGCATTGCATGGATGCTTACTTCAAACCCTGTCCCATATCCCTGAGAACCTCCCTTGGCTGTCTGTGACTCGAATGGAGCTTTTGGCTTTCGATATCTTTGATCCTCTTGTTGTAGCTCTCGAGTTTTTTCTGCAGTTGAGATATTATCTGCGCGGATTTTTGATTTTTCTTTTCGAAAACGGACTTTATCCTTTGAATTTGTTGCTTATCTGCATTCGTCGCTAATTTTATGAACTCGTTCACGTTGTCTGAAAAAAAGAAAATCCACGGGAGTAAGTAAACCTCTGGAAGGGAAAACCAATTATCTATCTCCTACTTGGAAGGAGATAGTCATTTGCGGTTACCGGGAAATTATTCAACGCCTTCAATAGTTTCCCGGGAAACTCATCGATTTTCATTTCCGACAAAATGTCTTTTTTAAACGGTCAGCTAATGTACGTTTTTACGTTTACGATCTTCGAAGTAAATGACAAAAGTCGAAAAAGGGAAAAACTAAAGCTTTCTTTTTTGTCCAATAGTCTTTCATTCTTTTTCTATATTCTTCTTTCCTTTCTATGGTCCATTTTAACTTTTCATTAACTTTGAATTGGTGTTGGAAAATTTTCTTTTCGAGTTCTTTTTTGGATATTTTTGATTCTTTTGTTTTTGGTCGAAATATCGGAAGACCTTCGGTTGATAACTCTCTACTAAGATGGGCGTTTCCGCCTCATTATGTCTGTCACCTTGTGGATGTTTGTGTACAGCTCATCATTGTGGCGTTAAAGCATTATTTTCTTTTAATTTTTTAAGAAATTCTGCTGCAAGGTGATAACGTCACGCGTGCGGGCAAACCTTGATCTAATCTATGATCATCTCAGATATTATTATCACACGAGTTTAAAAATTATTATGTTAAATAAACAGTCACTACACCTCTGTATGACGTTATGAGTCCGCTATTTTGGGGGGAATCGCGAAAATTTTGTTTTTGAGAAATAATTTCGGGTGAAATAAAGATATCTGATTGTTTACCGTCTCGCGTTGTCTGCTCTGCTCTTATTTGGTCTTTCGTTCTTGAGATCTTATTTTGAATGTGTTCGATGGCAGCGGTCCTCTGCCGCACAAGCTCCAACATTTGGCTGTCCGGCTCGTCCGCGCCGGCCATTTGTTCGGACGATCCGTTTGACAGAAGAGAGGAGGAGTGAACGTGGATGTCCTGAAAGGGGAAGACAAGCGGGAAACATGTCAGGCATGTGGGATTGCCGGGAGGCGAAGGCCGGGAAGTGCGTTGACTCACCGAATCGTCCTGAGGGTTCGTCTCGTCCATGGACTTCACTCCCAGAAACTCGGCATGAGGAATGTGAGGAGTTGTGCTGTCGATTTCTCTTCGAATGAAAGTCGGTGATTTACGGCGGTGCTTACCGGAAGAAGAGCCGCTTCCGATGGAAGGAGCCGAACCGCTCCCGTTTCCGTCGCCGGATCGCCTGCGAAATAAGCCACATCTCAATTAATGAGCCGTTAATGTGGCAGAAACGAGTTTGGATTATCGATTCCAGAATTGACACGCATTCGCGGCAATCCATTCTTGCAAAATTAAATAAAAATTCTTTGTCATGTGAAAAGTCAAGGTTGTCACGGGTTCAAGCAAACGTCCTCCTTTCTCTTTTCTTCTAAGAAAGAATAAAAAAGCCACGGGAGAACGAACGCGATTAATGCTAACAATTAATTGTTATGTAATTCGTATCGTCTCTGAATGTATGTTGTTAGCATGCTAACAAAGGTGACCTTTTACATTCAGTCTGGCGTATTTTTAAAACGCGATCCCGTCAGAAAATTCCAGGAGATTTCTCCCGAGGGCGTCAGGAGGGGAAAACTCTGAAAGATTTAAACAAAGATCAATTTGGATGAGACCAAATTTCGGCCAGGAGGTACTCCAACCAGTTCTTTGGTGATGATTCAACAAAAATAACTTGAACTTTCACTTTGGTAGAGTCCTACATCCTGTAGGGGTATGAAACTAATCATAGGCCTCTTCTTCAAATTTATTACAATGCAAGTTCCCAGAGCATTTACAATTCAAACAATACAAACAATTTTGCTCTGGTTGAATCAATAAAGGGATAAAGAAAACTATTGAAATTCAGTACATCATATTTGTATTGTGGAAAAGCCTAAAATAAACCACAGCAAGTTTTAGCCTTCAATTGTAAAATTTTTGCTGATTCTATGCTTCATATAGTTTCCCATACATTTCCTCCATTTTCAATTATAAATTTATGGTTAATATCAATCCAAGACTTTAAAAAAAACAAACCAGACTTTATTGGTGGTACAATAGAAAGCCCAATTTGAACTCATGCAATAAATTAAAGCAGAAGGCTGTATGTAATGTGAAAGCTTAAAAATGACCCCAAAAGGGTAAATGCTCAGTATTTATTTTCTGACACATGAATCATCACCAATAAATTAATTAGTACCTTTGAGATTAGATAAAATAATTACACCCAGTGAAATCTAAAACCACAAGCAAACTTACATTGTGTCAATAACACTGAAAATCATCATAATAATCTTTTAGTATTAAAAAATGTATTCACTCTTTGCAACTGACCACCAAAATTGTGACACATTAAATGAGTAATTCTGTCTATTAAATGCGGCCAAAAAAATGGGCGTTGAGATGAATCAGTTTGTTTATGTTTTCACTGGAATTTGCAATGTCAACATTATTGGAATCACTCAGATGACAGTTCTCATCATAAATGTTACTTACATGACGCTCTGAGTGGATTTTAGACCAGAAGGTCCAGGACTCGCCGAATGTCCTGACATTTTGCCAATAAGTGGCCGGGGTTACACTCCCACAGGATGTCTTGCTGCTCCCCGACAGAGCCAACAGGCTATCCGCTCCCCATCGTCCCCATCGAGTTCACAATTTCACTAATTTTGGTTTCTAAACCTAACAGAGATTATTTCATTTATTTCTGCGACCGACATTTGAGTTTATAATAAGATTCCACACCCCCCCTCAATGTTTTTTTTATCATTCATTGTAGAATAATCCGAAAAAAAATCTAAAAACTGCGTCAGATTTCTTGATTAATATTCTAATAAATAAACCACCGCGCTCGCCATATAACGTATTCATATATAATCCTCAAAAGGGTTGTGCTTTTGTTTAAAAAATTTTCGACAATGACTCCTACAAATCACAAACGCCATTGCACCAAACCATTTAATTCTGGCCGTATCTAGAGAGCAATGTGTTCGTAAATTCGACAAGGGCTTACCACTCAACCTCTTGGCGCGCAACCTCCGAGATGTTGACTTCCCGCGTTGATGAAATCGATGTGTGAATCTTACTGGGTCGGAAACCATAAATTGACGCCTTAATGACAAATACCTTGACCTTACTTTTCTTTAGGAGATTTATTCAGAGTGGTCATAATTTTATTCATTACCTCGTTAATTCTTTTTCGCATACGCTAATTGTGAGCTCAAAATTCTATTATTTATGTTTCAATGAGGTATATTTTTTTCTAGAACATAAAAAAGAGTAATGCCGATAGGAAAATAAAAACTAATCTCATTTTTACATATAAAGAATTACTATATTTTGCGAAGAAATACAGATATTTGGTTAGGAAAGGCCTAAATTTCCTCTTCTGAATACAATGCCTTGATTTGTTTTCTTTTTTTGTTGGCAGCATTAATAACAACATTTCCATGATCGGGATATATGGCGAGACACTTTATGAAATCACTTTGCAGCAAAACATAGCATTCAGTCATTTCTAAAGCAATCACCGTGACCAAATAGGTATTATTGGTCACAAAAGCAGACTCTCCAAACTGTTGCCCTTCATACAAATGCAGTAACTCTTTTCCATTTCTGGAGTACACTGCAACGCTCCCACTGTATATAAAATACATTTTCCTTGCCCTGTTTCCTGACCTTATTATATCATCTCCCGGAAGAAATATTTCCAATGACATCTGCTGACAAACAGCTTCCGCCAAATCATGATGCACTTCATTAAAGATAGACTCTGAATTTAGTAATAAATTTATGCAAAGAAAAAGTGCAATTTCTCGTTTTAACGGTGGCGATAAAGTTTCGAGAATTCTTTTCTCACGGAAATATTTCTCCTCGAAGTGAAATTTAAAATATTTTTCCACTTTTAGGTGCACGTGTTTTGGAAGATTTTCTTGACTCAAAAACTTCCTAATTTCCTGGAGCAGTTCTGCGTACTGAATGCGGGAAGTTTTCATGAGACCGAGTAACTGTACGAACATGCCGACAACGATGATGCTTGAAAAATTAGTCATTAATAAAACTATAGAAGTGATGATCATATCTTTGACGCCATAAATAAGAATGCTAGAAAAAAATCCAGTTTCATAAAAGAATGTATTACAGACCAAATGAACAGTGATCAGGTGCCGTAAAAATCTGTCCTTCTCAAACAGGCCCCGATTTTCTTTATTGCTGCTGAAATCTTCGCTGAAAACAGCCAAATACAAAAAACTGGACAGCCAATTATGGAGAACAATTACGAATATTGAAATCCAAACGAAACGCCAACGCAGCTCACTCCAATTGTAAATCTTAGACAGGTGCCTTAAATAACGTTCAAATGTGTATAATTTAAAAATTTTCATGAAAACACTGAAAAGAAGTATTGGAATTCGAACACCGCTCACAGAAACAATCAAATATGCGGTGAATTCCAAAGGAAAAGAACAGAACATTCTGACGTAAAACGAAAACCGGCGAATGTTGTACGTAAAGATTTTTCTGAATTCCAGCACAACATTTTGAGTTTCCTTCTCGACATATCCGACCACAAATCGCAATCCTACGTCGACCATTTGGAATAAATCATCGCACAAGCCTGGGATTTGATATTTGTAATTCAAGAAGGCTTCCCATGAGAACTGAGAGATGAAAAACGGACGGAGCATTAAAGAAAGAAAAATTTCAACCAACACAAGTGTTTCCCAAAACTGACAGAATTTACTGTATGGATGTATGGAGTAGGGGTACTGCGTGATTTGCTTTTCCTTCTCAAAAATATATCCGGAAACTCCCAGACGGGCAAAACATCTTCTTCCATTTTCTTCCGATATTAGAAAGAATTCCCGTAACTTTCTTCGAAATCTTGAAAATTTTAAATCCGGTGGATACATTTCATTTAAAGTTGTGCTGATTTTGTGAAATTTACAAGAATGTGCATTATGGATTGTCGTTTGCTCTTTCCTCATTATTATTTTTATAGTTATATTATGAATTAACCAGTAGAAACAACAGTTCTGTTTTGCTTATGAAACATCACAGGAAACGGAAGTTGAATTAAGAGAGCAAATTTTGGAATAATTTCAACCGCAAATTTAACAGTTCCAAAGATTAAATTAAAATAATGAAAATTTTTATTTGATAGATTTTAAAACAATATTTGAAATAAAACCTTAACTTTTTTAAATGTTAATATTATTTAAACCGCGAAAATGTTACGTTCTCTTTAAAGTCACGACTGAACTAACAGGCTGTGGAAATTTGAAGACGACGTCTTTTGTTTACAAATAATTTTTTAGCTTAGTATAGTATTTCATGGGGGTTTATTTTAAATAATGTTAAATGCATTTCCCATTTTAGAATTACGTGGTTTTCGTTTTCTGAAATAAATAGAATGCATTATTGCGGTTAATTTCCAAAAATGCTGCAAATACGTAATTCTGTGAGTGGGAAATCAGAATGGAATGTTGGTGAAACCCATTTGATAATTCCAATGATCGATGGAGATTTAATACCCAATAAAGAAAGAGATAAACTTTTAACAAGTGCAATCACTCTCAATCCCATTGAAGGGAGCGATCAAACAATACTGACCAATGCGTTGGAGCACAGTTTGGTTGTTGGATTGGACAAAAATCTCTTTGAACCTACAAATTATAAGAGTGATTTACTTATAATTCAGAATTCCGATTTAAAACTCCTGCAGTGCAACACTGACATTAAGGTTGCTCACACATTATCAGATGTGGGGCAAGACAAAAGTGAAATTCTTTGGCAGAGCCCAATTTTGAAAGATAGAATTTCCGGAAATGAGAAAGCCATTTTTGAAGTTAAGCAGATTTTAAATTATGATCAAATTGATTTGGAGAAAACCACTAAGCAAAATAATTTAGAGAACATAACCATTGGCAAAGCATCACAATATAATGAAGCTGATAAGGAGGTTTTCACAGGAGAAATCCTCAACCAAGAAAAGAATATTACAGATTCATCATTTATTATTAGTTTTAATTCAGAAACAGATAAAAGCAAATCTATTTGTATTTCATTAAATGCTGACTCTTCAAAAACAGTGGGGAAAAGAAAAACTTTTCAAAATGATATGAATTCTGAATTAAATAATATAGTTCCTTCTTATAAATTGGGAGAAAGTTTTGTAGAAAGCATTTTTAATTCAACCAACACTTTGGTCTCACACAGTGATTCATTACCAATTACATTAGTTGATTATAGTAAACAGGAATATGATAGTAAGGATAAGATATCATCAAGGAAAAGTCAATTTGTTGAAAATTCTAAAGTTAAAAAAAGTGATGGGATAAATGATTTTTTTCCGGAGAAAAACTTACCTTTAAAAAAGAAAGCCAAAATGAAAAGGACTTTAGTTGCAAGTTTTGATAATCAAAAAGTGATATTAAAAAATGATACAGCTGCTCACAAACCTGAAAGAGGTAAATATTTAAGGTTTCACTGTGCTGAATATATCTGTCCCAGAATTCCTTCCTCAATCATTGTTTCGGCTAAATTCTATTTATTTTGATGTGAAAATAGCTGAAGCTTTCAGTTGCTATTATTTTCTTATTTCTGACTTATTTTTTTTCAGTATCAACCAGAAGAAATGCTAAGCAAACAATCACCAAATTTGATAAAAAAGAAGAATTAGAAAATACTGATTCAGAGCCTGCGGTTATCAAAATAAGCAAACCAAAAAAATTAAAACAAAGTTTACCTGAAAATCCAACACAGAATGAAGTTAAAGAAGATTTAACTAAAATGGATTCAGTATTTGGAGAAGATGAAATAACAGCCATAAAAACCAAATCACATGAATTTGTTGTAAACAAATTTAATGACATTTATGATTTGGTTGAATGCCTTCTTAAATGTCGAATGATAAACACAGCAGTTTGGCAAACTTTAAATTCTGGTACTTTACAATTTTACAATTTCTGAGATCTCTGTTATTATGACAAAGTAATGTAATAATTGTTTCAGGTTTGAGAGAGATGAATGTTGATATTCTAAAAGAAATGCTTCATAAGAAAAAGGAAAATTGTTCTCCTGAAAGGTTGAATTACTCTCCACATCTCAAAGCGTTTGCATTGGTATTATATTTCAAACAACCTTCAGCTTTTAATCATTTGTCTCAGGTGTTTAAAAATGGATGGCCTTCACTTAAAGTGATAAAGGTATGACCATCAATCTTTCATTCTTCAGAGAAAAGAAAGTACATGAAAAGCCAAAGAGAAGACTGCGTCATTAACGGCTCAAATTTCATTTTTTTTTTTAAGGAATGGAAGCGACGAATAAACACCTGCCGCAGGAGAAAAGTCATTAGAACACAGTCAGATCCTGAACTGAACAATTCCTAAAACTTATTGAATTTCTGGGAATGAGATAAAAAATAAAATGTGATTTATTTATTTATGATTTAGACAATTATAGTGCGTCTGTAATCTCGTTTTTTTGTACCTGATGTATAGTTGTGTAATTTGACTAATTTAAACATGAATGTTTACCAAAAATCAACTTTGTTGTTTGTCTTAGAAAATAATTTGTTAATGACCTCTACACTATTTATAAAAATGAATAAACAAATAACTAATGTCTAATTTTTTGGGCAATTACAGAAACGACTTTACTCAGAAAAAGGAGCATTTTGTTGCTGCCGTTAAAATTAAAAGTTTGAGATTGAATTGTGAGGGAATAAAATTATTATAAAAAATTTTAAAAAAATAATTCTTTTTAATGTATGAATACGATTAGTATGCCATTCTTCCGCATATTTAAAAACAATCTAGGCTCTAACAATAAACAGTTGACAGCAACTGCGGAAAATTTTCTTTGACCTGAATAACTGAAAATGTTTTCAAATTCCTACAATTATTCAATGGTTACGCCTAGAAGCGCCATTAGGTCATCTTCGTTCTGATCTTGTTCTTCTTCTTCCTCCACTTCAGCCTCCTCTTCTTCTGCAGGTTCTTCCTCCGCAGCTGCTTCCTGAGCCCGTTCGGCTTCTTCCACTGCAACATTCAAAAAATTTAAATTTCTAGGGTAATCTTATCCCGTGATTCTCCTACGGGAAAAGCTACTTACGTTTAAGGAATCTCGGCTCCACTCCAGGCGGGAAGAACAAATCCGCTTCCTCGACTCCCGCCTTTTCGTCAAGACTTACATAACAAGCCCCGAGTCCAGCCAATGAGAGAAGCGGTTCGCTCTTCACTTTTTTCACTACCATGACTAGCTTGTTGGAGCTGGAAAGTCAGCGTTGTTAATAAGTGAATAATTCAACGGAGGAAAGTACCGAAGTTATAATCGGTAGACTCACTCTGAGTGCTGAAGTTTGGCGTACTGTTCAGGATTAGCGCAGAGATGCTCAGCAGTAGAGGGATTCAGCCCGCTGAAATATCCTATATTGAGTACGTCATCCTCGTACTCTTCCTTTATGTCGAAGCATTCCTTCTGTTTCATAACGTCGAAGGCGATCACTACTTTGGGAGGTGTTGGCGGTTCTTCAGGTAGCATCACCTATATTATTGATGATAATATTATCTTTTGTGTGTCGAATGCCGAAATGGTATTGAGTGGAGATATTACCTTCTCCGCTCTGGCAGGGAATAAGTATCTAACAGCAGCGCATTTGGTGATGTACGAGGCTGGAGTCCAGCAGCCTGGAACGGATGTTATCTCTTCATTTCCTTCCTCCTCTTCTTCTTCTTCGTGTGGCCCTTCTTCTTTTATTTTCTTAATGTATGGATATTTCGTGGGTAAACTGTATAAAATAAATACAAAATGTTCAAAATAAGAAATAAGAAGTGCAACAGCTTTGAGAAAACAAAATAGTGTCACCTGTAAGGGTTGGGTAACACCAGTTCCTGTCCTCGTTCGATCGTAGTCATGTAAAGTGCTTCACATACAATTTTTTCGATTTCCCCTAATTGTTTTTCACCCTCTTGTCCAGGGGCAGCAATAATCTGACTTCTCAAAAGCATCGCGAGGCAGGGTCCCGACTCCAGATCCTCGAAGAGGTCATCGCTGGTCTCTATGCCTTCGAGGAAGAAAATCTACAACAAAGTCCCACAATAGAACCAATACTCATTCCCGGAGCTTTCGTATAAGATAATTTATATAACCTCATCAAACATTTCCCTTGTGATGACCACTTTAGCCTGGTTGGCGACATACATCATTTGCCCTCGGCAGAAGAGATCCAGGTCTGGACTCATTGCGCAGCCGAATTCGGGATGAATTGTGTGAGGAAAGCAGATTATAACGGTCTCGTAAAGAAGATTTTCCGCCATATGAGAATAAGTTTTCATTCTCTTTTCTTCTATTTCTTTCGCTTTTTTTTCGGCTGCTAATCTGTCTGCTTCGTTCTTCAGCTTTTCTGCCACTTCCTGTCGTTCTCTTTCTTCTTCAGTCAATTCCGTGAAGGGTCCCTGGAAAAACTCACTATGAATATTTCGGTCCTCTTCTTTTCAAAATTTAAATTCTTACCCCGCGTCTCCAAGTTTCGCCTTTTAAAACTCTCATTTCGTGTTTTACTTCTGCATCTATTAGTTTCATCAGTTTCGGAGCGTTCGCTCCAAATGTACAGGTAATAAGCTGACCGCCCTAAAATGAGTACACAATCAGAACTGTGTTTACTATTTTTCCCCCTAATGTGAATCTTACCGCAGCAAACAACCAAGTTGGTTCACTTCTGTTTCTGAACCTCGCCAAACATTCTATTTCGTCATTTTTAGCCTAAAAACAAACGACTGAGCCATTTCATACCAAAAGGTGAGTAAATCCAATGGTAATACGTACAATGGCGAGTTGAAGAGCATCTCCACCGAAATCCACTTTGGCCTTTTTCAAGTTACCAATCATTCCAACGCAGGGCCCACTCCATTCAGAATATACATCGATAACTGAGAAAAAATGACAAAACCTTTACTGATTCTTTGAGGGGAGAAAAGGTGCTGAAGGGGAGGACAGTCCAACCTATAAGTCCATCTTTGGCCAGTAACTTTTCCCAGTCTTCCTCGTTGTTTACTTCTATCTGAAGTTGAGTTGTTTGCCCCTTTTTGCCCGCCATTCTGCGGGCAAGCGAAGCCGCCTGTTGCTGAAATATTAACAAATTACAATAAATACTTAATAAATAAAACGAAAAAAAGTGTTTTAAATGTCAGTCGTTTATAATAAAAACGTATTAAATGGTAAAAAATAATAAAAGATGGTTGAGTGCTTTGTAATTGTCACATACACTGTATAACACACTTTGTAGTGCTTTGTATATTTAATGCAATCTATTCCCTTTTTTATGTCTATTTAACTTATCAATTTATGTTTAATTTATTGACTGTTATTATTTTATTTTATTTCATTTTTGTTATGTTATTTATTTAATTTACATTATTTAACTTTAGGTTTATTTAGGTTTTAAATTTATATTTAACTTTTTGACTGTTAAGATTTTATTTAATTTTTACTATAATATTTATTTAATCTATGTTATTTAATGTTTTATTCATTTAAGTTATAATTTTATATTTAATTAATTGACAATTTTTGTTATGATATTTATTTAATCTATGTTACTTAATGTTTTGTTTATCTAAATTATAATTTCATATTTAATTTGTTAATTCTGCATATTTTATTTACTTTAAAAGTTATAACTGTTTATCTTTGGATCTGTACATAATTTATATCTTTGTTTTTTGTTGCTTATATTCCCTTAATGTCCTCGAGCGAGATAAGGCTAAATTATTATATTATATTATATATTATATTTAATGCACTCAAATCTTTTTCTTCTTAATTTATTTTGATGTATACCAAAGAGAGAGGAATGAATGTGCGCACATACTTTTTATTATATTTTATATTTTAGTGCATTTTCACTATAAAAGATTGTAACTTAAAACCTTTTTTTCTTTTATTTATTTTTTAACTTTTTAGTCCGGAGTTCGACAAGACAAAAAACTTAACCTGCAATTAATACAATTGTAAAAAAAACAAGAGACAATCCCCAAAATATTGTGACGTCACATTTATTCACATCCGAAATAAAAGATTATAAAAAAAATCCAAAATGACCGTTAAAAGATTTTAATCGTATACTATTATACTTTCTTAATAAAATGCAATTAACTTTTAATTAAAATAAATTAAAATTAATTCCAAAACTGGAGTAAAAATTTTGCACAATGTAAATTTTTCCCACAATTAACGACACTTTTTTCGAATTAATACACGGGTACTTCTCTTCAAATTTATCGGTACCTTCGGCTTTTTTTTGGAGTCATCGGTTTTGGACATTTTCTCGAAAATCCTTACACCCCTTTCAGCCAAAAGTTACGATTTTAAACTGAAAACCCGATTAAACTGAAACAGTTGTAACTCTGAATTTAAATTGAGAAGTGCGACTATTCGTGACTTTTAAAATGAAAACTTTTGTCGAGTATTTTTTTTAAAAAACTATTAAAAAACAAATTGTGAAAATGATCGAAATACCGAATTTTCCATTTGGAGCTCCGAAATTGGAAATCTTTGCCTCGAGTCAAATTTTTATAAAAGCTTTATTTAACGACGAAACCCTATCGAAAAACTTTCCAAAGAAGAGCACAAAAGGAAAATAATGGAAACGATGAGTGAAAAATAATTGACTTTTCTTTCGCGTCAGTGACGGTTTCGTGCTTAAATTATTTATGTTATTTCCAAAGTTTCCGCAATTTATAATAGTTTTTCGCATTTTTGAGGATTTTTTTTACTTTTTCGACATTTAAAAAGTATGTGCAAACTGTATTCATTTTGAATAACAACTTTTATCCTTAAGATTTTCGATAGGGATTGAAATTCTTCTGTTATTATTCAATATTACCTATTGTTATCAGTTCTGCTATCAATATTTATCATATATTTCCAATTGTTATTATCCATCATTCTATTATGAACTGGAATGTAGTGAAAAGGCAAAATCGTCAAAAGAAATATTAGAATCCATTAAAGAGAAACAGAATGAATCGATGAAATTGAAAGATTTTCGCTGAATAACTGACGTAATGAATGAAGAAATGAATTTCTAAGTAGAAATAACTGAAAAAGAAATTGATAAAATAAAAGAAACTGGGGGAGACTAAGAAATAAAGCCTGAATCTATCCCTGAAAGTGGCGGATTAGAAATAAGAGACAACGTAAGTTTGAGTCACGAAACTCTGTTATTAATACCAGTCTCCACCATCCAATTAATCAAGTAATTTTTTACTTTTTATTTAGGAAACTTTTCAATAAACAGCGCTTTTAGAGTTTCTGATGAGCTGATGAACGGCAGACACGGAAAGGAAAATGTGACACAGAAAATTTAATGCGTTGACATTATGTGTTTGGTGCAGTGAAACTAAAGGTTTTGCGATGCTAAGCTGTTTCGCTTTCTGTTTTAGTTTTAATTGTGGAAATCACTCTTGAAAAAGTTACTGTTTTGGATCGAATTCCAATTTTGAAGGCCTTTCCATATCGACAACGCCAAAATGGAATATCAAAGGTCTTTGAATTCGCACAAATGTGATAAGTTTTGGTGTTTTTTGCCAGAAAGAAAATCAGTTGACAATAGGAAAAAATTATATTTTTACTCGGATGTTATGAGTAAAAGTTAAAATTGCAGAAAAGGTATGGGCGAATGAACAATTAAGGGTTTTTGGGCCAAAATTGCACGAAGAAATTTTTTTAGTAATTATAAATTATAGTTATATATTGTATTTATAACCATAAATTATATTGTATTATTGTATTGTATTTATAACTATAAATTGTATCGTATTATAACTATAAATACAACTGCGACCCTAACGGAGAAGCGGGTAAATGAAAAGTAAAGTAAAGTAAATTATAAATGCAATATAAATCTTACCGATTAACTCGGCGCCATTTTTTAAAAATCAAGGCTTTTGAATTTTTGCGAAACTTTCAATTAAAGATTAGCAGAATAGGTTTTAATATCTTATACGTATATTACTCCTATTTTTACTGATAATGGGTAACAATCTCCAATATTATATTTCTATTTTATATATATTATTTCGAACAAATATTCCGTTGCCGAATATTCATAGACAATTAAGGAACCGTATGCTTTTTTGATTGCGAAGACTTCCAATCAAGAATTTCACATAAATATTAACCAAAATCTAAATACGTTAATTAAAAACTATTAAGTTTGAGGCTAATTAATGATTCGGTATTTTTCATGTTAGAAAAAAAATTAATAAAAAATATTTAAACATCGTATTTTTAAATAAATTAATTCAAAATGTAATTAAAATAAAAAAATTATATCATATAAAATATTAAATTATTAATACATAAACATAAAATAATTAAAGTTTGACTATTTATTCTTTATATTTTTATTGATCAGATTTAAAATTTCGAAAAATGTCAACTATTTCACTACTATTCTGGCAAGTGGGAAATATTTACACAATAATTTGTAAAATAATAAAATTAAGAAAGACAATCATTACTTAAATATATAATTAGAGTTGAAAAATTAAAATAACTGACAGTGGAACATAGAATTCGAATGACATTCACAGCAACATTTTTACCACTTATGCATTAAATCTTAACAGTATTGCTTTGAAAATTGAATAATAACATAATGAGAAAATCAAATAAATATTGCCTACCTAATAAACAATATTTAAACAACACTTAACAACGTGTTGCCTTTAATTAAAAAAAAAACAATTCCTCTCAAACTGTTGATTTCGTTGCCATAGATAATTAAGCAACGATCTATTTCCACGAAAAAACGGTTTTTTCTCTCAAAATTGATAAAAGACCCCAATTTCCTTAGATTTTATTTAGAACACATTATGTCTACTGCTGACTAAAGAATTTCTGACTTAAAAAGAACTTAGAATGCTTAAAGTTTGTCGAACAATAAATTTCAAGCATTCGAAACGTTCGTAACGTCTTTTGTTTTTCTGTTTAAATAAAAACAGATTTTAATTTTTTGATAATTTTTGCTTAATTTGTAAAAATTATGCGAAAAAACGTGAGGGAAACTTATTCTTCCAGTGGAAAGAGTAAAAATGATCACTTAGCCGAGGAAGTAAGTCTTACAGAGAAAATAATGAAATCTGGACAAACAGAAGGAGAAAATGTCACAGAGTGTGAAGTGAGAGTCCTTCAAAAAATCTGCCCAAATGAAATGGAAAATGAGTAGGTTTAAAAGCGGTAGGGAATAATTAAGAATGAATTTTTATGAATAAGTATTGCATTCAGTTGTCATATTAATTTCTTTTTAAAAAAATACCATATCAACAAATTTTCATCCAAAGTTTTACTGAATTTCAACAGATTGAAAAACTCATTTAGTATTTTGAATTTATAATACATTTAAAGAAATATCTTAATTGTTTAAATAATAAATAGATATCAATTGAAATACTATTCTCAGAAAATTTATGAAAACTAAATGCAAAACTAAATAAAATTAAATAAGAACGAAATTAAAATATAATTTTATTGCAGAGAAAAATTGCAGACGTCTCCTGATTTGTTTCGGAATGAAGACCTGGAAAATCTCCTCCTCTATTACATGAAACTCACATTTAAGTTAAGGAAAAGAAATTCGGAAATAGGAGACGAAGCATCACAAATATCCGAAGCAGACACAGGAAACGACTGCTACTCAATCAGCACTGATTACGACTCGGAAGGAGATCTCGGAGGCAGGAAAGCTTCGCTCACTCTGAAGTGCAAACATTGTTCCAAACTTCTGAGAGGGTTCCACAGTCTGAAAAACCACTTCATGAGGAAGCACGATAACCATTCTGAGAAGAACATTCTTTGCGACAAATGCCCCACTCGATTTTATACCGATTTTGAGTTCAACCGCCACTATCAAACCCATTATTCTGTCAAGAACTACCTGTGTCATTTGTGCTCAAAAAAATTCTTTCAAAAGTCTTCCTTAGAACTCCATCTCAGATACCACAAAAACGACAGAAGATACCAGTGCGAAATCTGCCGAAAGAAGTTCTTCACCAACAATCACCTCAAACGTCACCGCATAATACATACAAATCGAAGGGACTTCAAATGCGAGCCCTGCGATCGAAGTTTTCGCTACAAGGATCACCTAAGGAGACATATGCAGAGTGTTCACATCGGTGTGAGATCTCACAATTGTCGAGAGTGCGACAGATCTTTTATGTTTTTGAGTCAATTAAAATTTCACGAGCAATCGCACAAGGGGTTTCTTAATGCGAATGGAGGATCGCAAGCAGATCTTCAGAAAGAGAACTACATTTAGAAGCCACCAAAAGTATTGGTTGGCAATTAGAGTTCATCTTGGTTTTCATAAGTTTTAGAGGCCACTGAATCAACTTCTAACCCTGCTGCTTTTGCAGTATTAACTATGTTTTCAGCCTGTCTGAGTGTTGCATTGTCCACTAATGAATTCTCAAAACCAAAATCCTCCTGAAATTTAATAAGAAACAAATCAATTTGCAGTCATTAACAAAGAATTCTGTTGAAATATTAAAAATAATTTTTTATGCTTAATAAAATAGAGATTTAAAGATTCTGCCTTTTTATAATAAAAGAATTATTACCTCTTCCTTGTCTTGGTTTTCTTTAAATGCTTTGAGTACAGTTTTAGCCCAGTGTATTTTAGATCTGGAAGGGACAAACTCTTCTTGTGTAAGTATTATCTGGTTCATATGGATGACTTGCTTTCCTGAAATACAAGCATTCCTTGCAATGAAGATCATCAGGTAATTAATAATATAAAATCAAAAAAGAAAAAATACCAGTAAATCCTAAAATGACTCCATCTTCACAGCACTCTCTTAAGCCATTGAGGTCTTTGGTGTTAAGAAATGGTTTGTCAATGGCTTGCAAGCCAAATGCTTTTGCAACTAAAACCAACTTCTGCCTTGCATAAAGAAGTTCTATTCCAGTCTTAGTGTTTCTACCACCTAAATTTAAAACAATATTAAAAACCCCATATATGAGAGGTATAATATTTATAAAATCTTTTACCTATACTATCTAGTAAAGAATTATTATCAAAAACTAAGGCAACAGGTACCACAGGGGCCATTGTTGACAAGTCCACAGCTTTTTGACATAACTCTGGTAATGCTAACATTGCACTGGCTGAATCTATGACCAGCATTAATTTTAAAGGACCTCTGTCTTCTTCAGGCCTTTGGAGCAATGCCTTCCAAACTTTTTCTGCAAACTAAGAATTCAATTTTATAATTTGAAATTAATGTCCCAAATAATTTCATTTTTGTAGTTTTTTCTTTATACAAATACTGACCCATTCTAACTGATGAACATTTTTTACTTTGGGAAGGCATATTGTAATAGGCAAACTTTTGGCTGACAGTAAAGTATTAATATCTGCTTCACATAACTCTGGAGTCTGAACTGGATTAATTCTAACACACCATTCTGGATCATTTGCTGTTACAGGGCCAATGTCTAATAAATCCTTAATATTTTGTCTTGCTATACTCTGGAAACAATGATAAGAGTGTTAATTAAATTACCATAGGTAACATTTTATCATATGTTTGTTGCAATTTTACATAATGTGAATAAATTCCATTAAAGTTTTGGCAATCACCTGCATCTATTCTTATCTTTTATTCTTATTATTTTGTTTTCCTAAATGTGAATATAAGTTTATCTGACATTATTAATTTAAATTTTGATAGCCCCATTAATCAGGGGCCTTTGTATGACACTTTTTTTTAGAAACAAGTGATACCATGATGATTCAGTACTTGAATAAAGTTTACCAATGTACCTTTTGGTTGTCAGGTATGCCTTTTTCACAGTTCATAACAATACAGTCCACTTTAAATTTAAGAGATGTATTCAGTAAATCTAAATTATTTCCAGGTGCATAAAATACTGCTCTCCTAACAGTGCTATATCTCCTTAACTGAAAACAAAAGCAACCACAAGATAAAGATAATTAAGGTTAAGTGAAATCATTAACAATAAAATATTTTGATGAGTTGAAATTAGATAGTATCAAATTTCAACTCTAGATTTTTTGGAAATAAAAAATTTACTGAAGTATAAACTCAAGTTATTAAAGAAATAGGACAATTTTTACTAGAAACAGAGAAAGCTCGACAATTTAAGGCAATACCATTTTTTGATGTGACCAAATTCTTGAAAACATTTTCCCTTGCACGGGAATATAATTTGTTAAAATCCTGGAAGGAATCATTTTAACGAGAAGGGACTTCCCCCGTAGAATGTGTATATTTTGACTAATGACACGTTAAAAAATGCTGCCTAACGTTTTTCCCCCGGATCCTAATTAACTACGAAAAAGCCTACCTATTTAATAGATAAGATAATGGATTTTATCTTATTTCCTTTAAACTTGATTTTAATCAAGTTTAACACACACATATATATGTATTGTCTTATTTTAAAGGGAGCAAGAAAAGATTTATTTTTTCTATATTTGCTTTTGATTTCGTGCGGGTCACACGATAGTTTCTGTAGATTTATTGATAAAACTTAGTAAGGATGTATTCCAACCGGAGAATGTTTCTTATGTCTAGTTCGAGGGTCCACCCTAGTGGATTTCTTGAATACATAATGAAAACTTTGATCGAATTTCTTAATAAGTAAGTCTGTGATAAAATAGAAATTTTGGTTATAAAATGCGTCTAAAGAGCTTCCGTTATTTTTCAGACATAACATAAAAAATCTGATATTTGTTCCGTATGCTTTGACCGATTATGACGAGTACACAAATAATGTGAGATCTGCATTCAGGAATTTTAATGCAAAATGTGAAATCCATGGAATTCATGAGAAAAAAGATCCAATTGAGGCTGTGAAAAAAGCAGAGGGAATTTTCATTGGGGGTGGAAATACATTTAAATTGCTAAAAACACTCTATGATTTTAATTTAATTGATGTCATAAGAGAAAGAGTTCTAAAGGTAGGTTTTAGGGGAGTATGTTCACTGATCAAAGTTTGTAATGTAAATTCTGTTCCAGGATGGAATGATATATATAGGAAGCAGTGCCGGAACTAATGTTGCAACTCCCACCATAAACACAACAAATGACATGCCCATTATATATCCACCAACATTTGACAGCTTGAAATTAATCAGTTTTAATATAAATCCACATTATCTTGATGCAGATCCAAATTCAACACATAAAGGAGTATGTGCATTTATGTTTTTATTTTTTCTAGAAACTTAATTGTTCTGGAAAGAAGTTCTTTATAAGTCTGTGTAATAAAATTTCTAACATAAATGTTTTGCAGGAAACAAGAGAAGAAAGAATAAAACAGTTCCATGAAGTTGGTCACACAAGGCCAGTTGTGGGACTCAGGGAAGGTTCATACCTGTTGATTGAAGGGGACTCCATTATACTGAAAGGAAAACCTGCCGTTTTGTTTCTCCCGTGAGCATTCTTCAAAAACCTGTTCCCTCATTGTATTTTTGTTCCTCAGCTAATTATCATTTTTTTTTTTCAGGAATAAAGAACCTCAGGAATGTCCTGAAAACACAAATCTTTCAACAATTGCTACCATTTAACTGTTTAAGGGATATATATAATTTTTAATTTTTGGTAAAGGGTACAGTGTAGACTTATAGTTAAAAAAATGAACAAAAAAATATTACTGTGATTATAATAAAATTAAAATCAAATACTCTATTGTCAGTTTTTCATACAAAGTTTTAATAGCGAAAATTAGTTGAATAGCGTTTTCTCGCACTGATTTTATGTGTTATATTCAGCAAAAAATTTGCGACTTCTAAACTTTTGTGACAAATTGCTTCGTCATATGGAGTATAATTGTAGACCGTCCTAATATTCGGGTCAGCTCCTCTGCTAATTAATAACTGAAAAAGGAGAACAAATGTTTTAAAAGTTTTCAGCTCAGTTATAAATAAAAGTTGTTAAGGTTTCCATACTTTTGCTATCCTGACGTTATCAGTCATGGCAGCAAAATGAAGTGGAGTTTTCCTAGTGATGAAATCAAGAGCATTGACTGATGCTCCGTACATTATAAGTGCTTCTAATATGGAAAATTCTGTCCAATTCAAAATGGCTCTCGACAAGAGCGGGACTCCAGTTATGTTGCCGTAATTGGGATTTGCTCCCGACCTCAGCAGGATTAAGAGGCATTCCAAATGAGGCTTCTTAACTGCTGACGTATACATTGGCCTTTCCCCGAAGCAGTCTTGAATTTCATACTTGGAAATTTTTTTGTCTTGGTAAGTGAACTTTTGTCTTTTTCCACTGCTGGTATTCTTACGAAGGGGCGATTTTTTTAAAAAAGTAATTGCATCGTCCCTCCGGATACTATTATTAGAAGCCGAATCCATTAGTCGAGTTTGGTTGCAACATTTTCTAATGATTGTTAACGGTATCTAAAATTTGAAAAATGCACGGGGAGTCGTGCATCTCAAAATTTCCCCCACAGTTTGGATCAAGTCTGTATTTAACAAGGAATAATATTGGGGTTTGAAAAATCCGGAGGAAAATAACATTGCACTCTTCGAAGATTAGAAATGGAATGGTAGAGAGTGATATTATCATGTCTTACATCAGCACCATAAGCAAGAAGTAGTCTCGCCATGTGCGGCCGCTGTTGGAAAAGAGCGCCGTGAAGCGGAGTCTTTCCCATGTTGTCCGCGATGTTCACATCCGCATTATGACTCAACAACAACTTCACTATCTGCAAAAGGGAAAGAGCTGCAGAAGGGAAGAACACGGAGAGAAGCAAACGAAAGCAAAGGATTTTTATACTTTATCGAAGGCGTTCCTTACTGCAATGATGAGCGGAGTTTGACCGAAGACATTCTGAAAATCCGGATTGACATTAGGGACAGTGAGGAAATAAGAAACGAGGCGATGGTCTCCTATTTCGGTTGCTATCAACAGAGGCGTTTGCCATTCTCTGAATGTGTTAATATCGGCACCGTTTTTGATTGCCTCTTTGACTGCCTCAAGCTTCCTCAAATAAGTCGAATTTATGAGGTATATGTCGGCTTCACTGGGAGTGGGAGAGTTCTTAATAACTTAAAAAAAACATTAATGAGCGACTGCAGTACATAAAAAAGTGGACAGAAACTCACATACCTTCAAACAACAGTTTGGAAGAAGAAGAGGGCAAAGGGGAAAATGTGTGTATCTCATCATCTATGAAGATTTCCTGCACATTCAATTTGAAGCAAGGGTTGAGGGAAATATTTCGGGGACGCGAATGATTCAAAGTATGTGAAATAAACTTTCTTAGAGTAGATAGGTGGTCTGTCGTCGGCGGCGGAACGATGTTTTCACGACTATCATCTGCCCTGATTGAAATAAAAACAAATTTAACAGATTTGTTTTGATTTTTATCATTCGTTCGTCACTCCTCACTTACAAAGCAAATGACATAGCAGAAGTAAAAGATTCTTCAGACTCAACAGCACTCCCTTCTGGAAGTTGAAACCTCTAAAAACAATCAAAAATAATTTTTGAATGTGTGTTAATTACTGTGTTTATTTTGCGAGTGCTGACTCGATTGAATAACTCACAAGAACCCTTTTGTCCCTCCTGCCCTTATTTTCTTCCTTCTCATCCTGAGATGGGCCAGCTTCTTTTTCACTTTCTTTCTCATCCTCACTTTCCTCAGTTTCATCTTTGTGCTTCTCTAATGACATTTGAAACGGATCCTTAAAGAAACCTTTCTTAAAAGGGCAGCGCCACTGCCTTCTGAGGGCGAAAACAACGCCTTTTAATCTAATATTCTCGAATGTTTAAATTTGCCGCTCTTTCATCGAAGTTACAGTGTTCTTGTCTGTAAAGCCAGTTAAAAAATAAGGGGCACCATCTGGACGAAGCAGATAAAAGAAATGAGGTTTTAAAGGGCATTGGAGTGTGTGATTGCTTTATTCTCTTCTCATCTATTGAAGAGATGCGAAACGAGCAAAACCACCGTAATTTATACCAATCTGGGGGCGAAATTATAACTCAGGGGTGACACTCGTGCCACTTTTTGTTTAATTCTTTGAAGTGGTAGGATTTGGAAACTTTTATTCTTCATTTTTTTTTCTCAAAAAGCCAAAGATTCGACCGAAACAAAATTAGAAAGAAAAGTATATTTAATTTCTATAATATAAAGCGTTCGTAAATTCAACAGATCGATTAATAAAAATTATAAGTAAATAATAAATTTGGTCCGGATGAATTATTTTTGAATCTGTGCCTTTCTGCAAACCGGTGCTTAACTAATAAATGTGTTTGAGATAAGGCTATCTCCGTTAATTAGACTTTGGGAATTTTTTTATTTTTACCCGAGCACTAATTTAAAAAATAATTGCAGAAATTTGAATTGTCAACCAAAATGAAAGTGTGCAAAATTTGAAAGAAATCGGTCCGAGGGAAACCGCTCAAATTTCGCTTCAAAGTTTTGATTCTCGGTTTTTGCAGACAGACAAACGGACAACCGGACAGACATAAAGACAGACAGGCAGACAGACAAACGGACGGACATACAGACACGAAAACCAAGTTAAATAAAACCGTTTAAAAAGATTGAAAACACAAATAGACTAAACAATGCAATTAATGAATATTCAGTCATTCCAAGCCTAAAAGGGTTAAATTTTTTTCATAAAATTGAATGCGCATATTTTCTAATTCGACAGACCGATTCACCTCCAAAAGGTCACCAACAGTTGTTAAAATAGTCAAAGAAAGTTGAGATTCCAGCGGAATCATAGGGACGGTAAAGCCTCATTCAGAAGTTTGCAAACCCTTTACAGGATTTCGTTAAACCACTCAACAAATTCAATAATTCGCCACAAAAAGCAATTCCCAACGGATTCAGATCGAAACTGAGCCAAGTGCCTGAAAGCTCATTTCTCATTGATAAATATTCTCGTCACCTTTTGAGTGATTATTTCGGCTAAATTATTCGCCACTGTTAAAATTTCCTCCTCTAATAAAAATCTTCAACCCTTTACTTTTTGATTACTTATCTCTTTAGTCAAATAACAGCTCAAAAGATTGAAATCACAATTCCGTTAATGTCCTTTTTGCATAACCATCAAACTCCTCTTAATAAAAAACCGCTGTCGTGGGTGTTCTCACCATATATATTTCCTCACAGTGAAATTTCTTCTCAAAAGTTTTCTGAATCCTCGTAAGCTGATATCGGTAAGTTATTCTCATCTTTTTTCTCACCCCTTTCAACTCTGGGGTGGTTTCTTATTTCAAAAGAAATTCGTATTATTTTCAGCCAAAGAAAATGCGAAAAACAAGGCTTGTAATCCTACCCACAAAGTGTCTTCATCAAATGGGATTCCTCCTGTTGTTCCTTTCCTGTCCTGTCATCGGCGATTGGGGAAGGATTCGTCCAGAAAGTGAGGATTCGCACAGGTGAGTGTTCATTTGGGTGTGAGGTGAGGGGGGAGCTAAAGAAAGCTGTGCTTTTGCTTCACAGGGCGATTCAGATCGACAGGGAGGGAATTTCCGCCCTGCAGAGAGACCCGCCTGGAAAACTCCTCAACTTTCTCTACGAGAATGGATCCGATCAATGCCAACCGAGCGAGGAATTGGATTTAGATGGAATTACCAAAAAAGCATTATTTCGAGAGGTGAGGAAATCTGAGGAAAGACGAGTCGACTTTGAAAGGGTGACTCGAGAGAGGGAGTCGGAACGAAGGGAAGCAAATGATGGAAGAAGAGACGCTCGAAAAGAGATGCGAAGAACTGCTGACGAAAGAAGAAACATAAGAAAGGAGCTACAAAATGGCGTTCGTAGAGATATGAGGGAAATGTCACAAATCCGCACGAGGAACACTGAGTTACGGCAGACAAGAGGCGAACGACAGAATGAGGGAGCTACAAGAAGACTGGTTTCTGCAAGGCGAATCTCCAACGAAATGAAATCAAGAAATGTAAGAGAAAGGTTACATCAAGTCAGAAGAAATATGGAGAGGCAAAATGAAAGAACAGAACAGCAGAGACGATCTGTGATGGAAACGAGCGAAAGAGCAATTCGAAATACACGAGAAAGGAGAGAAAGGGAAAGCGAAAGGTTTCTCAGATCAGCAGAACGCGAAAATCCAGTCGACAACCGGAGATCTCTTCGTCTGCAAAACAGAGAAAGCGAAATGAGAGTGCGCAAATTTCGAGAGGAAGACCAGAGCAGACAAAATGAAAACCTATCTTCGGCTCGTAAGGAACAGAACAACATCAGAAGGTCTGAAACAGGACGAAATGATGAAAGCTCTGAAAGACGTTTTTCTCAAACTCGAAAAACTCGAATGATGGAAATCGATGGCGACGTAAATCAAAGATTGACAACCATCGAAAATCGACGAGATGTCGATAATAAGCGATCGTTCAGAGAGGAGATTAGAGAACGGCGAATTGCACCCTTAAACTCAAGACTGGAAAGGACAATGAAAATTATTTCTACAAGAGCAAGCGATTTGACCAAGCAACAAACTCTCCCGCAGGATATAAACCTGGAAGACAAAAACCCCAATGAAAAGTTGTCCGGAGGAATCACAAAATGGATGGATTTAAAAGAATATCAAAACTTTAAGGTAAGAAAAAGACTTTTAATATCGTGAAACAAAAGAGAAATAATATACCACGTACAACCAAAAGTTTCACATGAATGTTACTTTTCCAGACCGGGGATTGGACTGTGAACTGTGTCATTGGAGCCGTCGTCTATTTCTTCTCGACGAGACATATAAAAGCCGTGTAAACGCTTTCAGCCCCGGCTTTCCTCCATTTTAATTCCTGCGAACCGCTTCGACTCAGGTCTAATTAAACAAACCCCTTAAAAAATACACACGAAGCTTTATAATTAAAAAATCCTGCATGTTGCAGTCTTTCACAAATTTACCTATTCCGCTTTACAGTTTTTTACACTTTCAAATCAAAATCCTTCATTCAAACTAATCAATAATTAAAACGGTTAAGGTGCTCAACAGTTGAAAAATTATACACATATTCGCTTCGCCAAATAAGAGATTTATTTTCAAATATTATAAAAAAATCGTTACAAAAATTGTATTTATATAAAATAAAGATTATAATATATGTTATCAGAAATTTACAGTCTTATTTACCTCCAAAATTTTATCTATCTATCAATATATTTTTTATAAAACAGGACGGTACGTTGCAAAAAGGTATAATGTGAGATAATATACCAAACAAATGATTCTGAATCATTACTGACATTCGCCAAACGATTGTGACAGTTTTAAAAGATAACGGCAAACTTTGTGTGGCTGTCGGATTTTAATTTTGATTATATGAAAATATTGAAAATTAGATATGGCGATCAAAAGTAGAATAAAATCATATCAGTTTAAACACACATAGATAAACTTTTAAGAAGTGCTGTGCATTGACAATTTTCTTTTATCCTCACCTATTCACATAAAATTATTCAAAATTGAGTTGTGCTCACAATTCAGTGATAACAATAATAACACCGAGAATAAAACCTGAAAACTTCTAAAGCTTTTCCAAACTGCCAAAAGATAATTTTTTATATTTTCCATTTTTTAAATAAATTAAAATTTACAAAAGTGTTTGAGTGAAATCTAAATTTTTAAATTAAAAATTTCAAACGGTGATATTGGTGAACTCAAAATTTCTAATAAAACCGCTCATCACAGTCAGCGATTTACCAATAAAGAATGTAAATGCCTTGTGAGAGAACTCTGAGTTTCCAATTTGCTCAACAGTTTCCCCATTTCTTCTTCGTGGACTTGATGAAGTGACTGGAGCTGAAAAAAATAACAGGATTTTAACAGACTTAAAACACATAATTACAGCGTTTAAAAGCTTACATCATTTATCCTCTTCGCTTTAAGCTGCTCAAAATCCTCTTCTAAAGCTCTGATCCTGGACTTGAGGTCTTCGTTTTCCCTTTCAAACTCTTCGGGCACTGAAACTAAAACCACAACAATTACATCTCCATTAAGCTTTTTCACGAGTGTTTAAAGTCTTTGCATCGAATTTACCTTCGTAGGTTTCAGGATTGTAAGCTTTCTGGGCGCACGGTCCCAATCCTATCGTTTGTGTTCCTATATGGCTCTTCTTGCAGTTCTCCACTTTATTGTTCGTCAGTTTCTTTATCTGTTTTTTTAAAGACTCCATTTCCGTTTTGAGCTTTCTGTTCTCCTTGTCCTTGACGGTGAGCTCCCCTTGCAAACCTCTCAGAGTGGCCAACAGCTGTGATTCGTGATCCAGCAATTTCTGCTGTCTCATCAGCTGATGAATGCCGACATCGGAAAACGGTTTGTTTCGCATTAGTTTGTGTTTGACGGTGATATTCTCCTTATTTTCGGTCTTCTTTGTCTCTGAACCTTTTTTTTCAGGAACGTTTTCCGGAACTGAACTGAACTGAACGCCTACGCTCTTGACTTCCCTCTCGGTCTGGCAGAAGACTTCTTTCGAGACTGTCGACCTGGTGAGATTCTCTGTGGAAGGCATGTCTCTCTGTGCTTTTTTATCTGTGTCGGATGAAGATGGAGAGCTGGGGAGTGAAATTTTGTAGTTTTTCCTTTCGTGTGGGATGCAGGATTCAGAAACAGGGGAAACGATCTGAAAGAAAACATTTTAATAAGGCAAAAAATGAGCCAAAGGGAGATGTGAATCAAACACAAATAAGAAACAAATCAGTGTAAACACTCACACTATTAATGCTTCTTCTTAAGGCGAAAAATTTCTGCTGACTGTGAAGCGCTTCTCTCAATTTAAAATTTTCAGCTTCTAATTTATCCATTTGCTGATAATATTTGAGCTGTAATCACAATCATTGTCCATTTGTTATAGAACACAGAAGAGTTTCTGGCGACGTTTTCACTTTAAGCTCTCACCTTAAGAATAGAAAATTGTTCCTGAAGTCTTTTGATGCCCGCGTTTGAGACGGAAGTGACTTTTTCCCTCACAGATTCCATTTCCGATTTGAGGCTGTCGATCATTCCTCCTTGGTCTTCTGTCGTCACTTTCTCTGGACTTTGACCTTCCCCGAAAACTCCGGCTTTTTTTACCTGATCCTGAAAAATAAGCGACACTTTTTGTCAGAAAGCATTTCGCATCAACGCCATCCAATGATTTCATTTTCAGTCCGATACAAAAAAATGGTTAAAAATATAATTAAAATCGTCTGAATTACAACTCGATCTCATTCAAATAAAGAGAGTATAAAAAGTATTTCAATGCAAACGGATACGAGTGGTCGGGTCAAAAGCACGACTGCACAGTTCTATTTGACAATGTCACATAAAACATTTTTTCCCATTTTTATGAAATAAATTTCGAGGAAAAGTAAACGAATTTTACAAGAGATAAGGTGAAAGCCATTCGGATCGAAATTATTAGTTGCCTTGTAAACTGCCATCGCGACGGATTAAGAATATAAACTCGATTCAGAACGTGGTGGATACTAAATTAGCATACAACTCCCAATATTGTTGCTTTTGGGTTCATTTTGGTCGAAATTAACCCTTTGAGGTCGTATAAAATTTGGGTATGGGTATCTTTTGGTCGGAATTAATTTGTTTGGAAAGAGCAGGGATACATATACATAATATTCAGTAATATTTAGTATATTTTAAGAAGACAGAATGTCTAATTACTGCTAAATACAATCTAGAAAATATTCTTGGGAATTATACAATGTATCTGCGAACGTTCAAAAGACGACACCTCTTCGTTATCTCCAGAAAAGGTTTAATAGAAATTGAGGAAAAGTATAAACTGATATAGGAATGCATACAGTATAAGATTCGTATATATTCGTATATTTCCTTGCTGTCGTGGCTAAGAGTAGACATACAACCGCTAAGGGTTAACAGTTTGAAATTTCATTTTCGAAAATTGCCCCATAATTTTTATATATGTTACAGGCAAAGTATGAAATCCGGAATGGTATAGAATATCTTATGATTTTAGGCGAAGTACAGAAATCATTGTACAGCAAAACGCAAATAATTCAATACGATGTTATTATACATACTGTATAGTATGTATACTTCACGCTATCATCTGTCAAAAGATTCCACTCAATACAAAACCATCAAATCAGGTAAAATATACAACGACATTTTCGAAAAGTCAATTTCTAAAACCGACTACATTATGAATGAGAAAACAAGTTCAAGTTTTTGCACAGCAAACGAAAACATCAGGGAAACTTGATTTACTGGTGATCCTCGCTGATTTTTTATTCACTCATAATTTTATGCAACTTTCTTTTTCTATACGAACTTTGAGAGAGAGATTTGTCCCTCCGTATTTTCGCGCTCGGGCCTAAAACACTTAAGGATCGTTCATTAATTCTACGTTTGCACCCGAAACGAACTTCCGTTCTTCAAACGTCATCAAGAGTCTCCTTAAAGAGGTGGAAATTTTTTAAATTTGCTTTTTAACAACTGAAAACGGGAATCCCGAATTCTCATTTTGACCCTCTAAGAATTCAGAAAGAATGACACGCAGAGAAAATGAACGAAGACAAAGAAATAATTAAAACACCTGAAAAAATAAGTGTCCGAAGAAAAGGAAAAGGTTATGATTTGATTAAAAAAAAAAACAACCGTCTTTGAGGTCAGTAATACATTCTGGTCGACCCCAGGGAAGCGATGCACAGCCACAATTATAAACAACGCTCGAAACCCTAAACTCTTAGCCTCAATCCAGTTTGCGTGGGAGATTACAATCAAAACAACATCGAGAAGAATAGGTACGACTGACGGGCACCTTGTCAGGATTTTACAAAACAGTCAAACCAGTTTTATCTTTGTTCATTTTCACTTATCTCGAAAACAAAGCACAGAAATAAGGGACAATGAGTTCGTGGCCTATAAACGAAGAGTGCACCCCAAACGGATGTGAAAGCCTAAGGATGACACATTCAAAGTCTCAGAACAGAGAAATATATATCAAATTCAGGTTCAAAGGAATATAATTCTAACAATAATGAGCCTGGTGGATTCAATAAATTTTAAGAGGTAAAATTTAAGTACAAAGTTAAAAACGAAAAGCACTTAAACAAATGAGAAAATGGCAAAAGTTGGACACATAAAAGCAAAGTATAGAAATTCAGCATTTAATATGAAGCCTTAACTGAAGAAGCGCATTCCGGGAAATTTTTTTTCTTTTCCCAATGTTGGAGGCAAATAATTCATAAAAATGGTTTCGTTCGGAATAAATCTCACCCGATTTTCTTTAAAGACATGTCTTCGCCTCTTACAATTTTTATTCTGAAAAATGTTCACTCGGAGCGCACCGCATCTCTCAGGTTTGATTTCCACCAATTCAGCAACCATCCTCCAATCAACTCTCCTTCTCAGATCTTCTGCAGTTCCACCAAAGTTCCCTGCTTCCCGAAAAAAGTTTCGATCCGGCAATTGGTGACTGCTTACGTGACTCTGAATAAAAGCGGTCGGTGTTGACATTGACAGTTCTGCTCGAAGATATTATCGTTGCGGCGCATCTCCCGTTCACAATATTAAGGCACGTAAGCAGGAGGTGGTGAGGTAACATTATATATATATGTCCGGCACCCGCCAAGACCCAGTGCCCTTGCACGATGCGATCGGTGTTGTTCGTGGTAGGAGTTTCTCTGCTAACGGTCCTCGGGGCCGTTAGAGCGGATGATTTGAAAAATTCCGTTTTGGAGGAGTCTGCCTCCAAAATTCCGCCATTAACTCAGGGTGAGTTCGTTTTTGTTTTATTTCCTTTCATTACGGCATGTTTGCAATTTACCCAAATTCGGAATACTTCGAGTAATTAAAAAAATACAGGGGAATTTTTAGGAACTAAGACTGAAACTATAAATACTCCTGGGGTACGCGCTATAAAGGATAACCTTTTGTAAGTTCATTGAGACCTTTAGAACTAATTATTACGGGCAACATTAACTTCAAAAAGTTTTTCCAACTGTTCAAAAAAATGTTGGCTTATTTGAATATAAAGTACAGTATTTTCTACCCCAGAAGAATATTCAGTGGTATAAAATGGAATGCATAAATACAGAAAATGGAATACAAAATAAAGATATGAAATAAAGAAGTATTGGTGACTTTAAATTAAAGCACTAAGTGGTTGATACCCTGTTGAAGTGCAATATACACCGGCGTTAATGAAAAATATAACCTTCGTGCACGCGACCACTGATTTCATTCGTTTCACTGATTAACTTTAATTACATGTGATGTCAAGGTTAATGAAGTTCAGGAACCAAAAATCACCTCATGTTTTTAGACCTGATTTAGACAAGCAAAAATGACCACATTTGATCACCAAATAAATGATACAAAAAATTCATTAGGGAGGAAAAACATTTAATTTAAATTTCACTTGAGCAAAACTATTCTGACTGCTGAATTACAATATCCCATAATATTAATGGCATATTTTTTTATTCTCAGAAAAACCAGAGGTCAATGCCGAGGTTAATGAAAATCTCAACAAAATCAACAGCAAACGAGAACCGGAAATAAAACCGACTGAGGAAAACTCTCCGCCAAAGCAAAATGAGGCAGCGAAACCGATGGAAAAGGACAAAATATCGGAAGCGGAAAGAATCGATAAACCCAACGAAGAACAAAAAGTAACTTACAACGGAGTGAAAGTCTTAAGGGTGATCATTCAGAACAAGGAACAAAAGAAGATGCTCAGGCAATTGGAAAACAAAGGGGGTAAGTGGTTGCCCGCAAGAAGAAAGTGCTGGCAAAGCCTTTCACTCCAAGAGCTACCAGCTCGCGTGCTATTTTTACCAATTGACATCCTCCTCGAATCAGGTATTACTCGTTATGAACGCGACACCTGACCGTAAACATATCGTTTACATGTGAAAACTGATCATGTTGAACTCGGGCCAAAAATATTTCATTTCGTTCCAGTTTCCCAGTTTTTTTCAACGTCTTAAAAATACATAATTTATTGCCACTTTGAGCAGCCATTAGCCCATTTTCAAGTGCCCAACAAAATCTCAAGGTAAAGGTCAAGACTTTATTTCTTCTCCTTAGACATCAGCAGGTGGTCGGGGAATGGCACCGCCGTTGACATCCTCATAAAGCAGGAAAGCGTCTACAATCTTCTCAGAGATAAGAAATTAATTTACGATGTCGTGATTGATGACTTGCAAAAGGCGATCGAAGAAGAGAATCCTCCACTGCCGCAGGACGAATGGTCAGAATTGGAAGGAAGAAAAGGTAAATGGACATAGTTTTTCTTCTGTTGTATATGTATCTCGCGCAGACATATGAACAATCATTAAATATATATGTAAAAAGCATGCTCAGAGGGGCGGGGAGGAATATCCTTTGTAAATATTCGAAACAGCCTAACAGCATTTATTTTTTCTATTTTTTAACAATCGGGGAAAAGATAATTAACAATAACAATAATGGGCTGGTAGTGGAAGCTTACAGCCAGTGGATGGGTACGTCATTTACGAGTCCATTCCAATACTGGATGATTAACGATTTCGCCCGAAGCAGCAGTAGAGCGGATTATCAAGCGCATTTTCATGGATCCAGAAAATCAAAAAGAAAAAAGAAGAAGAGGCGAGGTATTTATTATTAACAAACTGCTTTAATTAACCGTCTAATGAACATTAACAAAAGAAATGCTGCCATTTCACAACAAATATTAACTTGGCTGAATTACTACAGGGCACAGAATGACCTGGCAGATGTACCACAGAATGTCCGATATCCACGGTTACATCGATTACCTCACCGCCACTTATCCTGATACCTGCTCCCAAGAAACCATTGGCTATTCTATAGAAGGCAGACCTCTGAAGGTTCTTAAAATATCCTCGGGAGAACCAAAGAGCAAAGCGATTTGGGTCGACTCCGGTGAGTTGTATTTACAATCGAATTTATTTTTTCAACTCAAATGCTAATCAAAGAAAATGTCAGGTATACACGCGAGAGAATGGATAACGCCCGCCACATCGACATACATAATCAATCAAATGGTTGAAAATGGAGACGGCACACATGGTGTTGATTGGTATTTCTTACCCATCGTCAACCCCGATGGCTATGAACATTCCCATACGACTGACAGACTATGGAGAAAGAATAGGGCAAACTCTTACAAAGGTCTGATTTCAATGACAGAAGCAAAAGTACTGATCGCGTTTAAGGGAAATAATTTAAACCCTTTAATGCCGACAGGTCCTTGTGCTGGAACGGATCTCAACAGGAATTTCGGCTACCGATGGGGAGGTCAGGGTTCTAGTCAACAACCGTGTAGAGAAACCTATGCGGGTGCGGGTCCATTTTCAGAACCGGAAACAAATGCCATTAACAAATTTGTCATGAGTAAATCAAAAGATTTAAAAGTATGTGCAATGATATTTCAAACTTAAAACTTTCGACCCCACGAAGAGTTCTAACACTAATTTATTCCAGGCCTACGTGTCTCTACACAGCTACGGCCAATACATTTTATACCCATGGGGTTACGACAGGAAAGTTCCCCCAGATTATTCAGACCTGCACAGAGTGGGCAGAGCAATGGCTCAAGCAATGAGAAATTCAGGAGGACAAATATACAGAGTGGGCTCTGCAGCTGCAACGCTTTATCCAGCTTCGGGTAACGGCACATTAATTACAATTGAATGATTAATTAAAGTAAGTATTCGCACATGAAAGACTTTGTTGTTTCAGGTGGATCCGATGACTGGGCCAAGGGAACTGCAAAAATCAAATACACTTACACAATAGAACTGAGAGATACAGGGAGACATGGGTTCGTCCTTCCGGCCCAATACATCCAACCCACAGCAAAGGAGGCTTATGCAGCATTTAAAACTCTAGCAAATGAAGTTACACAACTATAAATTTATTTCCCATGTTATTATCAACTTGTTATAGATATTTATAGTAATATTTATTAAATTATTTTTAGTTGTATCGATTAAAGTGTAATTGTTTTTATAACTCAGGGAGTAAACACCTTATTTGTTAAAGTATAATTAACTGAATATGTTCCTTCTCTTAAATTCATTTTTAAAATCCACTCATTAAATATTTCACAGTTTATGGTTTTTGGGGTGAAAATAAAAGTAATACATTGACTAGGCTTACCTTTATTTGTTCTACTTCTTCCAGTACCCTTAATATCAGCTTTTCTGCAAAAAATTAAACTTTTAGTCCTTATATCATGTAGAAACTAATCTAAAATCTAATGATTTAAAATTTAATCTAATACTATACCAAGTTCACCATAGAAACCTACCATCTATTTTTGATGAAATGAGATTTGAACCTTTATTTTGATTACCACTCCTCAAACAGAGGTCTCCTGAGTTATGCACAACATAATCATTTGCTTTTTTGCTATCAACTGATTTCAACTCAGTCAAACACTTAAAATTACCAATAGAAGTGTATTGAGGAGTTCTGTTGAAATTTAATAAGTCTGTCCCAACAGTTGTTGGTAATGCATAGCCCATATTCTGGTAAATGTTCTCAGTTACTGTATTTATCTTATCTTCTCCCATATATTTCAGTACATTTTTCCCCTGTTTATTATTTCTTGAACTACTTTTTAAATCCTTTGTCAGTTTCTTTCTAGGGAAAATTTTAGGTACTTTTTCAGTTACTTTTGGTTTCTTGTTTGCAGATAATCTAACAGGTTTATTTTGATAAAGTCTTTCAAAACAGTTTAATAATTTTACTGATTTATTAACAGGGACCAGTGAAGATTTTACTGAATCAGGAGTTTTAACAATTTTGGAATGACTAGATTTCACACTTGTTAAATTATCCAAACTTGTGTCTTCTTTGGTATAAATATTTCTGTCATTGCTTTTCAGTGAGTTATTGTGTTTAGGAGATGAATCTGGAGATCTGTTAGTCAACTGCATTTCTATCATTGTTGAAAATTCTTTTAAGGAATCAATAGTTGATTTAATGTGATTACAGGAACCTCCTGGTGAAAATATCTTAACTGATGTCTGCTCCACAGGAGAATTAAGATGTTTACAAACATTTTCTTCACCATAATCATCAGTTATTAAATGGTCACTATTAGCTGGAGTGTTAAAATGTTTGCTGTCATCAATGGGCAATTCCTCAAAATAACAATCTTTACTGCTCTTCAAATCATCTCCATCTTGACTGATATCCTCTAATTTGTTTTCCTCTGTTTCTAATGATTTTATACTATTTGATTTGACTGCTTTGTTGCTTTCAGATTTATCAATTAAATCCTCAGCTTCTTTTATAATATTTTCAACATGTTGATCTGTTAAATCACCATTAAGGTCACTTAGCCCACTCAGCTGATCCATCACTGTGCTGAGTTCAATTTCACTGAGCTCTGAAAAAACAAATTTTTATTTATGTCAAAATATATATCATTTTTAAATGATTTTTTAGAACAAAATTTTTTAATTAAATTCCAAAGGCTTCAGATAACATTTGGATATTATTACCTGGAATGGGAGACAGGTGTAGTAGTTGTATTGCTTCTATATCCATTTTTAAAAGTTAAAAATGTAAGTTATTCCAGTCTAAAACGAAAATCTGAACAAGGCAAGAACACTACCTTTCCAATTTAATTCCCAATAAAATTTTAAAATGCATTTGAAAGTTTTTCAGTTATCACTAAACCAAACAAAATCTAAAGAAAAAAATATAAAATTCAATACAGTGAAAGAAAAAGGAGAAGTTCAGACAAAAGGAAACAAAATTAAAATTTAAGCTGTAAACCGTAAATTTAATTTCGAAAGTTTGAATTTGTCTAGTTCCACGATTGTAACACACTCACGTTTGAATTCCGATTTCCGCCATTTGTATTTCATAAATTCCTTCAACTTGATGGTTTTATAATTAATCCTCAACTGAATTAGAAATTAAATTGATAATGAGAAAGTTCAAACTTATTTCGGTAATTTCAAGATTGCTTTTGTCCTGCCATAAATGAAATAGTTTTGTAGAAAGTTCACGTGAGACCGTTGACCGTCATTTTTCCCTAAAACTCATAATACGTTTAAATACTTAATCATAAAACAATAATTCTATAACAAATGAGCAGCGAGGAAATTTATGTAATTAATAAAATGACTCAAAGCCGGAGATGTTCGGAGAAACCTTTTCTCAGATGGTTCATAAATCTGTCATTTCTTGGTAAATTTTCCCAATTTTGGTACCTATCGAAGAAAAATAAAAAATGTTTAATTTTATACCTTAACGATATAGTTTTTTTTATGAAATATAAAAAATTTAAATAATTATTTAAAACTATTTTGTCCGAATTCCCTTTAATTGTAAATTTAAATTAAAGCGAAAACACTACGAAAAAGATTTGGGCTGTGACAATGTTTTTTTGACTAAACGCGGCATAATTTTAATAAAAATTTTATCTGAGGTCGAAATCTAAATTTATGATTATATTGTGATCTTAAATATTGACATAAAATAGCTCATTATCAATGAAAGGATATGCATAAAGCAGAAATAACCATGGTAACGAGTCAAGGAGGAGATCGATACGAATTCACCTGTTGTTCCAAACGCGATATTTCAGATATCCGTTGAAATTAACGGCGTATATTTGTAGGTGGGACTTTAACTTTGCTTTTACAAACATATGTTTATTCATTTTTCATTCATTTTATAGAAATAAGTTTCATTTTTGGATTAAATTCTAGCATATCGTAATACCAGCAGGAATATTTTTTTTATAAACTAAAAAATAATTTTTCGTTCATAACAGATACGAGTCAAACATGACTACAGTTAAATTCATACTATGCTTAGCTCTCTTGTCAGGCATTGCATCATCATCGCCCGTTGAAACGAAGAAAAAAGAAAAACCATCAATTCCAGAAGTGACTACTCATGCTCCTGTAAAGGGTGAGTTTTTACTTTTTAATCATCTTTAATTGTATCATTACGGAATCAATTAATTTAATTGCTCATTTCAGTTAATGCACCCAAAAATATAAGTAATGAACAAGTACAAAGTTTAAATAATGCACAGGTGGAGAAATCTTCTACAAAAAAACGCGGTGAGTACTTTAATAAAAAGTGCACAGGAATTAATAACTAAATAAGTTTTTAATTTTGCAGATGTTCCGAGGGTTTTTACGGACAAAAATGAATACGTCGATGATGACTTCTATGAAGGACGGGCAACCGAAGATTATGATGAAAATCAGCCTTTGAGGACATATGGAAACTCCAGAATTGAAAATTCAATTTTTGATTCTGGAAAGTACAGAGGTATGATTTTTTTAAAAAAGCTTTCGTAAAGTCAGAAGCATTAAAACCGGAAACAGATATTGATTTCTACATGCTACAATAATTTAAAAATGTTTAGATGTTAAATGAAGAATGTTATTCCAGGTAATGACTATCGCTATTATGATGAGGAATCAAGAAGAAAAAGAACGGCCAATTTAGAGGGAATTTTCAACAAAGCTGACACTAACAGAGATCGTGAAATTCATTTGTCTCCAGAAGATATTATGGTGTTGGCAGCTTATAATCAGCAACGTCGTCTTTATAACAATTATCCTTATGGGTAAGACTATTAACGGAAATTTTTAATTAACTAACTTAACGGAAAAAACGAATTTTATTTCAGTCGTTGGAACGAAGTAAATAACGACGTCGATCTGTCGGAGGAGGAAACGGAAACTGAAGAAACCGACGATAGACCTGCTAGTTTCTTCGACAGGTACTACGATCAGAGGTACCAAAATTGGGAAAATTTGCCTAGAAATGACAAATTTATGAACCATCAGAATAAGGGTTTCTCCGGATATCCCCAATTCCGGGTGCCGCTTTATAAGCGAGCCATTTTATAAATTACATAAATTTCTTGCAGTTTTTTTGTTATAGAATTATTGTTTTTGTGAATATATATTTAAAATAAATATATTTAGTGTTTCTAGGGAAACATGACTATCCATGATTTCCTTTTTAGAACGATCTCACGTGAACTTGATTTATGGGAGGAGAAAAAACAATCTTGAAATTATCCGAACAATATATAATCAGTTTTAAAAATTTATTATTAATTCAATTATATTATTAGGAACGTTTTTAGTTACTGAGGAGTCAGTAAATTACCAGAATATTTCGTTCAACATTAAAATAAGGGTTTTATCCGTTCATTTCAACAAAATTAGAAAAACAAATTATTAAACTGATCACTTATTTTTGCTTTCTACTCCAGAACATTAAATTCCATGTCGTCTTCAAATGACATTTCATTTCTCGCCATATCGAGAAATCTTACATTTATAGATCGAATTCAAAAAGTAATTTTACTAATTTATATTGATATAAACTTTTATACAGTTGGGTATGTTTAAATGTATTTGATTGTGTTAAAATTAATCTGTGTACGTGACGGGGGCCACATTTACCAAATCAAAGCGTTTCGTTCTTGATAGTAAAACATTACTACCTTAAAAAAATGATAAAATTTTTGAATGTTTGCGAATATCTGTATTTAAAATGGCGAATCTGTTTATTCTACTTCCACGTTAAAATTGCGTAGGTCGTTAGAGGTCATTGTCTATCAATTTTGTCAAAGCTGTCATCTTTTGTTTATTATTTTAAAGGAAATTGTTAGAGTGTAAATATTATTTAAAAAAATCATCTGGAAAAATTAACGAAAAAGTAATTTTATTAAACATTTTTTCAGTGGGGTGAAATTTAAAATTTTTAAATTAGTAATTTTTTTCTTATTGTTTATTTTATGCTGAAAAAGCATTTGAATTTTATCTCATTATTATTGGATTCGTCTCGGATATTTTATTTCGCTTATATTTGTAATTTTATATTACATGATTGAAATAAACGAGTTTTAAAATAAAGGTATTGCATAATGTCATAACAGGTTTTTCCACCCAGATTATGTTACGTTTCAAATCAACTCAGAAAATGAAAAAACTTTGTTTTGATAAATATAGTGTTGAATACTTTCAGAAATTTAATAATGACTCAAAATAAGTAAGAAAAACTATTAAAATGAGTAAGTCCAAAAGTCAAAGAAGTGAAGATCACAGTGTTGAGACACTGGCAGAAGTTTTTAGATGTTTCATTTGCATGGAAAAACTTCGCGATGCTCACCTGTGTCCTCATTGCTCCAAACTGTGTTGCTATGTTTGCATCAGACGATGGCTCACTGAGCAAAGATCTGAATGCCCTCACTGCAGAGCTACATTACATCTCCATGAAGTAGTCAACTGCAGATGGGTTGAGGAAGTCACTCAGCAGTTGGACAGTTTGCAAGCTGGATGTAGTTCCTCTCCGAGAAATGATGATGATCTCAACAAAGACAAGTGAGTTCTACAGATATGAAAACTGGTAATGTCTTTCTGTATTTTCTTAAATATTAATTTGGAAATTTTCAGATGTGAAATTCATTCTGAAAGGTTAAGTGTGTATTGTTGGAGCTGCCAAATTAGTATTTGTCATCAATGTGCCTTATGGGGGGGAACTCATAGTAATCACACTTTCAAACCCTTAGAAGAAGTTTATCAGCAGCAGGTAAATCAAATCAAAGATGAGGTGTCTCATTTAAGAAGAAGACTTGTAGAATTAATTAGTTTGGTAAGTTTCTCATTTAATCAAACATAAATAGTTGGATCATTTGTACAATTAAAGATTTCATTTAGGTTCAAGAAGTTGAAAAGAATGTTGAATCCGTAAGGTCTGTTAAAGATGAAAGAGTCAGGGAAATCAGGAATGCAGTAGAATCAATGATAGCCAGATTAGACTCTCAATTAAAAGCTAAATTGTTGACTCTTATGGGACAGAAGAATCTTCTCACACAAGAAACAGAGCAGTTGGAGGCAATTATTCAGGAGGTGGACCAACGATTGCACTCTTGCTCTCGTTCTGAATTGGTCTCAAAAAGTGGGGATTTGTCAAGGTTTGCTATATTGGTTTATTAATTGGTTTTGCTTCAGATGTCTTTTCTATTCAGTTCATTTTTGTTCTTAATAATTTCTTTAAAAACTAAATAAATTTTTTGTGTAATCCTCAAGAAGTTTAAAACATCATTGAAGGCATAAAAATGCATAATTAGTCAGTATAACTTTTATAAGTTAATGATTGAGTGTATTTTCTTTTTCAGATTAATTCATCAACTCAGGAAAAAGCCAATGGCGAGCTTCGTCACTGCCCCGGTCCCTGCAGATTTCCAAAGCGAAATTGTCCCCGGCTACGACAGCAGCACGTTCGTCATGCAGAATTTCACCGCCCTGCAGCGCAAAGCAGACCCAGTCTATTCCCCTCCTCTGCACATAAACGGATTGTGCTGGAGGTTAAAAGTCTATCCCGATGGAAACGGAGTCGTACGTGGAAATTATCTATCGGTTTTTCTGGAACTGAGCGCGGGGTTGCCGGAAACGTCAAAATATGAATACAGAATGGAAATGATTCATCAGGGCTCGAGAGACGCGAGTAAAAACATAATCAGAGAGTTCGCTTCCGATTTCGAAATTGGGGAGTGTTGGGGTTACAATCGGTTCTTTCGTTTGGATCTTCTCGCGAGCGAAGGTTATCTCAACACTAACACGGATTCTCTAATTCTAAGCTTTTTAGTTCGACCTCCGACCTTTTTTCAAAAATGTCGCGATCAGCAATGGTACATAAATCAGTTGACGAAAATTCAAAGTCAGTACATATCGCAAATAAATGACCTAAAAGAAAGACTTAATTTGAAAGTGAGTCGAAGCTCGAATTTCCCCGGCACACCGAGAGAAAATTCTTCGCTTCCTTCGCTGCCTTTTTTAGAAAGGCGCGTCCAAGAGACTCCTGTTCGCAATGTCGACTCTTCGTCCACCATGTCGACATCGACGGGATCGTCCACGTCGCGGCGTAAAAAGTTTCGAACTCCGAACGACAGTCAGGGAGGACTTCTGAGTCCTTTGGGCGATTCCAGCGGCAGCAGCACGTCCAGTGAGGCGGAGCATGACGACAGCGAAGTGGAACTCGACAACGAAGCGTACGAAATGGTGGGAAATGATAACAACTCCGTGCAATCGAACGACGAAAACGACGTTGACGACGAAGCCATGTCAGGCGACAACGACGTTGAATATAATTTGGCTCAGCAATTATTTCAGAATCCTTCGACGTCCGGCGCCGGAGGACAGAACCTCTCGGATAGTCTCCAGGACGAGTTAATGCTCTTTCACTTGTTCGAGATGCAGGATCGAAACTCGGATCGGTGGGGCACTCCCAAGTCAAGATCTCAAGACGGGTGGTCGCTTCATTCTCACCTCAATCACGAACCTCCTTCTCAGAATCGGAGGAAGTCCCTCAACACTGCCATCAGCGTTTTGGACACGCTGCAGCTGGACATGGATTTGTCTATACTCTGGTCCAGCAGAGAAGGCTGTTCCAGCAACTGGGATCGCTCTCACGTGCTTTCCCAGACACTTCTTCAGCCCTCACTTAACATTCCAAAACTCGGTTTGAGCAAAAACAGGAGGAAGGGAAGCGTTTCCGCTCATAACTTAACCGAGAGCGAGCCCAATTCCGTGGAAGAAAGGGTTCTTGCATTTAATTCTCTACTGTCTCAGATACAGTTACCCGACACGGACAGTTCTTTGTCCAACAGGATCGCCAAGTTGGATTTGGGGAGTTCGGAGAAGTCAGGTGCAGGAAGCAGAGGATCCTCCGCCTCCAGTCAATACGACATGACAAACCTCACCTCGCGGGAACCCCAAATCTTAATTCCTGGTTCGAGTCAATCCAAACCTGATGGAGGGAGAGGAGATTCAATTAGTAGCAACAATCAATAATAAAGCAACGATAATGAGTGATATTATTTGTACTTTTTACTTTCATAAGCACGCTAGTCTTTTTTTTCTACTTTTGAAATTATTTTTTATTCAGTTGAGTACTTAAAATTTGTATTTTTTTAAAGTTCACATTAACTGAAACGAAGGGACCAATAAAATACGGTTTGTGCCTTAATTGCTTTTGTTAATTCCTCCATGAAAAGATAGTCCAATACTCTGTATCATGATTTTTAATTTTTCGTAAAAATTACAAGTAATTTTAGGCGTTACTGAGTTGCACTCCTAAAAGATACTTTTGAAGGAAGCGGGCTTGAAGTTTCCTTTTTAGTAATTTTTTCATTACTTTCTATAAATTACTTTAATTATAAGACTTTCTAATAAATCAGTCTATAGTCGTTTGAAACTGAACTTTAATGTTTCTTATCGTAAAAGTTTCTGTTTTTCCAATTTTGCCATTCATTAGTTCTGCCTTAAAAATGAGTAATGGCAACGTGAAGTAGGCCCATTTTAAAAATGGCGGTAATATAGTGTTCAAATAATCGATTTGCTAATTTATTTTTGTTTTTCATTTAGTTTGTTATTTGCTGAATCATTAGTAATTGTATCGTATATGTTACTCTATTTCTTCAGTTATCAATTCTTTATTTTTAGTTACCTTAAGGTAATACCTAATAATAATAAATAGAAGAGTTCAGTAAGTCTCACATTTTCAGAATATTTGAGCACAATTTGCAAATCAATTTGTACAGCCGATAATTTTCGCCATCACTTTCATGGCAACGAATAGTTCTTTTGCTGTAGGTAAGATTTCAGCTGCTGGAAGCAAAAAACCGAAACTTCCTCTGTCCCGCAGTTTCACAGCATAGGAATACTTTATCCCCGCCACTCCTTTTGCCCAGTCTTCCGAGGTTCCTAATGAGATGAATAATTTTGAGATTTCAAAATTTGTTTTCCTCTTCCAAAAGAGCCTAATTTCATACCTGATACGGGGTAAATAAGCGAAGCACTTGGCCCCACATCGTAATGGCTTCCCGTGACGTATGCGATGGCTTGGGCTGCTTTTTTCGCCATTTTCTCCATTTCTGAGTAATCGGGTGTCTGAATGATAAACGAAAATATTATTCATTTAAATACCAATTTTAGATTGTTTAAAAAATTAATGTTGAGTAAAGTGGACTGACCTTTTTTGTAGTGTAACTCCAAGGAACCAACCACATTTGGGAATATGCGTGCAGAGTTATATACATTTTTATTCGGTCTTTCGCATTCATTATAAAGTTAGATATGGCTTTTGTTTCCGGTTCTGAAAATGGTCGAGGACCCGGATATTTCTCTTGGCATGGGTCTTCAGATACCCCTCTTTCTCCCCAATGGAAATCAAAATTCCTGTTTAAATCTACTCCCTCGCAGTAACCATAGAAAAGTCCTTCTGAAGCAAAAATAATCAAATTATAATTCTGATAGAATTTTTTGACTGTAAAAAATCAATCTTACTGAAAAAACTGTAGTCCGATATGTCGTGTTTCGATCGAGTTTTTCTCCAAAGTCTATCGGTGGTGTGAGAATACTCGTAACCGTCGGGATTGGCGACCGGTAAGAAATACCAAATAGCACTGTCTACAGTTTCTTTATGCTTATTGTAGTTTTCAACAAACTGTCTAACAATATACAGAACAACTGACGACGTTATCCACTCTCTGCCATGCATACCTGTCGTAGGACAAAATAAAATACTTTTTACTGGAAGAATTGATTTGAATACTCTGACCAGTGATTTTATTTATACCTCCATCAATCCAGAAAGATGGCTTCCTTTCATCCTCACTGTTGTCGTTTCTGTAGTTGTCGGAAAAAACTTTGACAACTTTTAATGGCAATCCCTCCGTTGTGTAACCTATAGTTATTAATTCTACAATCTGCGGGTAAGAAAATGCAAGAAATTCCATATAACGCACCATATCACCGTACCGATGGTATCTCATCCAAGTCATCGGATGTCCTCTTTTACCGATTAGCTTATCGCGCTGTTGCTTGTTCATTTTCGGATTTTCATGAGCGATAACTTTCTACAAAGAAAATAGGCATTCGATTGGACATTCAATTCCTTCCAGAGATTAAACACAATACGATTTTCAATTTCTCAATTTTCACCATTAGAATTTTTTAGCTCCGTTTCTAATTTTGCTTGGAAAAATTGGTTCAGAGAAATTACGCAGATGCTTCACTGATTTGTTTTCGGCAGATTTCACTCAGGTTAATTTCGAACGCTTACTGATATTCCATATTACATCAAGAAAATAATACATTAAGGAAAACTGAGCGTGACCGTTAAAAATCTAGTTTTGAAAAGTTTGGTTTAAACTGGGCCATTATTTTGTCATGGAGTGAACGTTTAATGGAATAAAATAAAATAACTCCCAAGTCATTTCGTGCGGCAGGTCCTTTCACAGTCCCGAAGATGAGATGAGATGTTAAATTTAAAAATTTAACGTCAAAACGCGCTCATAGAGTAATAAACCAAGTATATATGGGCGCAATCATTTGCACGTCTAAGGCAGAAAAGTCGTGTCAATAGACTGAACATGTTATGTCGTGGTTTCACTTTAATGGTGGTGTTTAGTGACAGAGCATTTTTGTAATTTTGTTTATTTCATACTTTTAATTATTAGCATTAAATAGTGAAAAAATATCAAAATGTATATAACGTCCGCAGCGGGGATTATTTCTCTCCTTGATGAGGATATGCCAGAGCTAAAAATTTTTGCACTTAGGAAATTGGATGCTATTGTCGATGAGTTCTGGATGGAAATTTCTGAAGCCATCGAAAAAATTGAAATACTTCATGAAGACAAAGATTTTAGCCAACAGAATTTAGCGGCTTTGGTCGCAAGTAAAGTGTATTATCATTTAGGTTCATTTGAGGATTCATTAACGTATGCTCTGGGAGCTGGCGATTTATTTGATGTGAATTCCCATTCGGAATATGTCGACACCATAATAGCAAAATGCATTGATCATTATACTCAGTTAAGAAACGCTAAAATGGAAGATAAAGAAAACGCTAAGAACATCGTGATAGATCCACGTTTAGAAGCGATTGTGGATAGGATGTTTCAGAGATGTCTTGATGATGGTCAAAGCAGACAGGCACTTGGATTGGCACTTGAAACGAGAAGAATGGATATTTTCCGAAAGTCAATTACAGAGTCAGATGACTTAGTAGGAATGCTTCATTATGCCTTTCATGTAGCAATGAGTCTAATCCAGAACAGAGGATTTAGAAATGAAGTTTTAAGGGCACTTGTAGATTTATATAGGAATTTATCAGTTCCAGATTATGTAAACATGTGCCAGTGCCTGATTTTCCTTGATGAGTCTGAATCAGTTGCTGAAGTCTTAGATAAACTAATTATAGGCTCTGAGCAAAATGTTCTTATGGCTTATCAAATAGCCTTTGATTTATATGAATCTGCTACACAACAATTTTTAGGTAGAGTTCTACATGCTGTAAAGGCCACAGCTCCCATACCAAGTGCTATTGACAAAATTTTGAAAGTTCAGCCTGAAAAAGCACCAGAGGGATCAATTGAAGCTGAAGAAAAGCCTGTTGAACAATCACTTAATACTTTACCAGAGGAAAAAAGAATATACCAAGAAAGGCTTGAAAAATTAGCTTCAATTTTAAGTGGTGCAGTTACTATTGATCACCATCTTCAATTTCTAATTCGCAGTAATCATGCTGATATGTTAATACTCAAAAACACAAAGGAAGCAATCAGGGTGTCCATATGTCACACTGCAACTGTCATTGCCAATGGATACATGCACAGTGGAACCACAAGTGATCAGTTTTTGAGGGACAATCTTGAATGGTTGGCCAGAGCCACAAACTGGGCAAAACTGACAGCAACAGCCTCTTTAGGTGTCATTCATAGGGGACATGAAAATGAAGCTCTTGCTCTGATGCAGAGCTATCTTCCCAAGGAATCTGGTGCCACTTCTGGCTTCTCTGAAGGAGGAGGTTTATATGCCTTGGGTCTCATTCATGCCAATCATGGAGCAGCCATTATTGATTACTTATTAGGCCAATTAAAAGATGCTCAAAATGAGATGGTTCGTCATGGTGGATGTCTTGGTCTTGGCCTTGCAGCCATGGGCTCTCATCGCTCCGATGTTTATGAGCAGCTTAAATTTAATCTGTATCAAGATGATGCCGTTGTGGGTGAAGCAGCAGGCATTGCAATGGGCATGGTTATGTTGGGTTCAAAAGCAGAAGATGTCATTCATGATATGGTTGCCTATGCTCATGATACTCAGCATGAGAAAATCCTAAGAGGCTTAGCTGTGGGCATTGCACTGACAATGTTTGAGAGGTTGGAAGAAGCCAACAGATTCATCTATTCGTTGTGCATGGATAAAGATCCGATACTGCGAAGAAGCGGAATGTACACGATGGCAATGGCGTATTGTGGGACTGGAAACAATCAGGCCATCCGAACTCTCCTGCATGTGGCAGTCTCGGACGTAAACGACGATGTGAGAAGAGCGGCAGTGATCGGCATTGGGTTCTTGTTGTTCAGAACCCCGGAACAGTGTCCCAGTGTTGTGTCACTGCTGGCCGAAAGCTACAACCCTCACGTGAGATATGGGGCAGCGATTGCTTTGGGCATAGCCTGCGCGGGAACTGGCTTGAAGGAAGCGTTGGCATTGTTGGACCCAATGACCAACGATCCCGTTAATTTCGTTCGTCAAGGAGCCTTAATTGCGTCTGCGATGATTTTGATTCAGCAGACTGAGGTGACTTGCCCAAAAGTTAAAGAAATCAGGACTCTGTATTCGAAGGTCATCGTTGATAAGCATGAGGATGTCATGGCCAAATTTGGCGCCATTTTGGCCCAAGGTAAGGAAATTTCTTACCAGAATTTTTTTAATTATTCACAAAAGGGCGGTTTGTTTTTAGTTCTGCTTTTCAAAACAATTTCCTCATTTAATTTAATTCTGATTATTCCAGGTATCATAGATGCGGGTGGGCGAAACGTAACCGTATCTCTACAATCAAGAACAGGACACACGAACATGTTAGCGGTCGTGGGCATGCTGGTTTTCACCCAGTACTGGTATTGGTTCCCATTAGCCCATTGTCTTGCTCTCGCGTTCACGCCCACTTGTCTCATCACCCTCAACGCCCAACTGAAAATGCCCAAAATGGAGTTCCGGTGCAACGCAAAGCCCAGCACCTTCGCATACCCCGCCCCGCTGGAGGAGAAGAAAAGAGAGGACAGAGAAAAGGTGGCGACAGCCGTCCTCTCCATTGCAGCGCGAGCCAAACGGAAGGAGACCGACAGGAAAGACACAAAAATGGAAGTGGATGAGGAGAAGGAGGAAAAGAAGGAGAAGAAAGAAGAGAAGGACGATAAGAAGAAGAAAGACGAAGAGAACAAGAAGGAGCCCGAGCCCAATTTCGAAATTCTAAACAATCCTGCGCGAGCAATGAAACAACAGCTGAAAGTGCTGAGCATGGTGGAGGGCTCCCCGTACGTACCACTGAAGGATGTCAGCATAGGGGGGATCGTCATGGTGAGGCATGTGAATGATGGAACAGAGGAGGAATTGGTGGAACCGGTGGCGGCTTTCGGGCCGAAATCAGAAGACGAGAAGGAACCGGAACCTCCTGAGCCTTTTGAATATATCGATGATTAAAGCGCGAGAGAGACATTTAATTTATTTAACGCTTTAGTTGTGTTTAATTCTGTTTAAACCAAGTGATGAGAATTTAATTGAAGAACCGAAATCGTATTATTTTAGTTGTTGAATCGAGTGCAGCCTCCTCATCATTTTGAGTGGGAGAATTATTAAGTTAAGAATTATCATTATTTTGAAAATAGATTTTTCATTTTTAAATTATTGATTATAATATTTACCTGTAAATCCTTTATGAGAATTTCATAGTCAATTTCCTTTTCTTTTAAATAGTCTTTGACGTCTGTTATTGAATCCGGGGCAACAAGAAGGTCCGTATAATAGTTTTCCATAGGTGGAGTCCAAAATTCTGTGCCATCGATTTCATCCGGAACTTCTTTTAGGTGTTCTACTTGCCTCTAAAAAGACCGTGGGAAAAACATAATTCTTGTGCTTTTAAGGGCTTCAGAGCCATATTGAATTTGTACCATTCTTGATAAAGCTGTTAATTTAATAAAATTTAAACCAAAAATATTAAAAAATTTTTGAAGAGATTTATCCATACAATTGGATAAATGTAGTCTATGAACTAAATGAATTATCTCAGTGGGTTATTAACGGTTTGTTTCCTATTTCATTTACTTCGATGACAAATGAATTCACCAAATAAGACTCAAAATTTGAGTTTACGAATGAGGCAAAACAGAATTTAGAGGGCAAAATCTAATCTTTGAAGCATTTTTGGGGCGAATAAATCAAATTGAATTAATCAGCAAACACGTATTTTAAATCATTTTTCCAACATCTGCATAAAATATATCTATCTTTTCTGTAGATAGAGAAACTTCTCTATAAAATGCCTGCGGTGTTTGGATTTATTCCGTTGAGAATATACTGGTACAAATTACATATTCTAAAGCTTGTGTGAGTTTTGTATATTTTAGGCAGCTTCGAATATTTTGAAAATTAGAAAATCATAAAGTTCTAAAGGGGAGGAAATTCCTCATTCTGAAAATAATTCCTACGAGGAACAAAAACACGTTTTAGTACATTAAACACTCATTTGGTTTATCAGTCAAATAATTTATTAAAATTAAACTTCACTACAACCATTTTCATTTATTTTTTGAATTTTAATTTTTTTCCTTCCACCTATGTAAATATATTTTCACTAATTAAGTACTTTTTTAACAGAATATGCTTTCCAAATTTCAAAGAAGATTTGCATCATAAAGATAGATTAAACATTTGTTTAAGGCTTTGAATCTTACCTCGCTGACGGGTTCGATCCTAAGCACTTGATATCCTTTATAATTAACTTTTCTCTTCTTAGAACCTTCGCCCAATTTTCCGAACCTTCCCACCAGGTAACTGACACCACTGCTTAGATACCGGTATACGATATCGAAAAAGGATTTCACGTCATTCAACACAATCATCTGTCGTGGAGCCAGAAAATTTTCCGTTACATTCTCTCTAATTTTGGTTGCGCTCATTGCTGCTGCAAAAATGCTTTTGCTCCTGTTGCGATTAGTCAACACACGATCCACAGAATACGAATTTATAATTACTATCAACGAACTGAACACCAAAATTAATAAAAGATTCATTTTAGTGAAATTTCCATTATTATTATAAAAACTTTCCCTCGCGAGCTGCAGTCAAAATTTTAGTGAAATAAATCCAACTTTCTTCTCTCAAAATAATTTCCCCGACAATTTTCAATAATTTGATTATTTCAAATCGAATGGCAGAAACGATTTATACCACATTAATAAATTAAAGAGAACGTTGGATGTTACGCGAACTGTCACCATTACAAACTGAGTAACTCGACCGTTTTTTATGGAGGTCGAAACAACTGAGGATTCATAGGTAGGGGCAGGAGAAAATTGAGGTTTTTTTTTAAGTGATTCTGATGTATTCTTGTTCTCAAAATAAGATTGGATTAATGGAATAATATTACTCTTTCATATTGTTCGTTTTAACTTTTTAAAAGTCACCAGACTAATGAAATTGCATTTTTATTTAAAAAATATTGTCTAGGTCAGGATTTAATTTTTTAAATTATTGCAGTTTTATAATTATTAAAAAATAGTTTCATCAGAGAGACTGAAATTTTAATTGTTATTAAATTAAATGTTGGCAAAAACTTTTACAAGATTTTGATATTAGTAAAAAATTATTATGGTTGAAGAATAGTAATTAAAAGATGTCATAAAGTTTCGATTCTTTTATTAAATTATAAAAGTCATGAATGAATCAACAGCAACTGTAAAAGTTGAACTTTCTGATGGGTGTTTTGGGCTGATATGATGTAGGGCATTCGCCTATTTCTTCCACACCAAATAATCATAAGACGTGACATTAGAATAAAAACCGGAAACAGGCCGGTAAGTAACGAAGCGTTAAAAATCAATGTTGCTTTGTTACTGATTCGAAACTTATTACATGCCATTACTCTTCATGACTGTTATTAAATGAAACATGTCACGAGGCTCGTTTTATTTTGTACTCTTTCATCAGCCTAATTTCTTTCATTTCGTTTATAATTTATTACAAAACTGAACGGGTTGGAACTAATTTTTGCCTCGTGGGTGGACAGTCGGTTTCTTTAAGATCGTTAACCGCTTTATGATGAACACAAATTTGCTTTTTCTTTTGGGAGTGTGAGCCATAAATTGGGAAATTGACCGCGCTCCTTTTCAACGGTTATTTAGGACTTTTCTTATATTTTTCATCGCCCTAACAGTTCATTTTCTCTCAAATAATACCGGTTTTCCCTTAATGACTCGAACTGAATTCTTCGCTCTCACGATTTCTAATGCAGATCATTTGAAAACACATAAAATCAAAATATAACGAGAAGTGGGAAAGAAATGGCGCGTCGTTGTCATTAATATTTTTGAATAATACTTCTATTTGGAGGCATTCAATGGAAATTAGTCGGTTGTTATTCCCTAATTATATTAACATACAAGAAAAGCAAAAAAAAAATATGAAAATTAATAACGAGGGAAAGTGCCAAATCGGAAAAGATTAACTGAAAACAGTAAACTTGATGGAGAAGAGTAAGAATAATTTAAAATAAATTAAAAAATAAATTCAATGCAAATGAAAGAAAAAAAAACGAAAAACACTAATTAATTCAACAAAAATCACTTAAAAATTCTTTGAAAAACACCTAATGATGGCGTTGTCATTCATATAAAAGTATAAAAATAGGAATTTAATTAAGAACTTTACCTGCTTTGTGGAATTTCCGACATTCGGCCCATTTCTACGACAAAATGAGCCATCTGTCAAATGGACATTAAAAATTATGACGACACAATTGAATACGTACTTTGCTTTGTACCAATTCTGTCAGTTTTTTAATTTATAATGGACTTAATTTTGAATTTGGTTGTCCTTTTCTGAGGACAGTGATGACGATAATGACGATGATGATGCATTTATTATGTGGTTCTTATCGGAAAATCGGAGAAGGATTCCGACTTCTGTGAGAATGTATTTGCGTTTTTATGCATTTCTGGGTTTCTGTAAAGACTGGCCATTTAGGGATTTTTATTCGTTCTCTAATTCTACTTACAGTTGACAGCTCCGAAAACGAAGGTATAATTTTGAATTCACCAATCAGAGGAATTTTGCAAAAGCGAAACAAAAATAAAAGACAAAACAGTTTGTAAGTTACAATCTTTTATATTAAAGGTTAAAAATAATAAAAAGTATGTGCACACATTAATGTATTTGCACAAAATAAATTAAATATACAAACCAATACAGAGTATGTTATACAAAACACTCAGCCATCTTTTATTTAAATAAAATCTTTTTTATCTTAATTTATTTTGATCTACATAACGAGAGAGGAATGAATGTGTGCATATAATTTTTATTATTTATTACCTTTTAGTGCGTTTTTAATATAAAAGATTGTAACTTAAAAATTTCTTTCTTTTATTTATTTTTTAACTTTTTAGTCATAAGTTCGACAAGACTAAAAAAGTTAACCTGAAATTACAATTATAAAATTAAAAAAAAACAAAAAAAAAAAACAAAAACAACAATCAAAAAAACAATCGTTAAAAAACAAAAAAAACAATCGCCAAAATATTGTGACGTCATATTTATTCAAACCCCGAAATTTGTAATTGTAAAAAGAATTCCAAAATTACTGTTAAAAGATCTTAATTGTATAGGATTATACTATCTTAATTCGGTCTTCTTAATAAAATAAAGTTAAGACACAAACCCCATCTTCTTACGTTGACATTCAGCCACCAACCCCGCTCTTACAATAAAACTATTAAATGACAGCTGTTCTTATGTACTGCTCCATATTTAACTCTTCTTCTTATTTTTAAAACAAAAATGACAACTGCGATTATAAACTGACCGTTATTTGACTCTTCTTCTTATGTTATTTTTGTGGCACAAACTCCACCGGGCCGTAGGAGTTGAATAAATTAATAATTAATAAATAAAAAATTGTAAAAAATTTTCGTTGTATTGCTCAATTTTTTTTAAAATATAACGTGAAGGAAACATTACAATGGTTCAACCTAAAATATTTAGCCACTCTCGAAGTGTAGTTATTGCTTCATTAGCAGCGGCGGCCATTTGACCCTCCACCGAATTTTCAGGCTCCTTTGACAGAATCAAAAAAGACTCATCTAAATATTTCAGCACTGTTTTTATCTTCGATTTCAATTCCTTTTTTGGTATAATTTGGAACTTTCTTCTCAAAGATACCATAATCGGAGCTTGAAGTTCATAAAGAAGAATCCCTGAAATTCAGATTTTTATAATAAAAAATTGTTAAAAATAAAAAGTCAAAAAAGAATTACCCCTTTGTCTCGACAGTCCCGGTTCTAACTTGTCAAATACTCTCAGCAATTTCCTACAAATTTCTTCTTTCCTTTCCAACTGCTCGTCAGTTAGATCGTTAATGAGGTAACCGTCCACTTTGCCATACAGTTGACTGAGACAGTGCATAGCAGACAGACAGAGATAGTGATTGTCATGAAAGATGGTGGCACACTTGTTCAGAAAATTCTCATAACCTGGGATGTCATTTCCGTCAATGGAATCCAATTCCTTAAAATGCCTGGAAAAGCATTTACTGATTTTTCTGTTTATGAGGATGTTTCCCATTGTTCCATACTTACTTATCTAAAAGTGGAATGATTTGAGAAACCTCACAGGTACACTTTCGGGAAGTGCATTTCCAGGAATAAGTTTCATCGAGAGGATTTTCTGGAAGAAGAAATCCAACTTTGCAGGTGAAGCATTTTATTGCACCTGCGTTTGTACCCAATTCGGTTGGATCTGAACATCTTTTACAGGTACAGGAGAAAAACTTTGTCTCTTTCAGATGTTTTCTCCTCAACAAAGTACACTAAAACCAACACTGAGCTGAATACTTTGATGCCAATTTTACCCTCTGGTGGGCACTAAAGGATTAATAATGTACTCGGAGTTACTCCGTCGTACACTATTTCTGTCCCACCAATCGATACACTCAGATAAATTTTTCTTTTATCTCAAATTCACTTTTACTCAGTTTTATATTTGTTATTATACCTGCAATGTATACGCGTAGCTAATCGTGATCATTTCGTTTGCTGGAATGGCCCTCATTGTACGCACATTCAACCTGAAATCAGGTCCACTCGTACGACAAGTATTTGGTACACAATCATGTGCAAAAAGAAAAGCTTTGGGATAGACAGCTCGCAAAGGCTGCACTCCAGGTTTTGTATTTATTTCGAATGCATTCACCTGAAATCAAAGGACAGTTTCTCTCACTGACAAATGAAACTCCCCCACACAATCCCATTACCTCCAACACACCACACACAAAATGTATTTCATCCTCCGAAAACTCATTCAATCCAAACACTTCCCGGATTACTTTCACAGCCAATTTTTCATTTGTCTGCCACAACACAACCGATTCTTTCCGCTTTTCGGTGTGGGATTCCATTGTATTTAATATTTTCCACGTTTCCGGGTTTTTATTTTTCTTTACCAAACATCTCAAAGGCGTGAGGGCGTAGTAGTAATTCTCAAAACTCAAAATTTCCTTTGCTGAAATTGAAGACTTGGATAAAATCTGGCATTCTTCTTCGCTGTGGCCGTTTGGCTGGTGATAACCCGGACATATTGACGAACACAACGGCCAACTGCACTTTTCGCATCTTAAATTACAAAGTGAGATTACTGTCTGTAAATCTCCCAGTGGCGTATCTGTCTTCGTTGCCAACCTGTGGTAAGTCTGAGGTTCTCTCAAGTCGATATCCGCATAGCAGCCGATACAGAGCGGCTTTGCTTCCTGACAGGGGCCCACCACAAGAGGTTCGTCAGACATTACAATCTCTCCTGGAACTAAATTTCTCGTAGCCACCAAATATCTACAACATTATTAGTATGTATTCATTTGGTTTATCAGCAGTGACAGCACAATCTTCCCACCTTCCCAAAACATTTGATTCCTCCACTTTATACGGAAGATCTGATGTGTTATTTTCTGCTTCTTCATTATTCGTGGGTTTGTTTTTCGAGCGATTTCTATGATTTGACCTGTTTTTCTGAAACGTATGACCCATTCAGAACGGAATTACAGCGATTGTAACCAAACCGAATAAGAATGAATATCCACCTTATCTCTTCCCATTATTATCACTTAATTCTACTCAATATATAATTTTACAACACAATCACCACTTTTTCAATCTGTTAAAACACCATTAAATACAAAAAAAGAGTGCAATAAACCGACACAAAAACCAAAAAAAACAGAAAAATTGAAATTTCCGAAACGAACAAAACAGAGGCTTATTTTTGAGAAGTTGCCAATTAGTATTAAGCTTAAATAAGTTTAATTAGCGAGTCAAAATGGCCGCAGAAAGAGCTTTGTTATTTTGAGAATATCAGAAGCTGCCAAGAAAAATTCTTTTTTTATAAACGGAACTATCGACGCTACTTTTTTTGTTGTCCGCATTAAATTTTTGAATAATAATACCTTTAAAAAATTTATCTTTTAATGAAATATGAAAATTTATAATTTAGAAAAAAAAACGTAAACGGAAAGTATTTAGTCAAACTTTTTATTTTAATTATTACTAATTATGGGGTAACGCTTTGGGGGGGTAACTTAACATTAGGAATGTTATACCTATAAAAGCATCTAAAATTGTACTGAAAATTGAACTAAAATATCGAACAACAATTTCTCATTAACTACAACATTATAATATTTTATAATTACTTATTTTAATTCATAAAAATAGTGACTAATTTTACATTTTTTCAATTAAATTTCAGACCTTTAGCAAAGGAATACTGCTCAAAATTTAGATCTGAAACTCTCTCCTGCTTTTGCACTTTGCTCGACAAAGTTTCGTTCTAAATACTGTTTGCTGTCGACAATCGACCAACGGAGGTTTCAACCTCTTCATAATAAATGAGCATGTCCGAACTATTAACTTCTAATTGCCGAAAGTGGGGGCGCAGCGGCAGACACAACAGGAGGGAAAGAGGAACCAGTCCATGAAGATCCCCTTGCAATCGTTGTCCGGGTCATAGGCCAGCAGTCGATGCCATTTGTATTTCTGTTCGCACCCGCAATCTCCGACGCATCTCTTCGTCTGGACTTTCCTGGGAGAGATAGAGAACAGTGACAATCTCAATTCGGGAGAGGGGACTGGGGAGTGGTACTGTTCCCACTTACGAGCACACTTCTTGGTGAATGGCTTGCTCAAAATGTTGAGTGTTGACAATGGCCCTGATTTTTCCGGCGCTATTCGACGCCCAATACGGAGTCACTATTTCAATTTTGGACTCGCAAGCGTCCACCCTGAAAGAAGCCAAAAGGGTTAATTTCTTTGTTAGGGGTGTTGGGTAGACATCGTTCGTACCTTCCACTTTCGCTCTGTCCGCTCCTGAATGACTGCCTCGACGATCGATGTTTGGCGAAGTAAGAATCGGATTTGGGGTCTGTTCCTCCCCCGGGAGGCTCTGGACTGTCTTGGTTGGTTTGCCTTTTAACGTTCCTTCTTCGGGTTTCGAACACCTCCCGGGCGGGGGGTCCATATTCTGAGGACATTTGGAACTCGCCATACATCCGTTTCATTAGGGCTTTGTTATCGTCAATGAACCGCTCTATTCTTTCTCTGGAAAGTAAACGAAAACTTTGGGTAATCAACGAAACAATCAATATTGTAAAAATCCGGAGTTAAGTGAAGTTAACCCTTTGTGGTCGTAAAAAATTTGTGTATGGGTATCTATTGGTCGGAATTAATTTCTTTGGAAAGAGCACGGATACACATACATATTATTCAGTAATATTTAATAATATTTTAATGTCTAATGGGAATGTCTAATTACTGATAATACAATTTAGAAAATATTCTTTGGAATTCTAAACTTTTGTTTAGATTAAATTTTGTTATCTCCAATTGTATTAGTTGATGAAAAGGTTTAATATAAATTGAGGAAAAGTTTAAACTGATATAGGAATGCATACAGTATAAGATTCGTATATATTCGTATATTTCCTTGCTGTGGTGGCTGAGAGCAGACGTACGACCGCAAAGGGTTAATTTAGAGGGAAGCAAAGACTTTGTCACAAGTATAAAATTGACTTTGTCAATAAGTATAAGAAAAATTTTAAGTTACAATCGTTTATATTAAAAACGCATTAAAAGGTAAAAAATAATAAAAAGTATGTGCACACATTAATGTATTTGCTGAAAATAAATTAAGAGAAAAAATATTTTATTTAAATAAAAGAAGGCTGAGTGCATTAAATATACAAACCACTGCAGAGTGTATTATACAGTGTATGTGACAACACAAAGTATTCACAAATTTCGGAGTTAAATAAAAGATTGTAATAAAAAAGATGGTCATCGATACAAAACAGTTTTAAAACTTTGTTAAAAATACAACTAAATTCTGGGGTGACTTATTAATACATATATTTATGTTTTTATTTATTAAATCATAATAATAATCAAAACTGAATTTATTTCGACTGATGTCCCCAATATAATTTTGTATATTTATAGGTATAACACCAAACTCGCTCTATTTTCCCTCCCCAAATTCCACTGAAAACCCACCACTAATTCTTCCTCCATTGTAGTTCATCTCGTAAAAAGAATTTCCCTTTTCTACCATCTGCACAAAATACCAAAACCAAAATGGCCGTTAAGTGAACGGCCTTCCCGAAAGCCGACTCTTCGATCGGAAGCCAAGGTTAAGGCTGCAAATCAAAGTTTTCTTCTTTTTCCTTTTTCCAAAGCTACTTACATCGGGTAGCTGTTCCCCGCCGTTGGGCAGAAGAGTTGGTGGAAGCGTTTGATGCAGGGGACTCCGCGAATTATTTCCCCGTGAATTTCTAAGCCTAACGCTAGTGACAGTGCTGTCCATAGTATCTGCAACACAAACCAAATTATGTTGGCCTCCTCCTCAGGGAAGGAACATGTCGGCGCAGACACAAAGACTTAAGCTGTGGCAGGTATCCGGTTCCGCCGAATTAAGGGCGAATGAATTGTCATTCATTCGAAAGAGGAATTCCACGAATCACCCACGTTCACATTATTATTTGATTACACCTAAGAAAGAATTAAATTTCCGTGCTTCTCAATCCTTTTCCTCAGTATATACTCCAAAAAGGCGTGAGTCAGCAAAACATGCTTACGTAAACTCAAACCGTATTCGGCTAATTTGGAGGAGTACATTGAACAGAGGCCACAAAAATTTAGGCGTAGATTTTTATTCCATTTCCTGGAAAAAAACGCCCGAAAATGGAAGCATTAGTTAACGAGAATGCTTTTAAACAGTGATGGCCAACCTTTGATAATATGGGGGCAAAAGTTGAGTTTGCTGTACACAACGTATGCGAAAATTAAATATGGATTTTTAATATTAGTTTTTACTCTTTCTTCTCATTTTCCCCTTTTCTCTTTTTCTCATTTTCTTCTTTTCTCTTCCTTCTTGCTCTCACGGCTATTGCCTTTGCCTGCTTTTCCGGCTTTACGCTTTTTACATTTTTATGCAAGCAGTCCTTTTGACTTCTATGACAGAATCTAAAAACGAAGGGAAACCCAAAGTGTAAGCATAAGCTTAAATTTAAAATTTTGCCGAAAGCTAAGAAAGAATTTAAAATCCCCAAATACGTATGTGAATATAGGAATAAAAGAGGGGGACACATGCAACACCTTCACGGGCCGGAGGTTGGGCACCACTGCTTTAAACTGTTAAAATTGGGGTTTTTGATAAAGTTCTTTTAGTATTATCGAAATCGGAGATTTTTCTTTCACACTTCGAGCTGAATACATTACTCTTCTTCAGTGCATCCGACATTGCCATTGTCGGCAAAACATTATAACATTCGTAAGCTGCGACGTAGAAAGTTGCGAGCTTTTCGTTTATGCCAACCCATGCTGCTGCCCACTTGCATATCTTATTGGTGGCCTCTTCTTTTAACCTTTTAACCTTTAACAGTTTGAGTGCATTTATCTGAGGTTTGATGGGCGGCAACAATTGGCTCAAAATGGAGTGTTGTGACGGGACTTTGAAGGAGTTCCCGAATTTCCAATTATTTTAAGCTTCTGGATGTTTGAGTTTCGTCAGCTGTAGGAATTTCATTTTATTTAATTATGTTGAAATTTCACCAAGTATACTGTTAGTTTTTATTATAAAAATATTCATCAGCGAAAGGAGAGATTAATTTTGATGATATCATTGGTTTTGTCAACTATAGGAATCGAAGTTGAGGCAAAGTCAAAAATTTCAGCCGACTCATAAAAATAATATTTTTATGAGAGAAAATTTATATTTCACTCAGACCAATAAACTTACGTCAGGAATTTATACTTCAATTTACAGATAAATCCGTATTTTAGGGCTTTTTTAGAGAAACAACATTAATATTAGCCAATATATTAATGTTTTTCATTTTCTCTTTTCTTCTAAAAAACAGTGAAGTAAAAATTGTTGGAAATTCAACCAATCGGTTCCAATCGAAGGTAAAAATCTTTCCATTCTGTTTTTTTATGAACTCATTCAAAGATTTACATGTTATTTTCGCAATGTCAGCTCATTCTTTAAACTGAGAGTCGGGTTTTACGCAAATCTCGCGTGCAAAGATTATCAGTTATCTAAACGAAAACTTGTGTAATGAGGAACGCGCCGAGACGTAGTAAAAAGTTTATCTTACCGCAAAGACCTTCGAAAGGTACATTTTCACAGAGCCCGGTTTATGCGAGCAGCAGTCATTTTATGTAAAAGCAAAACCAGTCAGAAATCTTAATCACCGCAACATCATAACCATCACCAAACACCTCCTCAAAGTCGTCAGCTAATTATTTTAATTAATTTCAAAGCAAAAAATTCCCTCCAAATGAGAGATGTTTTCCATTAGCCTGTTGACCCAAGCACTGAAACCCGTGTGTTGAAGACGAATGCGACCAACACACTGATGATGAACCTGTAACCTGAGGGGGAACCTTGCATGGCAATTCGGTTACCTTGGCAGGTTTACTATCTCCAGCCGCCATGGGAGTTCGTGTGCGGCGTGCGTGTGCGGGGTGCGTGGTGTCTTCTGGAGATTCGTGTCTCATTCCCCCTCAACAGTTCCAAAATTACTCTGGATTCAGGACCGGTCAGTCTCTATATGTCGCTAACCACCAAACGACCAATTGACTCTTTCGGGAGCGCATCGGTCGTCAAACCCGGCCAAGGCTGAAGCGGACCACACCAGGCATTCGTCTCGGTGCCTTAATACTTTCACTCCTGAGCTGAGAGAATGCCTGACTGTACGGGGGTGTTGCATCTTTGGGATAGAGAACGAAGAAAAATATTTTGTTTGGGAAAGAAGGATGTGTCGCGAAGGGAGAGAGCAGTTCGGTTTGAGTACTCGTTGACTTTGACCCAAATTGCCCACATGAGAAGAGGATTCAGGCCATTGTGACGTGTGCCTGAAACAATGGCCAAACCGTTATGACCAATGCTAATGAAAGACGGAGCTCCTCAAAACCGACACATTTGAGGAGCTGGGGGGTTATTGTATGGCGAAGTGGTCCCCTCCAGCCGGAGGACCACTGATTTCTGTTTACCGATTCACATGCAAACTCAAGGCTGCGGAAAACTACACAATACTCTAATTAGACACTAGGTACCACTATTTTTGAGAAAACACCCTGGGGCAAATAGTCGAATCTCAAACAAAACTTTGAGTGTAAATTGTTTCGCTCTATGACATCTCAAAGTGTAATTTTTGAGTTTTGTGAACAGCAAGAAAATGACTGCTGTTCATCGACATTCGAAATCGTTTTTTAAAAAAGAATTGTTAATAACCGACACCATTTAATTAAATAATCAAGGTTGGATCTCAAAGTGTGGGTCTCAAAACAAAATTCATTCATATATTTTTCCGCTTTGTAATAAAATTATGGAAGAACCCCTACGCGGTTGCTCTTTCCATCTCCTCCTTTTCACAGTGCAACTTCGGACTTAATTCAGATATATAAAACTGCCTTGAGTGATTCTCCAAACACAATAAATTGAAATACTGCGTTATCTTAATTCATTATACATGTTACTGGAATTAGTAATACAGCGTTTGGAATGGTTTTTAATATCCTCACAAAAAAAACATGTTTTCGTTGAAGCGGAAAAATGTTTCAGAAACCACAAAAACAAAAACCACATTGATTAAGGAACAAAAGATGTTTACCAAACATTTGAGGACAGATAATCTTCCATACCAATTTGCGGAGAATAAAAACGTGGCAGCAGAGATTCAAACTCCTTACAGCAGATTTAAGCTCAGACAATTGAAAAGAAGAATTTTTTGTCGAAAGATCGAATTAATTTATAAAGTTTTGTTTATTTTCAATTGTTTTATTTGTTTAAATGTTGAGCGCTGTGGTTTGTCGTAAAAATGCAACCATTTTGGGGAGGAGTCCCAAAGAATAAAGAATTATTTTGGGAGTCGATCTCTGTTTAATGGCCAACGAAAGGAGAAACAAAGTTCGAATTTTTGTGTGTGAATTTTAAGGATCGCAAACAATGGAGAACAGCGGCAGTCTAAAAACTTATCAACTGAGCTGAGTCCCGTTTGGTTTGGTATTATTTTTTTGTTTTCTCGAGGAAAATTCTCAACCGTATGAAAAGTGATTAACGAAAATGAAAGTATGTAAAAAGGGAGGACTTGAGAGGAAAAGGGTTCCGAAAGAGAAGTTTTGCGGTAAAACTGAGAGTTTTGCTTCCCCAAAGAAGATCTGTAAATGTCAGGGTTCTCGTAAATACATATGTCCATTTACAGGTTTTTGTGGTGCCTGCCCAAAATGTGTCCAGATGAGAACTTGGGTTTCAGGTTTCTTTCGAGATAATATAATAATTTTAAATATGCTTGATTTTCTCTTTACTTTGTTATTTTTCGCTAAAAAGTTCACCCCTTCAATAAATATTACGTAACTGTCAAAAAATAAAAATTTTGAAATTGTTTTCGCCATAATTACACTTCAAAGGCGCTTCCAAGAAATGGAGCAGACTGAAAATATGGGATTCAGGTAAATGAATTTGCCTCATTACAATATCCAGAGGGTTCTCATTTACAACCCCGTTGTTTCCACCCTCCAGTCGCTTTAATGATTTAAGTTGTTTACTGTTTTGCGGTTGTTGTCATATTGTTATTGTTATTTAGAGTTTTGTCCATCGTTTTGGCCTCCCAGCATTGCATTCCAAAGCAGGTACGTTCTGCGCCAGTCACACCTGCCCTCGCTAAAGACTTAACCAATATTTGAGCAATGATTTAGATCCCAGGGAAGGCCAGCGAACGTCTCGGAGGAAAGAAGGCCCCAGAGGAGGGCACCCCTGACTCATTCTTTTCCAGGAAATGAAAAGAGAACGCCATGTTTTATGTCATAATATTACTTGTTGCAAATCCTTGACATAAATATAATTTTTTCATAGTAAATAAATGTGTATTTAGAAGATGGCTACCACTTTTGTCGGTTTAGTGGAACTGACTTTTATAGTTTTGTAACGATGGTCAACTAAACTTTATCACGCCCGTGCCACACATTAAGAGGTGGAAAGACAACTACTTTGTCTCAGGAGAAGACCGTTTTCTGCCCTTTCATCTCAAAGCCTAAGCGGGTTTTGCACCCCAAACGAGACGGACCGAAAGTAAAGACCTCGCTCTTTGAGCACCGGCCTTGACTGTGCCACCATACATTGCGGACACAATTTAAAACACTTCCTGTTGTGTTAAACTCCACCCAGTTTTTAGTATGTGAGCAGTTGCGAAAACCGTGACGCCATCCCCTCTTCCCTTTACTCAGTTTTTCTGGCGGCCCGAAATCAGTTCCACTTCTGCTTTCTTTGGCCATTTTGCTTTGTTCCTCCCTCTAAATATCATTTATCTATCTAATGAATTGCTGTACTATTCTCTCCCTTCTTCCCGAATGAATATGATTTTTAAATATAATCAATGTAGTCAATATTATAAATTTTATATAAAGATTCTTTCAAATGCCTTAAGTGTCAAAACACTGTTGGGTATTCTCCGCCATTAATTTTTTCAAATCCCCCCTAATAAAGTTTCTTAATTCATAATTTAATAATTAGCAAACATTGATTTTAATGTCGGATAAAAATATTAGAATTAATTTAGCAGTCATTTTCAAATATAACTTTAGCTAAGAGCTTAATGATATGTCAAATTATATTTTATAATAATTTAACTCAAAAAGCAGTCTTTTCATAGAGTAAAAAGTCGTGGCGCTAGAATTTTAATTTCGATCTTTTGTTTTTTTACTGATGGAACCGTTATTTCACTTATTTGCTTTACATCAAAATTTCACTCCCAGTTTTCTTTTATATAATTTTCTTTTTCGGTTAATTGTGAGATTTAGTTTAATATTATTTTGTCGAAAATTTTTTTATCAATTTTTAATTTCTTTAAAAGACAAATTTTATCGTTAATGCTCATAATTTTATTTTAATTATTGTACTTCATTTTGATGTACTTGAAAAATCTAAGGAGTTTTTTTATGAAATAAAATAAATGATAATAGGAATTCAATTTTCTTCTTCAATTTTTAATAAGTGATAAATCCAGTAAGTATCTGAATTTGATAACAAAAGTGGTGGTTTTTTGGGGGTCATTTTATTTCTTTGAAACAAAGGTTTCAAGTTTTAATCAAAGTGTTTATTTGTTATAATGTCATTTGCGTAACAACCAAATATTACACCGAAATATTGCCGAATATTAAATGGTTTTCTTGCCAAACAGGTATTTAAAACGAACGTTACTACTAATAATAGTCTGTTAATATCTTGGCATGATAAGACAATATTATTATGATAATAAATTTCTCTTAGAGCGGTTCCTATCTAAACTTGATTTTTCTAATGTAATATGCTTCTAGACAGTTTATCTTAATATCAAAAAATGGTTTTAAATTATGTTCAGTTGTTTCAAAAAATAAATATGAACGTCCATAGCAGAGAAAGCATTTTAAAAACTTAATTTGTACTTACAGGAATCTGAACTAAAGAACCATTTCTCACAGTCGGATAAGAGTAAAGAGGAACGACTGGGACGCTTCCGTTTTTGATAAGAATCGGCCCTTCAATAGGAGTTACATGAGGTTTAGGTGACTTCTGGAGTGATGGCGGGTAAGGCTCGATGTCGTCGTCTTCATAACTGTAATCCTCAAAGTCGTCGTCGAAGTCCAGAACGGCGTGAATGGAAGTTCTCGCTCCTGGCTCCGGCGCACTATTAAAAGTATTTGCTATCCTTTTATAGGTCGGGGGATAATTTGGCCAATCTTCGTTCTCATTCTTGAGCGGCTGTTTTGGAGGTTGTTGCACAACAGGTACCGGTAACTTTCTTTTAGATTTGCTATTCGAACTAGAGGAGTTTTCTTCATAGGAGTTTTCTTCTCTCCCGATCGCATACTTTTTCTCAAAAGAGTTCGTACTTTTTTCAGTTTCGTAATCGGGTTCATTGTAATATTCATCGTAATCGTTGGCATTACCCTTATGTGTGGTCGCCTGACTTTGTTGGTAGTGGCCTTTCTGAGGGTACTGATTACGGTACGGATCTCTGCTATCTTTCGCTTTTCTAGGACTGGTGAGCTGTTTTCTGCTGGGGGTCGGCAGAAGGGGAGTTTGTCTGGTTTGAGTGTATCTCGGAGTGTCATACAGTAAAGAGTTGATGGCCGCCGCTTGATGAACCCCTCTCAAATCCTGGGGGTTTAGATACGGCGTCGGAGGAGGTGGTACAAACGGTAATGTGAAATTTGCTATTGACATTTTTATTCTCAACCCACACTCAAAAACCTAAAAAACACGATTCGATATTTTCAGTTATTTTTACTCAAAAACCAATTATCCAATTTTATTTCAGATCCAGTCGGGTTTATTAACATAAATTATGACAAGTTTAGATCAGTAAAAAGTGAAGAATCCCAAAAACAGACAAAGCAAAGGTCGTTGCTATGCGGTCCCTGAATTTCGAGTTCTCAGAGAACAACAACCCGGACTGGAACTCGGCCCTGAGATGGATTATAGATACGAGAAGTATAAAAAAGCTCATTTTATGGGATCCAGCAATGAAAACTCGGATGAATACAATGCCAAGCGAGAGACACTTAACATGAAACTTATAATTTTTATGATACGAAACGAATAGCAACAAAGAAACTGAAAGGGAATAAAAATCTAAGAAATAAAACTCAAACATAAAGGGAGAGTTTAAGGTGAGTTGGTTTATCTTTGAATTCTCGGGTGGCAAAGAAGAAAACGAAAAAAATTTATATTCCTTCGTCATAAATTAACGGTTCAGACGATCACTTTTCAATTAGTAATTAAATATTAACAGCCAAGTTTCCCGACGGTGAGGAAAAACTCGGTTTTGTTTACACACGCATTTATTCCACAACCGTATCCGCCTACTTTTCCTTTCCATCGTGCCACCAAAACCCACGCAAAACACTCCCGTTCGAAAGGATTTAATTTAATTAGATCATTTTAATTGAGATTTCCCATTATAGTTTTTATAAAAAAGAAGAGATTTTTCCGTGAATAACGGGGCATTTTTCGCAAAAAAGCGGAGATAAGAGGGGAGATGAAGATGACAGCACTCATGGGGGCATATATGATTTTATAGATTGAAATTGTCGCTGAATTCGCGTCTCCCTTTTGGGCTGAGATTTGTCCGATTGAAAAAACATTTCAGGAAGGAAAAAATTTTTTTGGTAAAATGCGTAAACTCGCCGTTGTGGTTTTTTAATAAAACAACCAATTCTCTGAAGAAGAAATTCGCAAAGAACTGTCGAAACACAAGCAGGAGACACCTCACCTAATTTATTTTAACACCATACTCAGAGCGAAAAAGGACAGTTGGAAAACTTTTGCTATCAATCCGAAAGTTTCATGGAAAAGCGCGCTAAAGAAGAAAAACCGAATCCGAAAAATATGCCATCGATGGTTTCCATAACTGCGCTCACAAAACATTCACACCGATATTTCACATGATAACCGCGAGATCGCAAGAACTACAAGGTGTTCAAGAAAAAGATGTCCGAGTCGGGGAACTCCGTTCCATAAACTGAGCAAAGTCTGTCACCGCCGTCCGAGCAACGCTCAATATAATGGCCTTAACGAGGCCGATTTCATTGCCTAGAAAGGCATTCGCTTCCATTTCGCTACGGATTCGCCATTTTTTACAGATCTTAACGGCAAATCTAAACTTCTCATCTCCTCTCATATGATTTCTTAAAAAAAGCTATAGAGTTTCTTTCAAAGAAAGGCTTAAGGCAACTCAGCCACAGATGTCCAGAGCCCCGTTGAGGTGTTTACTTCTTTGCTTTTATTAGGCATTAAAAGAAATTTATAGAGACTTTACCGTGCTTTATGTTATTAATTAATTAATAATCTGCAACTATCTATATTAAAAATGGAAAAACCCCAAAAGAGTTTCAGCTGCTGTAAAGATACTAGAGATCTTTTTGTCGTACAGTTTCCTGCAGTATGTACAGCATTAAAACTGGACTTGTTATTTATGCTTCCCTTAAGAATTGGCCCAGGAAGTCTTCAGCAGTCTCTTGTAAATATGATGACTGCAGCTGAAGAAGCAGTGTTTATGTCGGGACTGTTAGAGTGGACATTAGTTCGTAATTTTCCAGTAAATGCCTTAGGATTATTTGAAGTAAGTAAATGTCAGAAATGCTGTTACTTGAGAATTTAAAAACCTTAAAAGCTGAGCCAAAAATGACAATTGAAACTTTTGCAAACGCTCCTTCGTGGGGAAGAAAATGAAAAACGGAGAATGAATACCAAAGTGGGAGCGCTTAATCAAGTTTTGCGAAGACTCGTCTTTAATTGTTGTGTCAAACCCGATTATCTTGTTTTTAAATGCAAATCCCGAGGATCCAAAGGATTACGTAAAAGCTCAAGCGACGCCTTAGGCCGCGAACTGAGAGGTGAAAAACTGTTTTTAAATTTCCGCTAAAAGCCGCCTGCGCGCGCAGGGGAGTGGGCGATGGAATTTCTCAAGCTTTTTCTGGAATTTCCTCGGTTCCGCTTCCTGTTCTATTTTTAATTATCGTCCCACCCGCGAGTGGGTTTTTATTCTCCCGATGGAAAACAAAAACAAATTTGATCGTCTGGAGAGACGACCTTGGACGACAATGGCCATAACTGCGGAAGAGATTGTGCTCCAAATCGCGACCAGGGAGACCGGCATTGAAGTTATTCTAAAGAAAGGCACCGAATTGTTTATGATCCTGTTGTAAATCATTTTTATGTTTGCATTTATTTCAGCCGTGTAAACACATTAGTTTCAGGGGTAAGTGGAATACTCTGAGGGGTTCAAACGCCACGGGAAAGTGTGGCAACTTGTCTTTCATCTGGGAAACAGCTGAGGATTACTCCTACCGCCCAAAGGGAATCGTTTGCGTCACATTGCACACTTAGTCATCTGAATTCGAAGAAATCCTCTCGAAAGAGTGATTCCAACTGCAAAAGAGTCAGAAACCTGTCTCATACCTAACGGCTGACTCCTTCGCTTAAAAATAAATGTTAATTTTTATTACCGCGAATATTTTTAGATTCTCCAAAGGCAGAAATTACTCAACGGGTCGAAATCGGAGAAGCCAACATGGAAATGAAAGGAGATGGGATGTGAAGATAGGCTGGGCCTCTGCTTGCGCAAAGGTCCCTTCTTGTCTGGTTGCCATTATGGGCCAAGGATGCGGTGGATCGTTGCATCAGCGCCCGTCGGACACGGGGCAGTCCCCGGGGCTGTCCCCGGGGCTCTCCCCCCGACCACAGCGTGAGAACGGAACCTCCGGACGCGAACGCCCACTGGAAAATCATGGCCACCCTTAGGTGCCCACCTACTTATTGATTGCCTAAGGTGTAACCTTAATGGGCACTCGAGCGTGAATTTATTAACTGACAATCGGGGTTGAATGCGAAGTCATGAAGTTGTTTAACGAGTTAATTAGGGTTGGGCAGATATATTTGTTTTGTTGCTCTTCACCTCGGCAGCAAAAGTGGAGGCGGAATTGGGAAATCGGTGCATTTCACTCACAAAATATAAAAGCCTTGAATGGGGTCTGTGAAAAGTTGCTTCTTCAGCGATGTTCATTGGTCTTCCCGTGTAAATAACGACCACCCTGCAGGATAACAATTGTTTAACTTTTCAGATCACAAGGAGAAGCACATTAATGGTTTATGTTAAGGACGGAACAAAGGCAGAAAGGCGCAGCAGAGCACGAGGACGGCTCTCCCAATCACATGTCTTCCGATACGACCTCTTAGTCAAGGACCATTGGTTCCGCGAGGTCGAGGGCCGGCGCAATAAAGAAAAAGCATCCGGCTTCTGAACATAAAAAAAAAGTAAAACGCCCCTATGCCCCGTTGGGACACTGCTGTTAACGCGAAAAAACCTGGAAACCTTCTACTGCATTTCACTCTCGCTGTCATTTCAATCGATTTCGTCATGATTCTGACTTAACAACATAAACTAAACATATTGACAATCTTATTAACGATCAGCGATCGTAAATTAAAGGTAAGATTTATTTTTTTTTAACTCCCCGAAAACTAATAATAAAGCTTTTCTCACGGGCGATCGTGTCATCACTCTCCGAGGGCTTTCATCCGACAGAAACAACATTTGCTCTTTGCTCTTTGCTCCTCTGCCAACCGGGCACAGCGTGGCCATAAATTAAGCTTCCTCCGAATCAGATATCCTCGCACTGAAAAGCTCAAGGTGGCCACACCTTTGAACCACGCCCTTCCTTGTGATAGTGAACCTGTCTGACAATAGACGCCCTCGCACCAGACGCCTCATTAAACCGGTTCCCCACTCGCTTTCCTGCGAGTTAATTTATCTGAAAAGAGCTTTGCTTTGAGGGGCGTTGGGGTCGCGGGGGTTAGAGGGTGTCCCGCAGGCACCGCAGCAGACTACAGTCCTCATTTACGACAGCAGACGACCGAATTATTCTGATCTTTGCCTGCGCAGATACAAATAAACAAAAAAACTCTAGGCTCTGAAAGAAAAATTTCAATTTATTTTTTGAAAGTTTATAAAATAGAAAAATGAAAGGCTGGAACCTGAGAAAAAGTTTAATGACAGGACCCAAACCGACAGCGGAGAAAGAAGGAGTTACGCTAAACAAGTCGGACTTTCTCAAGAAAGTGCTTCTCTATGTCTCTTTGCCTCTGATAGTGTTGCACGGTGGGATTGTGTTGTGGCAGAGCAGGAAACCGAAGGAAAGGCCTGAATTTGTGCCTTACGAGTACCTGAGGATTCGCAGGAAACGGTTTCCCTGGGGAGACGGAAACAAAACTCTTTTTCATAACAAAGTCAGGAACGCTTTGCCGAATGGCTATGAAGAATAAACTCTTTTTAATTTACAATATATCTTATTTAGTTCCAACATGATCATGTCGTTATTTTTAAGGGAATTCACTCTACGATAAGTCAATATGATTTTTTTCTTGTCTCTTAACCGAATTTGAGAGAGTTTCTTTGGATGCTTTGGGAGTATCTGTCAAGATGACTTATTATAGGTTTTAAAGTTGAAATTAGAGCTTATTGAGGGAGAAAAAAAGGGGTAAGAGCATTTCAGTGTAATTAAACTAATCATAACCCTTTTGCATTAATGAAGTAACGACTTTGTTAAGGTTACAGGAACAAGAATGCAAACTTCTAAGGAAAATCCCTGGAAAGCGAATTAAGAAAAAGAAATTAAGCGGAAAAATTACAAGTCGGAGTAAGCAATCACGAAGAAAAAAGGCAATGACCAAACACACGATTAGGTCGGAAGGTCAGCCGAAATATCCGAAAAAGGGACAGAGTAATGAATGACCTACAAAAGAAATAGAAAAAAAATTCTCGGGATTTGACCCATTTATTCATTCCCTGAGGGCGAAAGTGTCCAAATACAGTGAACCCATCACTGCGGCCACAAATGGGCTTTGCAGCGCTAAAATTCTTTATCGAAACTCTCCTCTCTGCTTACGGTTTCTTACTCAATTTCTACTTATTTTAGAAAGGCTTGCATTATGCACTTCTCGGTGGTTTTTAGTTTAGTTTGCTTTAATAGGTGCTCATCCATAGCGCTGGTAGTTTAGCTTCTTTTCCACTTAGACTTAAGCTTTCACACCTTTACGAAGATGTGAGTGAGCTTTACAAGACTCCGCTGCACAATTGTAGGGATCCGCCATAGGTTTAAAACAAATTGCAGGCAGTTTTCAAACACGCCTGAATAATTGGTCGCGTGAAAGGTCACAAAACCCGACTAAGCGCAGGGTCGCAGACTAAGAAAAGTTAAACTGACATCAAGGACGTTCACTTCACGCAAAACGGAAAATTCACACGTGCACTGCTGCCATCGGATTTCCCATTTTCGATTCGAATCCGCAGATCCAAACTTTGATAAATTCGTGCTGGCCCAGTTTCGGGTTAGGCGTGCAGCTATAAAAAGGCCTTTACTTTTTAATAGGGCCTTGTGGTCAGCCCAGTTCTTCATGGAATTCGAGCATTAGATGATATTATATATCAGCAGTCTTCACAAAGGAAAAGGAAAATTCACTGAAGCTTCCGAGGAGCTTTGAAGGAAACACAAATTTACTGCTCTAAAGAAACGGTGGTTTTTCAGGAGAGTCTTTTGTAAATCGTTAAATTACGTCAGTACAAAAAATTGTTTCCTTTGTGGGACCATTGTATTTTTGCACTGTTCTGCAATTCGGAGAGAATAAAAGATAGAAAAAACATAACGATCACTCATTTCCAGCGAGGCAGTTTTGATCTCAAAGTTCAACAAGAGCTCAGCACGTGAGATGTTAAAAAAACACTGCGCGTCGTAAAAAGGAAAGAAACCGGAGAAATCGTTCCTTCAGTTTTCTCCTGAGGAAACCATAAATCGTTCGTTGGAAAATTCCCCATCCGAAGAACCATCCCCAATTGGCCTTTCGGGACGATCAACGACTTACCTTCACCTCCATTCCTTTAAATAGCCAGAAAAATGAAGAAATGCGAATCGGGGGAGAACACATAGCCAGACTTACATCACCTGATCACTTGGCAGACTGAAAATGGATTACGGAAGATGGCCGATGACTCATTGGATGAGATGCCTTTGGGCCGAGAAGAAAGATTACGCAGCGCGGTCACTCAAGCGTGGGTCTAGCCTAATTAAAACATGCAGAAAATCATGCAGAATCATGTGGTCAGACCTTGGAGAGAATCGCACTTTAGGGCAACGGGCAAAAAATGCCGGCAAAGCCTAATTTCATCAGTTCCGTGCCAAAGGAGTGTGAAAGGTCAGCTCTTAATGCTGATCTTTTCACGTGTAAACCTCTTTTTCCCACTGCTAAGTTTTCCACTAAAAGTCATGAATGTTTAATCAAATCGACCGAATTAAAACTTTCATCTCTGCTCAGATAAATTAATTTGGTCCAAAGATAAAACAGCATTGCAAATTAAAAGATGAAAATACAGTAATTAAAAAGGTTTTTAATTTGTTTGGGAAAGTGTCGAACCCTAAGCCTCTTTCTCAAAACACTATTTGTTACATTTTAGAATATTTTAAATAAGCAGTGCTGAACAGTTTTTATACTTCTCTGTAATATTTTTACACTTTCCAAAATTGGTAAAATTTATTTTTTAATTATTTGACGGATGAGCGGGTCCGAATGTAACGGTTATTTGGACTTTCAATAACAAAAGAACTTATCGAAATAGGCTTTTATGGAAAATTTATAAAAATATTTCTTCAAATTTTTGAAGATTTCCGATCATGCATATTAGAACTCTGAACGACACAAATTTTTTTTAATTTTAAATTATATTCCTTTTATTTCGTTCATTAGGAAAAGGGAAAAACTTATCATAGAGTAAATCAAACTCAAATCAAAAAAAAAAAATTTGAAATCAGTCATATATCAATAAATTGTTTGGAGTAATAAACTCCATAAATTCAGTATTTAAATATGTAAAACTACTTTTACATAAAAAAATAAAAATTATTACTTTTTGCACTGAATAAAATTTTTAAAAGTTATCACCGTGGCATTAGAAAGAGATTATGTCACTGAGTGAGAATTCAAACAACGTAATTGAATTTAATGTAAAATAATGCATATGTTTATTTAAATATTTCATTTTAAATACTTTAATATACGACTTAAAATTAAAAGTGAGACCGACTTTGATTTTATCTTCAGCTGGAATGCGCAAATTTAAATGTCATGGCTGGAGATTGAACCAACGGTTTTCTGACTTGAGACTTTCATTTCCGAAAGGCAGAAAATTAACGATTGTTTTTTCTGTCGGCTAAAAATTAATTTTTCAGAGCGAATACTGATTTCTAAAGTAAATCGTAGCCATCTAAAGCATCTTAACGATTTCAAAACAAAAACAAGGAGTGTCGTCACTGGCGTCATTGGGCAAACGACCAATCGAAAAGGAGGATTTACTCATGTGTCAAAAGTGATTCTTGAAAGGAAAAAGAATTTTTTTGTTTTGGGAAGTTCCTGATAGTGAAGAAGGAATTGTTTAACTGGGAATAATATTGTAGCCATGATTAGAAAATATATAAAGAATTAAATTTCGTTAGGTGAAATTTATAAAAAAGATTATCGAAACGCAAAAGAGGAAATGAGTAATTCGAAAGAGAGTGCTGACCCCAGCTCTGATTTCAAAGAGAACCAAGGAAGGTAAATTTTTTACTATTCGTCACTGTTCTTTTGATTAACTGATTATTCTATAAACGTTTTCCCGAATTCTTCAAGAAGGGATTAATTTTGGGTTGAGTGGTCAGCAGGTGTTTTCATGTCAAACTATGATTCGGTCCAAAGCATTTGAATTAAAAGTATATAATTCAAAATTACGGATTTTCAAGTGATTTTCACGGAAGAAAGAAGGAAACAGATTGTACACAAGTGTTTGCTTTTGTAAAAAGGAAGACAGAAAAATTTCTTTATCCTTGACCCAGTACATGATCACTTAAGTAGACTTTGATCATCAATCAGGAACAAAGGCATTTTAATGTCTTTGTCTTTCATTTCAGCTGCTTACTTCTTCGATATGCCAGTCAAAATTCCCTGGATGAGAGCTCACAGAAACATATCCCAAGGCTTGCATTGGAAAAGCCTCATTACAGAAACAGCCACCATACCCAGGCTGCATTTGAAGTTCTTAATTCTATGAGGAAGTAAGTTTTAATAAGAAATGGTGTATTTTAAGATAAAATTGATTTATGTAAATGATTTGTCTTTCAGGAAAAAATTACTCTGTGATGTTGTTCTTGTTGCGGATGATCTGGAAATTCCAGTGCATAGAATCGTATTGGCTGCTTGCAGTCCTTATTTTGTGGCTATGTTCACAAGCTTTGAGGAGAGTGCAAGAGACAGAGTCACTCTTCAAGGGGTTGATTCACTGGCACTGGAACTGCTCATAGAGTATGTGTACACATCCCAGATTCAGGTGACTGAACAAAATGTCCAGGCTCTGCTCCCTGCTGCCAATCTCTTGCAGCTCACGGATGTGAGAGATGCTTGCTGTGAGTTCTTACAAGCACAACTGCATCCAACCAACTGTTTGGGCATTAGAGCTTTTGCTGACCTTCATGGCTGCCTGGATTTGCTTAATCATGCTGAGAGTTATATTGAGCAGCATTTTCCAGAAGTGGTGGAATGTGAGGAGTTTCTGTCTTTATCATCTCAGCAAGTTTGCAAGCTCATTTGCAGTGATAGACTGACTGTGCCTTCTGAGGAGAAGGTATTTGAATGTGTCATGGCTTGGGTGAACCATGATTTGGACAAGAGGAAGGATAATTTACCTGAATTGATGGAACATGTCAGGTTGCCATTGCTCTCTCAAGAGTATCTGGTGCAAAGGGTGGAGGAGGAGCCCCTCCTCAAACTAAATCTGCAGTGTAAGGATTTTTTAATTGAAGCTTTAAAATATCACCTATTGAAGGGTGAGCAGAAAACTTTGTTTAAAACTCCTCGTACAAAGCCTCGTCAGCCAGTGGGATTGCCAAAAGTGCTGTTGGTGGTTGGAGGTCAGGCACCCAAGGCCATCAGAAGTGTGGAGTGTTATGATTTCAAAGAGGAGAAATGGTACCAGGTCACTGAAATGCCTGTGAGGAGGTGCAGAGCAGGGCTTTCGGTTATTGACGGGAAAGTGTACGCAATTGGAGGATTCAACGGCTCCCTCAGGGTGAGAACCGTTGATATTTACGACCCCTCTCGCGACGCCTGGCTGACTTCTGTCAGCATGGAGACGCGCAGGTCCACCCTTGGTGTGGCCGTCTTGGGAAATTGCATCTACGCAGTCGGAGGATTCGACGGGACGTGCGGTCTTAACACGGCGGAAAGGTACGACCCAAAAAGGCACGAATGGACTCCGATTGCTTCAATGTCTACAAGACGTAGCTCTGTAGGTGTCGGAGTCGTCAATGGCTTACTGTACGCAGTCGGAGGCTACGATGGCGGTTCCAGGCAATGCCTGAGTTCCGTTGAATGCTACAATCCGGAAACCAACACTTGGGTACCCGTAACGGAAATGTCAGCAAGAAGAAGCGGCGCAGGCGTTGGAGTCCTAAATAATATTTTATACGCCGTGGGCGGTCACGACGGCCCTCTTGTTCGGAAAAGCGTAGAAGCTTTCAATCCATCCACACAGACGTGGACTCCGGTAACAGATATGACTCTGTGCCGAAGAAATGCTGGGGTTGTGGCCCTAAACGATCTGCTGTATGTTGTCGGAGGGGATGACGGAGCTTCTAATTTGGCATCCGTTGAAGTGTACAACCCAAAGACTGACACTTGGTCTATACTCCCATCGTGCATGGGAATAGGAAGAAGTTATGCCGGGGTCGCAATTATAGATAAGCCTTTATGAAAAAAGGTGACATCCGTCGGGGAGCCTTCAGGTGATGAGGAGAAGAGGATTCAGCCAAGAGGGGTTTTGGCAGAAGATGGTGCTGGATCGCCATCGGATTTCCGGTCTGTGTTTTCAGGGCCGACATTTGCGCATTTTTGTTGGCAGTTGGCGTGGAGTACAATTAAGGTTGCTAAAAAATCCCAAATTAATTCGGAAAAAAAATAATGAAAATAATGAAAGACTTATTTGATTATAAAAATCTTTCAAACTAGTTGTTTCCAGTTAACTTATCAAGTGAGTTCCTGCTTTCAGATAAATTTTATGACCGATCTTTCTAGTAATAACAATCTTCAAAATTATTTATTGAACTTTGTGTATTTTTTGTAATAAATTTTATACAGTTTTTATTTTTTAATTTTAGTATTCTGTAATATATTTCAAAGTTAAGCTTGCTTTTGTTAGTTTTCCCACCTCATTGTAGAAAAGAAAAATATGTTATAAATGGGAATTTTTATAGTATATTTATGAAGAAAAACTTCAATAATTTTGTTCAGTAAGTTTTCTGAAAAATCTGCAGCATTGCGATTTTCCTGAAGTTGAAGATTGCTGTACAAGAAATCTGTAATAAATAAAAATTCCAAGTTTTCTGCTGCTGTGCTTGAGGCCCCCAAATTAACGATTCCTATTCGATTCGATCTCAGCCTATTAACCGAATTAGAAAACTTCGTTGCTCAAGACTGGGAATTTGTAAAACCATAGAGTTCAATGCTTTTGAAAAATTCCTGCCACGACAGTAAACGGTTTTTAAAAAAATATTAACGGTATATCTATGGTCGGGAAGCGTAACTGCTTTCTCAATGGTTTCAAGTTTAGCTAAATTATTTATTTTCGTATTATATTCAGTGAAAAAATGAATACGTTTCAGTTGAAGGACGTAAAAACAGTGCCTGACGTTGTTCATGAATACTCAAGGGATTTAAAAAGTGGTCATGTTCCTATTGTCATTGACAATGGTAATAAACATACAAAGCTAAATTCTGTCTTAATGTAGTTATTTTTACATTTTATGAAATTTTAGGTTCATATCAGTGCAGAGTGGGGTGGGCAAATCAAGAAAATCCAAAGTTGATTTTTAAAAATTTAATTGCAAAAACTAGAAGAGAGCGCGGTAAAAAGGTGAGTTTAATAACACTAGTGTTGTCCCTGCATCGAATCTTTGTGTTTATTTTTAAAGAATTCTCTCTTTTAGGAAAGTGGAGGGGAACTTCAAGTTGGAAATGAAATAGTTAATATTGAGGCAGTGAGATTTCAGTTGAAAATGCAGTTTGATCGAAACATAGTAACACACATGGAAGCTCAAGAGCAGTTGCTTGATTATACTTTCTTTCATCTTGGAATTGATACTGATGGAAAGGTTGACCATCCCATTTTAATGACAGAACCTTTTCTCAATTTGAATTACTGCAGACAAAGTGGGTTACTTCAATTATATAATATATTACAACAAATAATTTGTTTTAATTTAATTTTAAAAAATGTTTTTAATTTGTTTTAGTGATGTCGGAGTTGCTGTTTGAATGTTACAATATTCCAGCCTTAAATTACAGTGTTGATTCATTACTCAGTTATAATGCATACAGTAATTTGCCTAATGGGTTAATTGTCAGTTTTGGGTATCACACTACCCATATCATTCCAGTATTAAAAGGCAAGTGTGATCCTTGGAGATCCAGAAGAATTAATCTTGGAGGATTTCATATTATAAATTACCTTCACAGACTTCTTCAGTTAAAGTATCCATCACATTTTAATGCAATAACAATTAGCAGGGCTGAGGTACATTTGAGTATATTATTTGTTACTTCCCATGGCTGCCTGATTCCTCAGTGAAATTCTTCTTTTAGGAGCTAATACATGATCATACATTCATTGCTCTGAATTACGATGAAGAATTAAAAAAATGGTCAGAGGCAATTCATTATGATGAAAATGTCCATGTAGTTCAGCTGCCTTATTCTGTTCCTGTTGTCACCAATCCTTTATCTGTAGAACAGCAGAGGGAAAAGAAAAAAGAATTAGCCAGGAGATTGATTGAGATCAATGCAAGGAAACGAGAAGAAAAGGTTATTAAAACAGGATAATAACCATTTGTCAATACACAATGTGGAAAATAATAAAAAAATGTAATTTCAGCTTGCAGAAGAAGAGGAAATGCTGCAGAACTTGCTCAGCACAAGAGAACTCTATGAGGAGGGTCATATGAAAGAGTTCAGTAAGGCTCTGCATAATTTGGAACTGACAAGCATTGTGCAACTTAACAAACAAATAGCAGTTGTGGAGACAAGGATAGAGAAAATCAAACAGAAAATCATTGCTGCCAACACTGCAGCTGAGAATGTGGATGAACCAAAACCCAAACCTGTCAATCAAATATTAGGTTATTAATAAAGTTTTTTTATTGTACTTTTTTGGAATAGCCAATTGAAATGATTGGAAGGTTTTTACTTTCAGGTCCAAAAGACAGAGAAGATTTCGATGCTTGGCTTGCTGATATTAAGCAGCAGAGGCAGCAATTGCTGAGCAAACGAATGGCGAGACGACAGAGGAAGAGAGATTTGGCACAGAGAAGAACAGCTGCGGCGCAGGAGAGAATGAGGCTCATCAGTCAGTTAGCTAGAAAAGATAAAAAGGATGATAATTTTGGCTCTCGAGACGAAGATTGGGACGTTTACAAAGCTATTAATAAAGTATGCAACTGAGTATTTTGTTGGTCAGTTCTCATGAATTAAATAACTTTAATAGCTTTGATATTGGTTTTGTTTTATATAGGATGCTGGTTCATCAGACAGTGAGGAAGAGAATGAAAGACTGAATGAATTAGAGGAAGTCCTGAAACATCACGACCCAGCTTTCGATTCTGGAAACAATGACGAATTCATGGAACCCGGGGAGAGCCATCAACTCCACGTGGGAATCGAGAGAATGAGAGCTCCTGAAGTTCTGTTCCAACCGGCTTTAGTGGGAAACGTCGAAGCCGGCCTAGCAGAAACAATAGAATTTGTTCTGAAAAGGTTTACTCCGGAAGAACAAAATGATTTAGTGTCTAATATATTTCTGACTGGTGGTTGCGCGTCTTTCCCGGGACTTCCCGAACGGTTGGAGAGGGAACTCATGGAGATTAGACCTTATAAATCGAGTTTTAAAGTTTCTAGAGTGCCCGATTCGGTGTTGGCTGCTTGGAAAGGCGGAAGGAAATTAGCTTCGTCTTCAGAGTTTAAGGAGACTTGTTTCACGAAGGCCGATTATGAGGAAAAGGGCGGGGAATATTTCAAAGAACATATGACTTCAAACTTTTATTTCCCATCTCCTCAACCGGCAGCTCAATATGTAGCGGTCAGTGGAAATAACTGAGAAGTTTTGAAAGAAGATTCATGTCAATTTTTTGTCCAACTTCCCTCCAATAAATCTCATCTCCTTCCTAATTTTTATTGTAGTAATAGATTCTTCGAACTCTAATAATAATTATCACTAATAAATTTGTAATAATTAGTAATAAAAAATATTATGAATAAGTGGAAGAAGTATAATTTATAGGAAGTTCTTCCTAAACTTGTCCATTAAGGGAGTGAAATATAAAAGCGTATTGAATCTGTCGTGGCAGCAGATAATGAAGCGGTTGGGGTAAAATACTATTGCATAATCGTTAAGGAGTTCTTAAAATAAAAAGCTGTGTTTCTTTGTAATGGATGCTGGAGGCGATACTTTAGAGATAGAAGAAAGAAAAAATAGATTAGAGGATTATAAAAGTCACTCAGTAATTTGTGATCAAGAAACTAGAAGACTTCAACTCCTTCTTGACCAAAAGAGGTTAGTCATTCTTAAGATTTATTTAATATTAAATTAAGCAGAAATAATGATTTAAAATTGTTTTACAGGAGGAGAGAAAAGTCGTTTAATGACATTCGGAGTGTGAATTTATTCTCCCATTTAGACGATGAAGACGACCTACAGGAAGAACAAGAGAGAGATGAACCTATGGAATGGTCTGCCACAAAGCCAAAAAAACCCAGGTTGAAAGACATGTTTATGTTGTCAGAATGGATGGGTGCTCTTCCTGAAGATTTTGATGAAAAATGGATGTTTGTAGTTTGTCCAGTTGGGAAAAGGTGTTTAGTTCACTGTTCAAAGGTGGGTTTCTCATATGTAAAGGCGAAACTACCAAAAACTCATTTGACATTTAAAAAAGGATTTGTTTTATATTTCAGAAATGTTATTTATAAAAATAAAAAATGCTTTGACAGGGACAGACATCAGTTTATGGAAAAAGAGGTGAGAGATTGGCCAGATTTCAATCTGCTCTTCCTAATGGTGGTCAGAGAGACTTCACAGGCAGCAGATATTCAAATGCAGAAGTTACCATTTTGGACTGCATTTGGAACTCTCAGAGCAAAAGTTATTTTATTTTGGATATGTTGAGTTGGAAGGGACAGTTTTGCATGGAAACTGAGGTATGTTTAATTACTGTACAGTAAAAGTTTTCAATAGTTTTTCACTTTTGCTTCTTATCACAGTGTTTCATTATAACAGTGTTTATTATTCCGATATTAATGTAAAAATTGGGATGTAATTTATAAGAAATATATTCAGACATGTTTTAATGAGATGATTATAATTTCAGATGAGTTTCAGAGTCTTCTGGATAAAATCAAAAGTAGAAGAAATGCCAGGATTGTCTGAGAGATCAGAACTGAATTTATATCCTTTCATACCCCTAAATTATTACCCTTGTGATGCACTCACCATTGGAGAACACATTTCCCAGCACCCCTACTTCCCCTCCAATGAACCAAAAGTAGATGGGATACTCTTCTACCACAGTGAGGCTCACTACACTCCAGGATCAACTCCCCTTGTCCTGTGGTTGAAGCCATTCATGTTGCCTGAAGTTTTGGGGATTGCAGTGCCAGATGAATATGAGCAGATGAAACCATCAGTTTATGTGAACAAAGAAGGGTATATAATGGAATATGAGAAGAGGAAGAGGAAGAAGAAAAGGCATAAAAAGAAAGCTCACTCTGAAGAAATAAGTGTGGAAGTGAATATGGCTGAGGAATTTTAATTTTTTTAAATCTTTACGACGAAAATTTTTACAAATTTTTTATTAAATTATTTAATTATTTTACTTTTTCAACTGCACATTGTAAATTGTGTAAATAACAAAAATTTTTCATTTGTTAATCTGCGGTTTTAGTATTTTTCTCGTAACGCCTTCTCTCAAAGCCTCACAAATCCGTTAAACCGTTCCAAATTAACATCTTAATGTCAGCAAAAGATTTTAGCGACTTTTCTTAACGTCCGGATTTATCACCTCTCATTTACTTTCCTAATCTCCCATTCGCTTAAACTCACAATTAATTCATCTGACTGAATAAATACAGAAATTAGATTGTGACAATAAAATAAGGTCCTGAACTGCAGCAAAAAGAAACTTACCTGAAGAAAGAGGACCATAAGGAGAACCGAAGCTCAGATATTAAATTTTGCTCTGACAGAAGGGGAACGCGATCATGACGCATTTTCTATTATTGTATATAATCGACATTAAGTCATTATTAAACCCCAGACAAAAGCAAACCCCTATTTTCCCGTTTTTATTTCAATTTCAGATAAGAAAAAAATGCTGACAAAACAATCTTATCTCATTTTAGACATAAATTAAAAAATAACATTCGGGAATATTTTCCAGACTGAAATTTGCCCTTTGGCGTCGATTCTGTCGAAAATACACTAATTTATCTCAACAAACCCGAATTAATCGACCACAGTTTTTACATTAATGACGCGAACCTAAAAATTTCCTTTTTAGACCGGTTGATGAATTACTGGTATAAAATCGCCCCCGGCAGTGAAAATGGCTCGGGAAAGAACGGAAAATGTCCTCAAACCCTTTGAGGAAAATGAAAAGTGTGATACAGTGGGGACAAACTTCTTTTTATATAATTTTCCAATATTTACCTGAATTTCATAAAAAAATATAAATTCGTATATTTACGGGTTATTTTAGAAAGTAGATTTCTAAATTTCGAAAAATATGTTTCTAAAATTTTTTTGGATATTTTATATAAATTTCAAAGGGAAAATATAAAAGGAAAATAAATGGTCGATTTGAATAAATTTGAGTATATACAATTTTATTATTTGTTAAAACCGAATAATTTCTTACGTTAAATATTTAAAATATTTCCACAAAAGTGAACAAAATACAAAATTCATGAATGAATACTGGAATTTACATTAAATTAAATATAAACTTTTGGAATCGAATAGACGTTTCAAAATTAATATAACGAAACACATAAATTAATTGAATATTGCTTTTCTTTGTCTTTCGACTGCAGTGAAAGTACAAAAGACGGGCGAAGGGCGAAGGATAGGGAGGAAAAGGTTCAACTGCCTCGAGCCTTTCCTCCCTCGAAAGGTTCCATCGCGTCTCATGCGGTCCCCATTAAATTATTAACATTCGGGACTTTGTATTTGCTTTCCACGTGAGGGGGGTCAGAGGGGGGAAAAAGGAAACCAAACAAAGGAAAGAACACAAACGGATTTGAAATTATGGACGTGATTTTTAAGGGTAATTCGTTGGGGGGTTGTTATCCCGCGGAAAGGATTCTAATTAAGGGGAGAAGAGGAGAGGAAATGGGGATGAAAATCGCAATGGAACCTTTTACGAACTCTTCCAGGGCCGATTTCCTCAACCCGACAGACTCGAAAAAATGTTACGATCTGAAAACAAAAACGAACACATTTAAAATATTCACTCACTGCAGGAAAATATGTGTGTGTAATATACGAATATAAATTGTAAATTTATGAGACAAAGGCCCTTAAATTTGCAAAATATTCCATATGTTTTTATTTAGTTGAGGAAGTGAAAGAACAAATAAAGATATACTTCTCGAAAGGCGAACTCACCACATATTCGGAAATTGCAAACGATACGACTAGGATGGTTTTGTTCTAAAAATCAGTACATTGCACTTCATGTGCCGGAGAGCTGCTCATGTACCCTGGCGATGGCGACTCCGACTTCTCCGGGAGTGGGGCTATGTTCGCATAATGCCCTCTTTGGTTCTGCAACGAAAACGAACACCGTCACTCAGGTATACCGCGAAATGGTAACCACAACTCACCTTAGAAATGTCTCCGTTGAGAATTGAGCGGTCGATTTTGTGGTATTCATTTCCGGAACGGGGCCTCAGGGTCGTCGCCGCTATCCTCGATATCCTGGAAAGAGTCAGCGTCAGCGAGGGAGAGTCAGCGGCGGCGGAAGGACTCACCTGTGCGTGGACGAATCGGGAGCGTCCGAAGAACTATGGGAAGACAGTGAAAGAGTCTCTATGTAGTCGGACATGTCCGAGGTGCCGCTGCTGGTGCTCCTGGAGTCCATGTAGGGCACGGTCACTCCATCCCCCGGACTGAAATAGCCTGGAAGGAGTCAGCTGGGTGAATACCCTGTGGGGGAGGGGAGGGGGCGCAGCCGATTTACCTTTCTTGGTGGCGCAAATAGGAACTTCCGCTTCTGCCGAAGAAGACTTGGCCGGGATTTTGGTCGTTTGGAAGTGAAAACTAAGCTCTCTTAGGGGGTCGGAGGATTTGGATCTCCTGGGGAGGGAGGCGTGGAGGCAGCCGGCCCCAGGGTGCCTCTGCGCCACGGACTGGTGCCTTCTGGAGGACATGGCCGTGGTCAAAGGCAGCTCGAACTCGGTGAAGTCGCCTCCGCGTTGCTTGAGGGAGCCCGTGGACACTCCCGAGTCGTTGGAACTCGAACTGTCCCGATTGTTCCCGGACTTGCAGGGGACGCTGGAGGAGCGCCGTATGTACACAGTCCCGGGCGCGGCCGCGTCCGGCATGCATTCGTGCACGAGGGTCTGTAGCGAACCGGAACTACTGCAGTCTTCGTCATTGTTCCCCGGCAGGTCTTCGACGATTGTCCTCTCGATGAATTCCTCCTCCGCCACCTCCTCCTTCTTCGGCTCCTCCTCCGGCTCCTTCTTCGGACTTTGATAAGGCAATGACGTCAGAGAATTCGATGTTGCCCTGTTGGGCTCGTTCGTTTTGCAGGGGGAGGACAGGGAGCTTCCCCTAGAAGCCGTCTCCTCGTAGTCTTCCAGGTACCGGGAGGAATCCGCGGAGCTGGAGCGCTTCCTCGTCGAGTGCCTTCTCCTGTCCTCCTCGATGTCCAGGAGTCTCCTCACGTAGGGGTTGGCGCTCGAGGGCATGACCATCATCGCGGAGCCGGGGATCCTCGCGTCGGAGTCGGAGCGCTTCCTCCCCCTGGTGCAGGAGGGGAGGCTGGACACGCTCGCGGACTTCTCCACGGGGAACCCCCTGTCGGCCAGCAGCTTCATCACTTCCGCCTTGTTGCCCGGGAACATGGGGAGGTAGCTCGGGAAATTGGGGTTGCCCTGATGGATCTGCTTTTCGGCAGTCTTCTGGGACGGTTCCATCATGAGGTAGTCTTCCTGCTGCGGTTTGGGGTGTTCCGCCGGCTGTTCTTCCTTCTCCTGACTCACCTCGCAGGCGTGTCCGCACTTATTGCAGAACTTGACTCCGTTGGAGAGGGAGAAGGACAGTTCCCCTGGCTCCTTGCTCAGATTCCGGGTGAGAGTTTCCAGTTCCTCTTTCGTTATCCCCGTCTTCTGGATGAGGTCCTTCGAGTTTTCATAGTACTCCAGCGACTGAGCAAACTCTATGTTTTCGTAGTTAGTCGACTCTTTCTCCGTGTCTTTCTCGTCAGGGTCCACATTCACGTAGTTAATATCCCCCTGTCCCTGGTCCTCTCCCTCTTCTTCCTGCTGCTTCTTCACAGACTTCTTGCTTTTGTCCACGGTCGCGTATATGGCGATTTCTCCGCAGGCGTTCACCACTGGCATTTTCCCCTCGCCGCTGAGCTTGACTTTGTGGATGGGAACAGAGGTGTTCTCCACGCCGTGGCCCCGCCTGCAGTAGGGCAGGAGCATCCAGTTCTCCGCCCAGCAGAGCACCCGCTGGCAGGGACACTCTGCTTTGGGCTCGGAGTCGATCGCCTGTCGGGCAAAAGTGACAACACAGCCGCAGGGTTTCCTGATAGTCTTCGCGGGGGCGGGGGTGTCGTAGTTCCCGTAGCTGCTTAACTCGGAAGACAGGTTTTCTTTTATGTTCTTGGGGGTGTCGTAGTACTCGCAGGGGACCGGGGACAGAGACAATCGATTGGTGGGGTCGAGAAGGGGCTGCTTATCGCACACGTCTTTCAGAATGTTCTTCGGAACGTCATAGTTTTCATAAGGCTTCAGATCACTGTGTGAGCAAGTCGCTTCAGGCGGGAGCGGCATCGGCGGCTTCTTAATCTTCTTCCTCGAGGGGGAAGCAGCCGGCGGCTCTTTCACTGGCTTCGGGGGCCGACTCGGAGGACAGCACTGACACTTGTGACCAGTGGGGGTGCTCGTCTTAACAGGCAATGGCGGGCAAGGATCCTGAGCTGCTCTGCTCTCGCAGACGTGCCTCGCGACGGAGTACTCCGAGTTCCCGCTGCCACTGCTCCCCGTCCCGTGGGAGGATATCGATATCCGGTCGCTGGCAGGCCCCCAGGGAGGGTTTTGGTGGTGGCATGCGGGTATGGGTTCCATCGTCCAGGCGGGGCTGAACAGGGTGGAGGTGTTCGCGGTGGAGGAGCGCGACATGGTCGGAGCCCCGAGTTTGCTTATGCAACTGACGCATCTCTCCAAAGAGGGGGGAATGCCTCTCCCATCCGGGTTCGGCCAAACGCTGTCGGGATGCAAGTGGACGGAAGCGGTGTCACCACAACCATAATTGCTGTCTAAATCTGTCGGTCGGGATTCGACAGACCAGTAAGGGGAACCGGTTTGGTGGTCCTGATTGTGCGCCTCCCCATCGAATTCGTGATGGGGGTCGACCAGAACGTCCGACACGCGGTTCTCCTGCCGGGAATGCAACAGCTTCCTGGGACTGTCCATCACTGAGGATTTCCTAATCACTTGTCGGCGACGAGAAGTCAGTTTCCCCTGAGCAGCCATTTGTAAAGTCCTGGTTATTTCCGCACCCTGATCAGTAACTAGAACATACAGTCCCTCCCCCTTCCCGCATCGCGAGCCACCCTCGAAGCAGAACCTCCCCTCGACCACCCCGTACCGCCTCAGGTGGCCGATTTCCCAGAAGCCGATCAGGCGGGGGGGGACGCCCGACGTCATGCAGAACTTGAGCTCCTGGACGTGGAGGCGGGCGGGGCCCGTCGAGATCTTCGCCTTGGGGGGCGCCTGGGACACCAGCACGAGGAACTGCTGGTCCTCCCCCAGATTGCACGAGATCTTCACCTGCCATTGAATGAGACGCTCCCGGGTGTCGAAGGCGAGGACGACGGTCACGTCCTGACACACAATGGCTATGGTGTTGGACTCCTTGTCGAGGGTGAATCCCGTTTCCACCCCGAGGAAGTGCTGGAGCGAGAGGGAGGCTTTTGTTTGGCCTTGCTTGTACCGGTCTCTGCTGTCTCTGTACAGTTGCAGGTGGAGACAGTCTGTAAAAAAAGTAAAAAGGTTTTGTCTCGCAAATGCTTAAACGACAATTTCAAAGGTGTTTCCGAAATGTCGATCTCCCGCCGCCCTTTTCCCATAGTTTTCCCTCCCTCTTCGACCTTAAATCAAATCCGTTTAGTCTGAGAAAGTCACGTTTTCTAATAACGCATAATGCGAGAGTAACGATCTCGGGAGGAAGAAACATTTTCTGCGGGAAGTGTCTTTAAAGAAAAGAACAGTGAGAAGGAGAAGGATTGAAAGGTTTATTAACTTTTGGATTAATTAGAAAAGTGTCAGATTTTCTGATTAATAAGAAAAAGGCCACAAAGGTTTCTGTGTGAAAAGTATTAAAAAGGTTGCAAATAACAGCCGGTAAACAAACGGGAAGAATCAAAGGAAAAATTCAAAATGGCTATTTTTCCGCGTCTTCCATCGTTTCTTTAATCTTCTTCTCATCACTAAATGTAAATACGAAGATTTCCTGTTAAGAACAGGGTACTGAATTTTCAAATTAATTCTTTGAAGAGTCAAAGGGTTGAGATTCTTTCACCGCTTGATGAAGGTTGTGGGATGACTTGGGATTTGCGAAAGCTCTCCCGTATTTCTCTCCCGATTTATCCCACCCAATTCTTTGAACCATCTGACAAATGTTTTTTTTTTTAGTAGTCTTCTTCCTGTTTTCTACAACTGAATAATAAAATAAAAATACAACTAATTAGTTGCCATTAATTATCCTTCACTCTTCTTTCTCATTAATTAACTTTTTTTAATAAATAATATATTATTGTTGTTAAATTCAGGTGTTTCATTATTCCATTTGAGTAAGTCGATTATTTGAATGCTGTTTAATATCAGCTGACTGTAATAATTGCATAATTTGATTATTAAGTGCGTTACAAGAGAAGAGTCAAAAGTTAGAGTCAAAGAGAAGCCTCAGGAGCGAAAGCTCTCACTCACAATCAAAGGAAAGAATCCAACTCCAGAAAAGCTGTACCTGAGCAAAAGAAACGAAGTAAGTGAGACGTCTATGCTTTGATTGAAGCAAATGGCGGAAATTGAAGAGTCGATGTCGCCAAAAAGTCCCATTTCAGTGAAAAACCGTTCCTCAAATAAATTAAAATAGAATTGTTAAAATTTAAATTGAAAATGGTTAATTAATGAAATTAGTATTTTGCTTTATCTTTTCTTTTCTTCACTCCCCTTTCCTCCCCTTCAACTAATTCCTCGGCTCTTTGAATAAAAAGTAGAAAATTAAAATTCTTTTGCGAAGTTTTGAAATTTCCTTTCAGATCTTTCCCCCTTTTCCGACATCTTGTTGACCAAGAAAATCTCCGCTTCAATCCGTTTCCAAGCTTTTTTCTTCCCTCTGCACCCCACGTGGATACTTTTCCACCCTTTATACGCCACTGATTTCACCCAAAGTGAAAACTTTGTAATGAAATCAATTAAGCGAAAACAATGAAAAACACAACGCGCTCTTTTTTCTATTCCTCTGCCATTTCTTGGCCTCCTCATCCCTCTTCTGCTGGAGAAGAGATTTTCACTAAAACTTCCCCTTATTAATGTGAGTTTTCTTCTTTTACAGATTCTCTTCGTTTTTTTCAGCTTTCGCTTATTTCATTCGAAGGCGGAAAATTTTCATCTCTGATACAATATTCAACTGTTGGCCTCTCTTAATTACAACCCCCCCTACAGTTGGAATTAATTACGCGCTGTTCATGAACAGACGCTGTCCTCCAGCGGATAATACTTAACAGAGTAACCGTCAAAAGAAAGGGTAAATGACGTCAGGTCAAGATTTTCCACCATTTTCTTTCTCGGTGTAATGTTTTATGTGTTCAATATCTCTTCGGTTCCATTCGGAATGAATGGTAACTTGGGGGTGGGGAGGAGGGGAGGGGAGGGGAGGGTGTATAAATATTAAACGGGTTTCCAACATCCCCCTGCTCATCTATCAGCCCCGAGCGATTCTATCAGAAACACTCGCCTTCTCAACTTTTTTCATTTTCTACTCGGCTCCCTTTTCCCTCCTCATCCTTCGGGATGAAATTGAATTAACTCGACGCCCACTCTGATATCATTCAATGAGAACCCCGCGAAATTCGGCCCCGTCAAAGGATCAAAGGAAACCTTTTTGATTTATACTTATAATATATTCCGGGTCACACGTGAGCGCGAACTCGTTATTTTGATTTAAACTTGAAATTAAATTCTATGACCTTTCTTTTTATTAAATAAATAAATAATTATGAGGTTGAAAATGGGAGAAATAAATGTCCTCCGAGTCTGACTCTGAAGAATCAAGAAAAATGCATTTTGTATCAAAGTTGAAGTTTATGACGCAATGGAGACATCGTTATGTCACTTTCACTGGTAATTTCTGTTGAGTGTATTTTATTAAGTCCTTTGCTGAAAGAGACGGAAAATACGCCTTCTTTTGCTTCTGTCGTCCTCTCAGCAAAAGTAAATATTCGATTCCATTGCAGAAAAGTATTTGTCTTACAACCGAACCCTTTTCTTCCCTTTAAGACGAAGAAACCATAACAACTACAGAAGAATATTTTGTTGCAAAAAGAAAGAAAAGGCGGAAAAAAGAGCGAATCTCCTTCGATTATCCCAAAAAGCTAATGAAGCAAACTTGACTGTCGCAACCCCCTCTCTTCCACCCCCTCTTTAATTCAAACTTTCCTACATATTCCCTAACAAGTTCTTTGGCGCCGGCATCGCTTCTTTTTCAAAAATGGATCAAAGAGAGACGGAAAGACAGACAAAAAGAGAGAACGCTTCTCTTTGTATTATTTTAAAATTTACAATTAATCCCTGAAAGTGAATTAATTTTAAACTTATTTCTCAGCGATCATTTCTCGTTTCCCTCCCCCCCTCTCCCCCCGTTCATCCCCTTTTCGACGAAAAAGGTAAAACTAAATGGAGTTTTTAAATAATTATTATAATGAAGTAATTTATTTATTAGGAGAGAGCGCCATTTTTTCTTGTGAGATTTCCGCATACGAAATTAGTGTTTAAATTCGCTTTTCTCGTTGGGTTTAAGGAAATAAAAGAAAGTTCTCCATTGATTGCGTTCAATTAAAACAAAACCCCTTTTCCTCCTTTATTATTTTTCCAATTATTAAAACGTCAAGGATTAATAAAATAAAAGGAAAGTCGGGAAATCCTCTCCGGATTAATTAGTAAAACAAAACCTAATTGAAGCCTAATTAGGCTGAGAGCTGCCCGATGAACAAAGCCGGAAAAATAAGGCACGAGCTACGGACGGAAGGGGTGAAACCACCAATGAAACCGCCCTGCAACAAACACGTGGAGTTTCTCTCCGAAACCTCAAAGGGTTGAAGAGCCCTCCCCCGCCCTCACCGAAAATTCGTTAACCAATTCACCGAGGAAAATCCCGTGCAGACGTTCCCCAACCGAAGATTGGGATCCATTTCGAATTCGAAAAGACTCATAACCTCAACCCCTTTCATCCCCTCCCGATGAGACCGCCCCTTTTCTCAAACTCTTCTTTTCACTTTAAATATTTTTTTTAAGACTGTCGTTCATCGAAAGTGGGTTTTCTTTGACTTTTGTGTTCGTCTGTGGACACTCAGTGAAAATGGCCGTATTTGCACCCCCGACCTGCCCTCACCAATCATTTCTTTAAGGGTGTCACAGCATTTGAGGGTCGTCACAAGAAAATAGATAAACCCTTCTGAGTGGAAAATTTTTCTCAGTTCTGAGTAATGATTTTATAAAAATTATTATTAAATGTAATAATTCGGTGGGCGAATATCTTTTCGTACAAAAGAAAATGTTTTTAGCTTTGAAGCTTTAAAGGAGCTTTTGCAACTTTTGTAACTCAAAGCTTCCAATAAGTCAAAAAGCTTTTTTTAATAATTTTCATCTTAAACTTCTCTTTTATTTTCTTTCCTTCCTTTTTTTATATTCCATGAATTTTTAACATTTCCGATACTTTTCTTACAAATTTCCGTTTTTTGCTGTTCTCTCCAGAGTTTCTCTGTGTGACTGACAATTTTTTCAATAAGGGGCCAATACAAATGCAACGATCGCACAACCCCCAACCGCCCCTCACCCCCGACGATTTCTTATTCCGGAACTCTTATCTCTTCTAATTAAACCCATGCCAAGTGATTTAATTATGGCAAATGGAAGAAGGGATGAAGAAGGGGTTGAGGTGGAGCAAAAGCAGCTGACTTGTTTCCAATTAAAAAAAAAAACGGGGCGGATTGCCACCCCTCTAACGATGACTCACTCGAGAACACTCATTAGCCTAATTTATATACGTATTTTTTCTTTTTTTTCACGTGTGGGGGTTGCAGAGGGAAAACTTCTGTTTCGACCCTTAAATAAAACAAATTTAGTTTTATTTGAATTATGTGTTCGGGGATGATTTGTGACGGCGTTGATTTTGAAGCTATTGTTCGGGGGTGCGGAGGGACAATTTATTAAACTGCTTATCGCAGGGGGTGATCAATTTGTTTGCTGTTCTCGTTAAGGAAAGTGCCTCGAGTGGTTTCCTTTTGCCTTTTTTCGTGTTTTTCCGCAGATGGGCTCTCCATTTTCAAACACTTATTTCCTTATTTTTCTTTCCTATTGTATTCCCCCTTTTGTTTGCTTTCTACGGTTTTCTTGTGAATCTTTCCCATTCATTATACTTAAACTTCTCAAACAGAACAGACAGAATTCGGTTTACTGTTTTTTTCCAAAATCTGTTCTTTCTAAACAGTTTCCCATTAACTCGGAAAAAAGGCACTTTTCTTCGTATTGAAGCTTTCAACACTTTTCAATAAATTTTAAATAATTCAAAAAAATAAATAATTTTGTCGACGCTTTCCCGAAGAAAAGGGAGTCCTTCAGTTTCACCAAATCGAAAACTCGAAAGCGCTCAACCAATCACATAACCGCTTTTCCGCAGATAATTCCCACGTGTGCGACCCCATCAGAGGGGGATGCAAAAGCTCTCCTGAAAGTGAAAGCTTTCGGGGAAGGTTTTTCCTTTCAGAGAAAGGGTCAAGGGTCAAGGGCCGATCCGATCCCCACCACTGGCAATTATCTCACTGCGACGCCCCCAATTTTTCAATTTTTTCTAAACTGAAATTGAAACCTTAAGAACTCTTCACCTTTTTCCGAGTTTAGGGGTGGAAAATTGCGGCGAGAACTCATTCAACCGGCAATTTTTTCCACATTTTTAGAATTCTTCCGAAAGAAAAATCTTTTCCGATTGATAAAAGAAAGTGTTGAAAGAAAAAGGATTTTGGGAGAAGAGAGCAGACGCCTTCATCCCTGCAACCCCAAAGACAATCCCTTCCGAGGACACGTGCTCGACCCGTGCAGGTCCCACTCATTAAGTGCGCAGTCGGCCGCAATAGGGGAGAGTCTGATGAAGGGGCGAGGGTTGAATGGAAAAGGTTTTAATATTTCCAGTCTGGATATTGGGGAGCGCTCATTTGTGATTTCACTTCACGAAGGCAGAAATAAAGAGAAGTTTCTTCAGGTGGATGTTGTGGAAAAGGGAGAGAAAATTGAGAAAAGTGAGTGGGGGTGAAAGCCAAAACACGTGACCCGAAGCAATAATGAAAAGGACAAAAATAAACGAGCAGCAGGGAGAAAACTGCTTTCGTTTTCTGGAAAGGGGAGGGAGTGCTGAGTTGAGAAAATGGCCGTCGCAACCTGTATTTGGACTAATTAAATGTGTAATCTGAGAAGGGGAGGATTAAGCGAAAAGAAAACAGACTGCGGTTTTCGCGAATAAAAAAGCTGACGTTTTCAATTTGGTTTCACTCAGTTATAATTCTTTTTATTGGAAAATGATTAATAACTTTTTTTAATGTTTATTTTTTTATGATTCAATTCAGTGACGTTGAAAATAAAATTCACAGAAAGCGACAGAAGGAGAACCAAAAATCCATCAACCCTTAAAACGCCCCGTTGTTCTTGAAAACTGGGAAAAACTTTCTCAGAAAAACGGAGCAAAACGGAAAAGTGGTTTTTCCGAAAGAGAAAATTCGAAAGCGTCAATTCCAAAATTTTAGTAGTGAACCCCCATTTTGGGGTTTCCCCTTTTCCTCGGAAATCTGAGCGGAAAAAGAGAGAATAAATGTTGGCAGAACAAAAGCTTCGGTCACTGTTTGAAGGGTGAAAGAAGGGCAAATGTACTCAGATGGCGGATAAGGTTAAGTGTCTTAAGTAGACGATAAGTCTTGTTTTTGAAAAAGAAAAAATGGCTTCTGGACGAAGGTTTAAAGCGAAACCACTTCATCACCGTCAGAGGGATTTGCTCATTCTTCTTATCCTTTCGCCGCAAGGAATTCTAATGTCCGCTCGAGCTTTCCCAGAGAAATTCTTGTCCAGAGTCTGTCATTCATAAAGCACCCCATTTATGGAAGTCATTTAACAACCCTAATGGACATGCGCAAATGTGCGTTATGTCACTCACCCCCAGACATTTCACGGTCCCGCAGTTTCCTCTCCCTCTTCTTAGGGGTGGCGGAGTCACCTGACTCTGTTCGTCATCGGACACTGAAATCCTCTTTGTTGCCACCCCTGGGACCGCCACAATCACACCCCGTATCCGGCAACCGCCGCATCCGAGAAATCGCTATTATTATCCGTCAAATTTATTTTTATTTATTTAAATTAAATTCAGTGGTAATCTTTTTATCGGGAGCGGTTCTGCGGGATTTACATCGGAGAGGGAGTCATTATAACCGCCTTTGCAGACCGCCCTCGAATTCACAATTCCGAAAAGACATTGAAGACTTGGGAGCTCTTTCAAAACCTTTCTTTCATCCCCTGTCTTTGTTTTGCTAAACTTTACATTTCTGTTTTCAACCCCGGAAGTCCCTCTTCATCCGGGCTTAGAAATGATTGCGTGGTCGACCCTCGTGTGAGGGACCCTCGGGGTGGATTTCAACTCGGGTTCCGAGTCACGTTTCCCACGGGGGCAGCAAATAAAAGAAAAGGTTTCTTTCTCTTCTTCGGCTCATTTCTCCCCCTCTGGACCTCACTCTGCCCGGAAGACACTTAACATCCCTCTGTGAGACTGTCTCAGAAGTCAACCGACCATCGGAGGAGACCAAACCATTACCAGAAATTTCCAAAGGGGGTTACATCTGACTACCCCTGCGCTCTGCCATTTTCCTTTCCGACAAACGTAAATCAAACTCTGAGAGTGTCATTAAAGGGATGCCACCACATAAAAGGGATATCTGCTCAGGGGTTGAATTCTTTCGGGTGGTAAATCTTGGGCTTATCGAGTACTCTTGAAAGACATTGCCAAGAGACGCATCAATCATGGTGGGTGCGCATAAAGTTTATGTATTCGTGTGAAGAGGGTGAAGAGGGTGAAGGGGGCGAAGAGGGGATCGATTTCCGATGCAGGGATGGACCACCAACGCTCTCTTCCTTTCCCGAAGGTTTTCCTCCGGAGTTAATGGCTTCCAGAAACCGACATCCGATTCTTTTACGACTTCTCTCTTCTTTCTCCACCTTCCTCCTTCCTTTCTTCTTCCTCCCTCGTCTCAAGGGCTTTTACGACCTTGCACTTGTTATCTCGCTTTCAGTTTATTTCATTGTCCAAATTTATGGCACTCGTTAAATCTGAATTTTCTTTCGATGGCGCATCGCATTTGTTACCCCGAAAGGATTTCTCTTTCCTCCCCCATTGCGAGGACTGTCTTCATCTCGCTGGGACTCGGTCAATGACCATTTTCATTAGAAAAGTACGAGGCATATTTCATCCCCTTGAGCTGAAAGCAGAAACGCAAAAGAACGGAGAGCCAATGAAACATTAAAATGCGTTGGAACAGATTTGAGAGAAATTGGAAGGAAATCTCTTTGGTCGCCATAAGCACTCCATTCATGAGACTCATTCCGGGGGAAAAAAAGCCAAGAGAATGAAACACCCCCCGTTAGCTCTGCCAAAACTTCCCTGAATTTATTGCCAGAGGAAAGGGAACGACGCAATCAAGAAAAGCTGACCCACTAAAATCCTTTTCCAAAGCCGTTGTTTCGGTTTGTGGATCCTCTTCGGGGGTGGGAAGTGATGGGGGTGGAAGGGTGGTTTTAAGAACCCAGACGAGTCTCTTCGAACCAATTCGAACCATTTCCATTTGAATAAAATTAAATTCTTTCAATTTGTTTTTCCCACCCTTCGACGAGAACTTTTAAACCCTCATTGGAAATTCTAATTTGCTAAAATCGAGCTTTCGAAATTAATAAAAACCATTTTGGACGGTTAATTGGTTTCCAAAAAGTTTTCCGAAGTAGGCTGCGGAGCAGTTCGATCCTCCCTTAACCCCTCCCCCTCAATTCATTTCCCTCCACTCCGCCTAAGGTTTTAAAACCTGATTTCGACGCTTTCGAGATTGTAATTAAACTTTCACAGTTCTCTGCTGTTGTCATTTCTTGCAGTTTTCACCGCGGCTCCCTTCACCTTTTTTTCAAAACAAGCAAATGTTCTCAAACTTTGACAAATGCAAGTGGTGTCGCTTACGAGGGAGGAACCGAGACAGCTAAAGAGGGGGTTAATTTTATTACTTTTTTAACCCTCATGCTCCGCACAGCGGCTGCAATGTTTATTGGGGTTATAAAGCACTCGCTGGTGTGCTTCCAACAGATAACGGCTTATCCGGGTGTTGTGCACCCGAAGGGATTAAGCCTCGCCTGACGAGACGTCCTTAACCTCCAGAGAGTCGAGCAGAACTCTCAGGGGTTGACATTAACCGACAGGACATGGAAATGGAGGTCATGAGAGACATTCGCAACCCTTTTGTACCTCCAGACAGAATTGGGCAAACGACAAGAGTCTGCGCACCGCTTTGGATTTTCACCCCTTCCCCTCTGGCAGAGGTACAAAAAGCTTTTAATTTGATTTGCTGAAAATTTATTATTTCTGCTTTCATCCCTTAGGAAGGTTTTGAGGAATCGAGGGAAGGAAAGGAAAGACAAAAAATGTTTTTTTTGGAAAATAAATTAGGACCAGATGCGCTTTTTATTCCAAAAATTAGATTTAAGTCAATGTCTGAGACTCTGCCCCTCAGAAATGAAGTTTTTTGTGCCCTCCGGACTGCAAAAAATGGGGGATGAAAAATTTTTATCTCCCCAAAAAATGGCATTTTGTCCGAGGGAGGGGGCGTCACCCAATCGAGTTTAACTTTCCAAAGGATTTTCAATTTTCCACTTTTTCTCTCTTTTCTTTATTCCGTTCTTCTTTAATTTATTTTTCTTACGGTTTTTATCGCACTTTTCTTTTTTTCCGGACTTTTGTTTTCCGGTTTCGGCAGTGATTTACAACAGAAACAGATGTTATTTTTTCATTATGATAAGTAATGCCAACATCACCGATAGTAATTAGTCGGTTTACTTTACTGGCAGTACTGCCAACTGTAATTCATAAACCGTGTAAAAAAAATTGGGATTTTCTTTTCTACTTTTTCCAATCCCAGAGATTAATCAATCAATTAGGCCCGTAAAATTGAGTGAAAAATGACTTTAGTTTTCCACTTATCTCTCTCTTTCCCCACTTAAGTCTCCATTTCTCACTCGAATTCAGAAAAACTCAGAAAAAACCAAAAGCGATTCTTTAAAAGACTTTCGAGACGACTTTTTGGTGCCGCCATCAACAGTTTCCTTTACTTCTTTTACAACGACAGCAAATTGGCTGTAGCAAATGTTTTGCCTTTCGATTTAGCTTTGATCAGCAGCTGCTTACATTCGAGTTTTCGATCTCTCCCGTGCGTTGTGGGCAATACTTTTACTTGGATGCAAATCACGTGGAACTTTTACCGAAGCGTTGTCACTCTTTTGAAAAATCTACTGAACCGTAAATAATTTTCATATTATCATGGGTAATTTAATTGAAACATTTTCGCTTTCAATTTCCTTTCGCAACTCGGACAACATTACAAGGGCGCAACACTGAGAAAGTAATTCAGATTAAAAGAAATGAGGACAGAGTTGGGAGAAAGCAAAAGTACCAAAAGGCAGAGTGTCCAGTCAAATTAGCTCAAAAATGAGGGGTGAAGTTACATACATTTCTAACAAGCTGAAACTTGGTCAAATTGTTCAGAGTATAATTATAAAAGAAATATCAAAAGACCTCCAAAATCGAATATCGTGAAAAAAAATGGCGGCGGGTCAAATGTCAAAAAATTAATTTTTCGCCATTTTCAGCAAAACGGTAAGTTTTATCGCAAAAATAGCTCAGACAAAAATTATAGAGGATAAAATTATCTATAAAAAATGTATAAATACTTTTCTTTCTAAAAGGCACCGTTTCTGAGATATAACGATTCAAAAAGTTGGATGAGTTGTAAAAATTGCTTATAAGAAAAGCGTTCAATTTTTAAGGCCCCATAACTTTTTATCAAAGCGACCGATTCCATCCAAACTATGTACGACAAAAGTGCAACATTTGGGCTATAAAATGAGCCATATTTGATGTTCTTAGCATCAAAACTTCGGAAATTACGAGAGCTCAAAGTTGTAGAGAAAACGCCATTTTAGCCTTTTATGCCTCAATTTGAGGCCAAATATCAAAATAGTGTCACTTCGGATTTCTTTCGAACTTTGCTCGTTGAAAGACCACATTTTAAGCTTTCGAACGGATCCGGTTTAATTTTAGAGAAACCATCCTGAGAAGGTAAAATTGGACCATCAAAGTCGCCATTTTAAAAATGGCCATCAAACACATAATGTCAAATATGTCATCCGACGTTTTAAATCGTAACATCTCCGAAAAGATTACTTAAAAAATGAAAATTATAAAAATAAATAAATCAATGAATAACTTTATCAATTAATGGCAAAATTATCTGTTTTGTGTGAAAATACAAACAAAGAATTAAGATTAACAAAATTAATGAAGCTATATAACGTAAAAGTGATGAAAGACCGTTTCAAAAACCGCCCCCACAGCAAAGCCAAATTCATCGGAAGCCCCTCAATTAAGCATCCCATGAAAAAACTTATGACAAAAGGCTTTAATTAAAAGCTTAACACCCGAATGCCCCGAAAGGATTTCGCTTTAATTGGCCTCATTAATTCGATGGATTGATGGCTGTTGAAGATACGAATTGCAGCAAAACAGAGCGGCTTTTGCAAACTCCTCATGAGTGAACGACAGCAAAGACTTTTCCTTTTTCACTTTCCCCATTTCTTTTCCTTTACTCTATTTGGGAATAATTTTATTGAAAAGAAATATTATAACGTTCATTCGGGAAGTAATTTGATACGTTTCTATCTCGCGTTAAAAAAAATTTTGTTAAATTTACAATAACTTCTTTCCTTTGAGAAAAGGAAAAGGAAACTTTTTCCCTCATTTCCATACTCATACCACATGACTGAATTGCGGTATGGAGAGTTTGCCAATCGACGTCACTGTCCATCCAATGGCGCCCATATTTTCTTACCTGAAAATGAAAAGAAAAAAATTAAAAGCCGTGAAATTGAAAGTCACAGTCGAGTGGAAATGACTTTCGCTGGTATCTGACCGGAACGGATTCAGCGGGGGTTGGAAAGTGCGAGAGGGCGGAAAGAGTAACTCTTCGGGGGATGGAAACCGCCCCCGCCGCAACTTGGCCGGGCATCCCCACTTTACCCCACGGAAACATTAAATCCGAGAGATGAAATGGAATAATTATCCAAAAACGCTATCTCCGTAGGTAATTAGCGTGGATTTGGGGTTCTGGTGCCACCCCCTCCACCCCCCCGCCCTCCCCGTCCTTTCCTTGGCTCGACCCGGAACTTTAATTGATTTATAATGTTTACATCATTCCTAATTAATTAACCCTCCAATAATTTTATTAATTTCAACTGTTAATGTCTGCACTGAGGAGAGTTTGGAGCATAGGCGCGTTTTTCGCCCCTAAAGTCAAACATTATTTTACCTCTTTCGGAGGGGGATGAATATTTCCACAAATCAAAATTAATCAAAAGGTGTTTTCCCATCTCAGAAGTAAACAGTCAGTAAAACCATGGCGCCAAAAATCTATCATTTTCACGCTTTTATTACAATATTTCCATTTGTTTTCTTCCTTAAAAGTGTTCTGCACCGTTTTGACGAGTGAGTGCAGTGAGCGACAGAAACACATTCACCCGTCTTTCCATTGCCATTGCAATTTCAAAAGAAAAACTTCATTTCTGGTTGCTGACATCGCCCCTCAGCGTAACATCCTGATGATTTCCCCACAGACACTTCTGCACGTTATTTTACGCCCAGTGAATAACTGAAGTTATATGACGACCTGAAGAAGGTTTTCTATTAAGAGGCTTCTGTGGGGGTGATTATGTAACCCTGAATGACCGAAATTAGACAATGTCGACTTTCACCGGTGAATGTCAACAGATACTAAATTTCATTACATCGTTGTACATTCGGACAATCACAGATATGGCGAATGTCAATTTACACTAAATAAATTCAGAGAATTTCCATAAAAGCTCATTATTAAAGAGGAAAACCTGAAAAACTGCAAATTGTATTAATATTATCGCTGAATTGAGTTTAAGAATACGCTTTTGTTTTCAAATCTCATAAAATTTGTTCTTTTATAAGATGAAAACCAAAAAACAGGAGAAAGATAGTTTTTCAACATCGCCCGTGTTTTTTCCTGAAAGGGATAAAAAATAAAATTGTAAAAAAAAAACTCAGCAAGTAAATGAACCCGAAATAAGTCAGCAAAAGACGCATTCGAGTTGGTGGAATGATTTATGGTTGAAAAAAGATGAAAGAAGAGGGATGGCCCGTCAACATCCTCGCAAGTGTCATTCAATTTCCCCCCCGCTTCCATCGCCGTGTACAATGGGGGTTGAAATTCATTACCACCTGCCAAAGGAAATTGTCGAATTAAAAATTCATCCCCCGCCGCGACGCCCACACCCCCTAATTCAGAATGTAAAATAAATAATTCAGCGGGTAAACCGCGATTTTTCTTTAACTCTCCACCCCTTTCCTCGGATGAGTCTCACGGATAAAAAACTAATTTTTTATTCAAATGGATTTTCCTTGTCGGGGTGAAAGATGGGGGTGAAAGGGCTGGAGAAAAGAAGAGAAAGATATTTTCGCTGATTCGGGGGCGGCGGGCGGAGGGGGCGATGAAAGAGAGTCGGCCAATTTAACTCTTTACATGAATATGAAGTGAAAAGGAATTGAATTGGAATTGAATGAGGGCAGGTAATAAACGACCCTTGTGTTATCGGGGGCGGTTTCCATTATTCTTTAGTGGAGCCGCCGAATTTCGAACCATCAAAATAAATAAATGATGAAAAAATGATTGAGAACAATAAAATCAGCTTTGAACATGTGAAAACTCTCTCCGAAACAAAAGAAAAACTAAAGAAAAAGCATCCCCCGGTTGAGGGGGTGAAAGGAGCTTCAGACCTCTCTAAAGTAATTTTTCCTTTGAAAATTCATTTGCTAAAGTATTCACTTTAATATATTCAAATGCGAATTAATTTTTTAAGTCTTTACTTCCTCCTTTGCCTCCATTGGAATTCTGAGCTTTCCCTGAGAATCCCTTAGGGACTCTTTAAATGCGTTTTATTCTTAATTAGCAGAACGTCGAGAAAAAATTTTAATGAGTTGAATTTCTTTGGCTTTCATTCCTTCAGAAAGGCATAAAAGGCTTTGACTTTATTTACCTTTGAGTTGTCACCTCCTCACGCCCACTTTTCCAAAGAAAGGATTACGTCAGATCACGGCTGTCACCCTCTTTGTTACTCTTACAGCAAATGCACTCACAAATTCGCCATTGGGGGGGAGGGGGGGTTGGGGGAAAGGGGGCGTTTTGTAGCGTTATTTTTCCTCGGATTTTCTCTTCGGCGGCCGAAGAAAATTCTCAAAATGAAAATGATTAAATGGAAACGTTTTGGAGGCCCAAAGCGTTGTCCGGACTCATTCTGGAAATTTTATTCACTAAATCGAAAGAGTTTATGGACGAGAGAGAGAAAAAGCACAGATTTCATTTTGATTCCTCAAATTATGAAAAAAAAAAAATATTAACAGCGCCATCTTTTCCTAAAGAGTTTATTGTTTTTAAAGAGAGGGAATTTCATCAAATATTTTTCCGAATAAATTTTATACTTTTCTACTTTATTATATATACTTATTGTTTGTTCATTTACTTACTGTCTTGGTATGTATTTATCGTTTGTTTATTTATTTAATTATAGCCTTTCTGTATATTATTATTTATATCTATGCAACTTGAATACTTATTTGTTTATTTATTTGAAAATTTATTGCTGTTTATTATATACTTATTGTTTACTTGTTTATTTAATGTTTGGTATATATTTATTGTTCGTCTCTTTATTTATTTAATCGTCTCTTTTCTGTATATTCTTGTTTGTTTGTCTATTTATTTCCGTTTGTTTTTTTGTATAAATATATTTTTTCTTTATATAATTTTTATATACATTCGGTAGACTTCTCCTCCCGATTTCTGAATCAGTTAAACTGTAATTTTATTTTTTGTATGTTACAATGTGAAATATAATGAAAAAGTTAATACAGTGAGAAAACCCCAAATGTCTAAGGGTAAAATAGGGGAGAAATATATTATTATATACGTATTTATTATTTTCAATTGTATACTGTATATTAATTGGTAGTTAAAGTGTATATCTCAATTTATTTGGGTGTAATTTTTAGTTTAACTCAAATTGCATAATTTTTACTTTATTATTATTATTTAATATATTAAAAATTTAGTATTTTTTAATAAAACTGCTGATGGCTAACAGTCGAAACAGAAGTATAATGTAAAATGTAATTTTATACTTTCTGAGTAAATATTAACTAACTTTTTTCCTTCCACTGACAACAGAGCTGTTTTCAATTAATATTTTCCCTTTCTCAATGCGGATGCAAAAGACAGAAGAGTTCAGACACAGCTTCGCTTTCCACCCCATCTGAACATCTGAACTGCTGAAGAACAAAAACAAATTCAAAAACGAAAATAAATGAAAAACCGCAGAAAGCGAACGCGAAGCGACAACCCCTCAAAGGAACAGAGAGCCAAATCCATTCGAAAACCGGATGTCATTCATTACTCGTTTGCTCCGCCGTCAAAGGAAAAAACCGCAGAAAGAGGAGAGGCGGTGTAATACTTTTGGCTCGTAAATATGATTGGCACTTTGTATTGGCAGCTGAGCTTTCGACAAAGAAAAGAGAAATTAATGGGAGCGTTAAAAGTTTGGAAATAGATGAGCCCACTCACTCAATCATTCAATCATCTTTCTTCTTCTGCCGCGGGGGAGGAGAAGACGACAGCGACTGGAAGATAAGCAAATTCAACAAAAATTCACTTTTGATTTTTCACCCTTTATGCCGGGGGAGCGAAATCCAAAATTCCACTTTCACTGTTCTTTGCTTCTCTCGTTCACTGTTTCGACGCCCCGCAATCAAAGCTCACATTTCTGGATTTTTAGGGGTTGATAATCCGATAACCCCAATGCAAACCGCAATTTAAGTTTTTTTAAGTAAAAAATTATTTCCGGGATTTCCTCAAAAATTGGTCTGTTGGTTCTTCCGAAAGCGTAATTATGAACTTATTTGAAAGTTTTAAAGCGGAAGGGGAGATAAAAAGTAAGAGATGAATGACGGCCGAGGGGAACGCGATAAAGGGGGGGTTTTATCTCTTCCTGCGAAGGGCAAAAATTTCTTCTCCGGAATTGGGGAGACTCAAATCTACGGATTTACAATGTTGTTTCCTGTTTGTGTACATTTTAAATTACTAATTATTTATTTATAGACTTTTGCAGTGGCAGCGAATTTCCCGCGCTGTCTACACTTTAATTTCAAAACATTATACTTTTTTTATGAACTTTTGGAACTGGAAAAACTAAAACAGAAGCGGTAACAAACCTTTTCATAAAACTCCCATGAAACATCAAAGTGTGCTTTCTTTCTCAAATGAACCCTTTCGTTGAGTCATTTTGAAGAGGCACAGACGAACTCCCAAGTGCCTCTCATCCCCTAATAACTCCCAAAGCAAAGGGTTAAAGCAGCAAAAGAGAAAAAGAGAGCGGAAATGCATTCCTTTCTCATCAGCGACACTATTTTTAAAAGAGTTAAGATGAAGATATATTGCAATGAGGTTTACTTCACCCCTTCTCTTATTAAACAATTATTAATTATGACACAATGGAATTTTTAATTACTTAACGCACGAGATCCGGGCGCTAAATGAAATGCACCATTATCGGACACTGACCGGGGTGGAAAGGCTCCTCATTCTTTTCCACCCCCCTAAGGCGGGCGACTGAAGGGGATGGAAGCGGAAAAGGGTGGAGACAAATGAAATTCAGATAAATTTATGCAAAGCGGTAATTTGCAGAGATTCACGCCCTTACGTTCTCTCGAAGGTAGTCAGCAGTGCTTACGCGTTTTGCATGGAATATGAAGGGGAGAGAGGGAAACTTTTGAAGACACGAAGCAGGAGAACGCTGCCGTTTCCCACAGATAAAAGGAAAAAAGTGGTTAATAGGCAATTAAAACTTTTATTTTCATTAAAGCCTGCACAAACAATTAAATTCGGTGAATTAATCTGCTGACCTCCTGACGTCATAATCCCTCCCTCCCCCTCTTTTGGACAGCACTCTGCTCAAGTTATAACTGCTGTTAGCTGCAGTCTGCTTCTATTTTTTAATTGGGGGGAGAGTTGTATTTGCATTCCTCTCAGCTCGGCTTTAACAAAATGTGTTTCCTAATTACAGTTGAGTTCAAAAGTATTTTCACAATACTAAATTTTACATTTTTAACTCGTAAGAGTTACTTACAAAGTGAATTCTCATTAAAATGCTTTACAACAGTCCTCACATTTATAAATACAATAATAAATAAATATTTGCCTTTATTTCGCCATTTCGCATTAAGGGCGGAAAAACTGTACACATTTTTAACACAAAACCCACATTCTTTAAACACAAATACAAAAATATTAATTAAATAACAGAAGAAACAAAGAGTTTATCTTTAAAATATAAGAAACAGTAGAATATAATAATATAATAAATAACGGTAGAATTATACTCATAATAGAACTAAGTAAGAGTATTAAAGAAGACTAAAAAGAATGTTATGTTTTGTATATTTTGTTATTTTAATGCGACAAATATATTATTAATAGTATTGATAACTAATTAATACATAATAAAATAGTTAACTAAGAAAGTATTTAATTTTGTATTGTCAAAATACTTTTGAGCGCTATTGTATGTTGCATAACTGTCTTTCTTGGAGGCAGTTTTTCCAGCTTTTCTCTGTAAGATTGTAACTGTACGCTACTGTAACAACACAGAAGACAGACACAAGAGTTTATAATAAGTCCTGTTTCGGCGTGAGGTCGAAGGGGTTGCAAGGGGATGAAAGGGGGTGAAATGAAAATTCGGTAAGAAAACAAGTCGTCAAATTCAATTTTAATTCCTCATACTGAAACGATACTCTGTTTGTGAGCAATAAATTTTTTTTTATTCCTCCTTTTTTGAAGTGCTTAGTTACGAGTTTGACATGAAATGTTTCTGTTCCTCCCTCTGTTTTTTCTTGTTCTTTTAAACTTTCTTTAAATAAATCAAATGAAATACAATTTCCTCTCTCCCTGGCCTAACTAGCTTTTACTTTCTGTCTCATCTTCCCTTCCAGGAAAAACTTTTCCTCCTCCTTTAAAAAAAATATATCAAATGCTTTTCCGGAACTTAAGATGTGACGTTTCCTGTTGACGTCATCGACTGCTTACGAACAACCAAACTGTCCATAATGCACAGACGAGAACTGGTTGTTGCGAGATGACTGACAATCTGAAGGAAAATGGACTCTGCAGAGGGAGGGGAAGTCCCGAAATGGCTTTTCCAATAAAGACGCCCATGAAAATCAGCAATAAACACCCGGGAAACTCTCTCGGTCGGCCATTCGTCATTTCGCCAGGGAAATCCCGCAATTTTTATTATCCGGGGCTCTTTTGTTTTGACAAAAAATTGTTTTGTTTCGCGGGGGTGAAATGAAAGGGGGAGGGGATGAGGGTTTCCGCTTTTCCAAATTGTATCTCGCTTACACGACTATAAATAATCAGAGGGTGAGATTTTATGAGATGAGTATTTTGGCGCGAATTTTTTTTTTCTAACTTTTTTAAAACCATTTGAAAACATTCCAAAAGAGTCGTTAATTATTAACGCGCTTTTATTAATTAATAAATTAAAGGATAAATGTTATTAGGACGATGAGTGGGGTCAACCTGACTTTTATTCTTTAAACCGGTCCCCGATGAGCTATTCAATTATTTTTTTTCCCCATTTTCGAAAGCTTTTTTCATTATATGTAATGGTTTTTTCTTTCCACAACATTGACTTTTTATTACTGTTTTCGATTTCTCATCTGTGATTATTACTTTATTATTACTTTAATTGAATTTTATGTTCTACGTCACTACTAACTTCCTGTGTTTGGTCAGATAACTCTTCTGTACTTCTTCTATTATGGCTTTTTCTTCCCTTCTCCGGTGGGAATTTTATCATCCTTTGTCTGAATTTACACCCCGAGTGTTTCTTCAAGGTTATCCAGGGTGTTTTTCATTCCTCCTCCGGTTACAACTCCGTCACCCATCGGCTGTCATCCCCCCCCTCCTCTCCTCTCCTCTCCTCCCCCTCGCGCGAGTCAAACTTTCGCCTCAATTATCAAAGAAATCCGAGTCGAAAATAAAAGTGTAACGATAACAAAGGGCGAAGGCACTGATTAATTCTTTTTTGTCGCCAAAGAGAAATCGGGAGAGGGAAACAGAAAACTCGTGTTTTGAAGAACGCAGACTAATTCGTTATCTGGAGAAAAAAGGAAAGTGCAAAAACAAGAACATGACATTGATTGAAGAAGGTGCGAGAAAGGGGAAGGAAAGGAAAGGGGACGAAAAGGAAAGCGTTCGTTATTTAGAAGGACTTTTGGTGACTTCGTCGCTGGCAGCTTTTTTCGCTTTCGTCATCGCCTTCCTGACTGGTTAACCTCCCCTCCATCCCCTCCCCCCTCCCTTACACTCGTTTAAGCTCATGGAATTATTTGCTGTTTTCTTTCTGTTCCTGTCGGAGGCTGATAAATTCTGTCTGGTTTCTCTTTGAGCTCCTCTTTATAATTCCGACTGGAGCTTTTCCTCCGTGAATTGAATGAAAATGGCTGCCGGGGCAGAGTGAGTCGTTACCCGAAATAACAATTGTGGAAAAGCTTTCTCGACTTGTCGCCATTTTGACAACTGACGGTCATGTGACCAACGAGGGGTCATTATTTCAATTTCACTCTCCTATGCACTTTGAATGCCCGCGTGAATCACCGCACTGAAAAGGCACCAACTTTCATCCCTTTCATTTTCACCCCTTTCCTTCCTCATTAATACGAGAAATGTCAAAAGCATCAAAGTCGAAAAAACGAAAATTCCGTCTCTTACTGAAACATCTCACGACTTTCAATTAAGAATTCTCATTAATTAAGAAATCAACATCTGAGACGTTAACCCCCTACCTCCCTCCTCCCCTCCCCCTCAGATGTCCGTTATTTAAGCGAATATGGGAAAGCAAAGCCCTTCACCCCCCGGACTAAAAATTTTCCGGGTTTAATTACCGTCGGGAGAATCGTTTGGGAGCCCTGGGCGAGGTCGATACCTTGCGAAAGTTTTCCAAGAGAATGGACGTGAGGGGATGGAAGGGGAGGAAAGGTGGAGGGAAAAGGCAAGCGAAAACAAAACAGATAAAATATTGTTCTGGAAAAGTTAAAATTAATAGGGAAAACGTTGGAGAAATGAAAATTTTCACCTCATCTTGTCTTTTTATTCCGAAAGCGCCCCTCTGGGGGAGGAAGGGCGGAAGCGGATAAGGGCAGAATGCCTGCCTTTGACTGAATCTTGTCCTCTGAGGGTCAAATTATTTAACAAAATGTGCAGGAAGGGGCAAACAGTAAAGGAACCAAATAAAGCTGTTAAAAGCTTTCGCGTTCGGTCTTCACAACCCTTTCGCCCCTAAATATCCCATAGAGTAATAAAATCAATGATTATTATTATTTTTATTAATCATTTCATAAATAATAGTTTATTACCCCCATGGCAATAATTCATCCCAGCGGAGACTTTTTTCATTATCGACAGCAAACAGGAGGTAATTTTAAGGCCTCTAACTGGTAAACGACTTCTTCATCCCCCTTAACCCGCGGGTCGTCCGCCCTCCCAAGGCCGCAGAGGAGTCACGCTTCGACTGCTCGTTAAACCTGCCAAACTCCAAATTGGAAGCAAAAGAAACAAGTCGCCAAATTGAGAGGGGTGATTTCGACGGAAGGGTGACTCCCCGGGCTCGGTGTCCACGTGCAGTGTTTCCCGTTGTTATCGAGCACCTGGGAAAAGGGAGGATTTCTCGGGAAAAGTTTTTCTTGGCTTCGATTTAAAAATTTTTCTCACGTAGTCATCCCCGTCCCTCCCCCACACATTCCCCCCTCATCAGATAATTTCTCTGTATTTGGATTAATGATAAAATTCTTATCTTCTTTTTAACAGAAACATTTCTTCTTCTTTTTATGGGCAACTTCATAGTTCATTTATCTTCGGCAATGAGGTGTCTTTCCTTTTGTCTTCGGATATTATATAATTTTTATCTTTTCTCTTTCTTTTTCGTTTCTTATCACCTCCCGCCGAATTCTTTTCTTTTTATATTCCCACCGCTAATTACTCTCAGAAGAATCGGTGTTTTTACTGTGACCACTTCAGCTTCACGGGATATCACATTTACAATTGCGCTCAGAAATATTTTGACAGTACAAAATTGTCCTTTTCCACCGTAGAGTTACATACAAAGTGAAATTTCATTAAAATGCTTTACACATTTTTGTATATTATGTCAGTTTAATGCCGAAGAGCGACAAGTTAATACTACTCATCAGCGATGCTTTTTTAGCCGGTAAGTGATATTGTAAAGTTTTGTATTGTAATTATTTTGTATGTATTTATTTTATGTATTGTAGCTGTTAACCGGTCCGATGTAAACCGTAAAAAAAACTATTACTATTAACTGTATTAATAACTAAATAATACAAATATAATTATAAAAAATATAAAATCAAAATAATATACAGTCAAAATACAATCTTATAGTAAAATAATTCAACAAGAAATTATAAAATTTTGTGCTGTCAAAATACTGTCAAAATACTACTGTAGTTTTACATATTTTGGCGACAGTAAAAGCACAAAATAAATCTAATAATCAAATTTTTATAAATTTTTATAAATTGGAAATGATCGCGAACTTTAAAAAGACCCAAAAATGAATTTGTTTTTTACTCAGTACTCCTCCAACTTAAAATCCAAATATTTCATTAATCCCATCATTTACAATTTGGTGATTACTAATATAATATTAATGCAGTAAAGGAGCTTTTCGTTATTAACACTGTAATTTGTGTTAAAATGTTAGTGCCTTATTTATTTATTTTCTTTATTATTAATTAATTTCTATCGGTTAAAATTAATACAATGATTATTCTGAGCTGTTAATATTTATTAATGACGATTATTTTGAGGTTAATGAAAGCGGAATTCATCGCTTCCAATTGGAAAAGCGCGTCGCTCACAATAACGCTAACAGCCACCGTAAAAGCTTCCTTTTGAAAATTAAACGCAACACAGAACCAATTCACAACCTGAATGGCCTCAGGGGAAGAACGGACAATGAAAGACGGTGGTCGCAGCAGCGCGACAACACCCCCTCCGAAATCTGGAGAGGGGTTACTTATTAATTCCCAATGTAAGGTTGTGGGGGCGGTTGGGGGTGAGGGGAGCTCTGCGGTGTCGGACGTTTTTAACGAATAATTAATTATTAAGTCTTTGTTTTCCAATAAGGAAGAGCTGTTCCGTTTCAGTAAAGATTTTCCCGGTGTCCGGGAAAAGCTTTCACTTTTGGAATTACTTTCTCGGCTTAAAGTTAATACCTGAAACTTCAAAGTTTTCTCCCGTTCGAAAGCTCCTCCCCTCCCACCGCCTTTGGCTTTCCTTCCGCTCGTTATTAAAACCAAATCTTCCCTTCTCAATTTTTAGCGTATAAATTCCAAAGGTTAACGCTCCCAAAGTTGCGCTTTTTGGAACCGAATGACAATGAAATATGCGGTCATTCGCTTTAGAAACAATTCGACACATTCGGGGATGCATAAAAAAAATCCCGAGGGATTTTAGTTAACTGAATTAAAATGATTTCGACGCGAATAAAATCATCCATTTTTAATTCATCCATTAATCACTTTTATTACAGTATAAACTAGTATTTCCCTTCCACGTGAACGGCACGTGAAAAGGAGAAAGGGTTCCTTGCGGGGGGATGTGAGCACTTCATCCCCAGAAGGTCGGTTTGGGGGGGAAAGGCCGAAGCTATAGTTTAGGGGTTGACGAGTGGTTCGAGCTGAGGACTTTTTATTAGCTTTGTTTCACTAATGTTAGCTCGGATTTGAGAATTCTCAGGTGTCGAGTGCCACTTGAGTGACGCTTATTTTTTAACCCTTCAACCCTCGCTCACAGATTTTCCGCTAAATCAGGAATTTTCTCAGACTTTTCTAATGAGCTCCCAACTTTTTCACTTCTTGACGACAGTTGACGTTGAATTTTCCGATGAAGGGTCACTGAGGAAACCGACAAAGAGGACCGATTCGACCAACATAACTTCTGTTAAAAAGTCTCTTCGGTCGATGACATTCCTTTCCCCAATAAAACATCCCCACGGAAACATAAGCAACCCCTCCCCACGGGGATGGAATTTTTATGAATAGATTCGCCTAATTTCGAAATGATGAATGGAAACACAAAGTTCGGACCCCCAACGGAGAGGGAAGTGGACGACTGGGCGTAATTTCAAAGGCTTTGTCAATGCTCAAAATGCAACCCCTAATAATTCCAACCCCTGCGTTAGTTTATCAAAATAAATATCATCATTTTTATTTTTTAATCCGAGCTAACTAAATACTCCCTCGCGTCACACAGAAGCATGTAAATTTCCGATAATATGTCCGAGGCCGGGTGGGGAGATTTATCTGAAAGTCGGTGGCCAAAGAGAGGGGGTGCGTGAGGTGAGGGCTCAAATCGAAATAAACCATCCCCGTGTTCTCCAATATTTATCTAATAACTTTTCCACTGCGGTCATGAAGGGAACCTTTCGGACAAGAGGGTGTGATTTTTTCTGCCTCCCCTTTTGTTTCCATCGAAGGCGAATTGACAGAAGCAATCAGACAAAACAAATGCGTCGATAATTTTAAGCAGATGGCGTTTTTCGCGAAAATTAAAAGTTGCCTTTCATTCAATTCGGCTCTCACCCCCAAAACTAAGATGGCGAGGGGTTTTTATAAATATCACATAAACTGCCATTGAGATTGTTTAAATTAAATTTCGGCTTTCAATTAAATCCTAAGGGATAGAAATTCAGGGGTAGATCCAGATGCAGGTAATATTAGGGGAGGTTAGGCACCCTCGCCTTAAAACAACCCTACAGCACTTTGCGGTTGTAGTGAATCTCCTCAGGTCTGATTCAATGACTCAGCGTTGTGCTGATGCATCCGGCAGAAGTATAACACTTCCACCCCCTGTGCTGTCCCGCAACCCTTTCCTTTAAGCGAACATTCTTAACATTTGAATAATTAATTGAAATCTCCCCTCAATCAGTTCCATTATACTGCTCCACATGTCAATCATCCCTAAGAACAGACGCCCGATCCATAATTAAACTGTTATTGTCACCTGGGACACATTCAAGTGAAACTGATTGCATCGCACCCCTCCCCGGGGGCGGGGGGAGTAGAAAAGGAGTCCGATTAACGGTTTTCGCCCTTTGGAATTCATGGGTGTTAATTGTCCGGACATGTGTTTGGGTTCGTTAGTAGTCTTACTTTTTTTTCCGAAGTTGTTCTGCCCTTCGATACCCGAGTTGTTCACATTCCACCACCTTTGGGAGTAACACCAACCCCAAATAGTGTACTTTGCTTACTTCCGTAATTATTTTTTCATGATTTTGCCACCTTTCCCCCGTGGCAGCACGCAAACAACAGCCGAGCGCTAATCCCACCCCTTTGACGGAGATAATCTCTGTGTCATTTACGGATTGGCTTTGTTCTCCCTTTCTCTGTCTCCCCTTTATCTCTTTTCATGAATTAATATTTCTTCGTTAAGGTGAAAACGTCTCGGATTATGACACCAACCCTTTAAGTGTCTCGCATACTTTTCCAATTCGAAGGATTGGTTTTAACTGACATTTCAAAAGCTCACAATAAAGGGGAGAGAACTTAGTGAATGTCACCCCTTTGACTCCCAAACGAAAGACTGAATTTGTAATCTTGAAAGGCAACCAACCTTACAGACGCGGAAGAACTTCGTGAAATTCGGAAATCATTGACAAATTATCCGCCATCTTTTCACTTCGTTTCTACCAAACTCGAAAAACTCTCAGTGAATTTTTGACCCTCCATTTACATTTTATGTTTTGTTTTTATTTAAAGCTTTTAAGCTTTTATGCGGTATCGCCGGTGTTTTTGAGTCGAGTGGGCAGAGAAGGACGGCGTTCGAATTTGGGGATCAATTTTGAAACTTCCGCTGTTTACAATAACGGAGATGGTAACGGCTCGTGAAAAAAAAAAGTTGCTTTTCACTTTTATAATTTTTTACACGAAAAACTGAGGGGTTCGTTGTACCGGAAATGGAAATAAATAGAGTGATGAAAACTGTTGGGTGAATTTTATTCTGTTTTTGGACAGATTTAAATCAAATCGTTGTGATTTTTAAGCGAAATTTACTCCCAAAATAATAGATTTTAAAGGTTTGTGTGGGGGGAAACTCTTGGAATGTCTGTGTGGAAGTGAAATAATTGCCAATTTATACTTGGAATATTAATTATTGAATTAAGGGTTGAAACCGTCGAATAGAATTTCCATCTGGAAGGTTGGAAAAGCGAACGAAATAAAATCCTCCCGGAGTGGAAATTTAATAACCTCGGACTGAACCGCCGGGGAAGAAGAGGGGTAAGTGGGGGAGGAAAGGAAGCAGTGAGCGAGATGATGTTACAATAGCAATAAATCAAAACAAGGTAATAAATCAAATTGAAAGCTGACTGGAAAAGGTGAAGAGAGAGAAAGAGAAGAGGGAAAGGGCGAAAGAAGAATGCAATAAACCACTAAACAGTGACCAAGTTTTCGAGAAGGGGAGATTTTCTGGGAATTCTTTTCGATTTGTCCGGTCAAAGACGCGGCGGGGTTCCATTTCAAACGAGCAACGTCAGCACTTCATCATCAGCGATCGAAAGGGAATAAAATCTTATTTGCCAAGGCCTTTTTGTGTATTCGACGTCGGTCAAATACAAAAGGAAAAGACAATCCTTCCAAAGCGAAAAGCTTTACCTCAAAAGTTCAGACGTCCCATCAACCCCTAAACCTTGAGAGCCACCCTTCGCGAGGAACCGTTCAGCAGAATATCTCCTTCCACATCTGGGGGCGGGGGTGGAGGGTTTCATGAAAGGGGAAGAAAAAGAAAACGGTGAGGATTATCAAATCTAAATGATAACGAAAAGTTGAGGAGTCATTTCACTGGTGAGTGAGCACAAAGAGAAATCGGAATCTCTGGAGACTCAAATCAATTTGATTCTTCGGATCAAAACTTTACACAAATTCTTTTCTCTTCGATTGCCAATTAATGTGGGGGTGAATTGTTCTCGGGAGTTTGGGGGATGTAAGTTGGGGACAAAGAGTTGTTTGGAGGATTTTCCTTTCGCCACAAAGAACTCAAAAGAGTGGAACAACAAAAGGACAGCAGTTTGTGTGTGATCACTTAACTTTCGATTGTTTAATAATAATATACTGAACCTCAATTGCGGCCGCAGCCATTAGAGATGAAATCATACAAACATAAATATACATTATTTACAATATGATATTAATAAAATAATATCGGGATTGAGTAGCTTTAATCTGAAATAAATACCAGAACAATTATAAATAATAATATACAACGAATAAGAACAAAGACAAAATTAAATACTGTACAAAAATATAATCATGTAAAAATGAAGTTAAATACTATATAAAAATAAAATTGGGTACTGTACAGAAATAAAACATATAAAAAATAAAATAAAACCTATACAAAAATGGAGTCATATAAAATAAAATTTAGTTCTATACAAAAATAAAATAATATAAAATAAAATTGGGCACAGTACAGAAACAAAAACTTAAATAGTATATAAAAAAATAAAATTGGGTGTTATACAGAGATAAAAACATATAAAAATAAAATTAAAGAGAAAAAAGTAAGACATTTAACATTGAAAAATAAATTAACAGAATAACATTTAATGGGAATTTGTATACAATATAAAAATAAGTATAATAATATAATAAACCTGTGTATTAAGTAATGGACAATAAAATAATAAATAATAAATGAAACTCAAATAAATTTCGGTTATTTAAAATTGGTAATTTTTGATTTTCCTTATTCGGTGGTGAAGACTATGGAAAACCTGTTTCCAGAAAATTTTTAACCAATCCTGAAGGACCTCGTCGATCATTTTCAATCAGAAGACGTCGGGAAAAAAGAAAAGTTCAATGATGAGGTCAGAGGGCGACTTTAGGGAAACGGTAAGCACAACAATTGGGAATGGGTGAGAATCTCTCGACCTGAATGTGAATCTTCTTCCGTAAAGGGAGCGAAGAGCTTTCAAAGCCAATCAATCAGTCGACGAGTTTCAACTAAAAGCATTTCGACGCGAAGACAGTTTCCTCCCTCTCGGGCTCGGAGGGGGAGGGGTGGGGGAGGGATGAAAGGAAGGAAAGAAAGAAGCGAAATTTCGTGCTTCCAAAATAAAAGATTTTCTGCATCGATTGAAATAAGGCAAAAAAAGAAAGAAATGTCTTGAGGGCGAATAATGCGAAAGACTAAAGGGAAATTTTATTCCTCGTGAATTGAAAGTTGAATAAATGAGAAGGGGTGAAGGGGGTGAAGAGGGGGGGGGGGAAAGGGGCGAAAGAAAGAAAGGCGGTCGGGTAACGTAAAACCCATTAGCTTTGATCATAGTCCTCCGAGGGTATATCCACAGGCTATCCACCTTCAACCTTCTCAGCTTCCGCCTCTCTCTTCTCTTCTCTTTAAAACCTCTTTATTTTTGTCTTCTCTTTAAAGAAGTTCGCTTAGAATTTTCCTATGTCAGAACCATATGCTCAAAGTTATGCTGCTTTTTTCTACTTTTCTTTCCCTTTTCCTAATTTTCCACTCTTTTTGTAGTTGTGAATCCAATAGGAATTAGAAAAGATCAAACGAAAGGATTGAGTATCCCTTTGAAATTGAATGATTAAGTACACAATCATCCCTCCGATTTCATTAAAACCTTCGGGAGAAATTCCCAAAATATTTTGACAACTGAGCTCAACTTCAGTTTTCACACCCCTCCGCTTCACACCCCCTCACCCCCTAATCATAGAAAACTTTCCTTTGTGCGTTTTAATGAACTAACTTTCTCATGTCGAATAATTGCACATTTCCTTGATTGTGCCATTTGCTGAAAAGCCATCGCTCTCAAAGCAGCGCGTCGCCGTCCCATGTTGCTCAAAGACATCCTCCCCCGCCCTCCCCTAATCCCGTCGTTAGGCGAAGTTTCCCCCGATAAGAACCAAAGCTTGTAATCAACACATTCCTCCGAACCATTCACCGCTTTCTTTGAAGGAGCGATTATGCGCATGAGCGGCGGGAAAGTTCCTCGGAGAGAACATCCGACAGCAATTAAGCAATTTTTTACGGGGAAATCCGCCCCCCGGAATTTACATTTTTTTTTTTTAAATTCTTTGTGCTTGTCCTTGGGGGTTTTTATAAAAATTGAACCAATTGCGAAGGGAGGTAGGGGGATGAAAAAGAAAGAAAATAAAAATTCGGGCGAGGAGACGACAACCCGGCAAAATCCACTTCCACGGTTTTATTTGATTTCCTTCCGAGTTTTCCTTTCTTTTTTCTTACCCTCAGGTTTTCCAAAAACAAAGTGAATTTCCCTTTCAACGCTTCTTTTGGGAAATTGGGCATTTCCGAGGAATAATAACAACGTCTCCTCCGGAAACCCTTCTGCGATATGTTTTCATTATCCCCTTTCGATTCCCTTCCGTTTCCGGTTTTGACAGTGCGTCTGCCGCTGGTGCACTAAATGTCTTCATTGGCTGTACTCTTCATTTTCTCTTATTTTGGAAACAATCTGAGTTTTCCATGTCGAAAGAGAGAAAAAAGGAAAAAGAGAAAAATGGTCTAATTTGTTTCGGCCGCGAATTTAAACAAATGTGAGGAAATCTGTTTGATTGGAGTTGGTTTAAAGTGGAATGTGTGGTTGTAGTGCACATCATTTAAGGGTTGAAAATACGTAAGACTGCGTATTCAGATGATTATATGGACTTCCGAAGCCCTTAAATAAATTATAAATAATTAATTTCCCCTCTTAAAGTTTTAAAACAAAACCTTTTCTCGGAATTTTAATAATTTGCATTTTTTTATCCAATGATTAACATTCGCGAAGGAGAAAAGTAGAAATTTTGTTAACCCGAAGGGAAAAAGGAGAGGAAAGGGAGGAAATAATTATATTAGTTAATAGCTTAAATTCACGTGAGATTTGGGTTTCGGAAAATCCAACTTTCGTCCGGCCTTCATTTACATTTTCCAGGTTGTCATTGGCGAACCTTTTCAAAGAACGGAAACAGACTCATAATCTAATTATTACCTCATAAATTCGATGCAAAGCGGAATGAACTTCCATCAGGAAACGCATATTAGAGAATGGCTTCAAACCTGATTAGCGATTCAACCTTGAAAAGCTTTCCCAATTTGGGACAGTGCTTTCACTGCTGACTACACCCATCAAATATAAATAAACGGAAGGAATGCTGAGTTATTCAAAATTCTAAGTAAGTGGTCACAACAGAAGGCGGATCAGAGATTCTCAGATGGAAACATTGCCAGGGGGATACCGAACTTTCTCTCTGGTTTCCCTCCCCTTTCACTTTTCCTCCCCCCGCCCCCCGCCCCTCACACTTCAAATTATTTCCTCATTTCTACTTGAATTGAGTTAAGTCGAAACGCAAGAATTGTGTTGTCATAGACACGCTCTCCGCCCTTTTTCGTTTACATTCATTCGCATCGCAACCCCCTCCCGCCCGTTTTTGTTTTCTCTAACTTTCTCTTATTATTAGTTTTTCCCTCTCTTTTCAATATGCCACGGGTGAATGGGTTCGAGATGAACGTGCGATGTTCATTTGGTTTAGGCGAAAGCGGGGGGTGGAAAAGAAAGGGTTGCTCACGATGTGTTTGAATAGACAAGTGCTCAACGACTTCCCCCTGCTTACCACCCTTAGAACAGATTTAAAATTCCCCAAATTTTTGGGGATGAAGAGGCGCCGTGATTTGCACAAAAGAATAAAAACACGGCCACCGCAGTCGAAATGTACAAGCGCAGTTACAAAAGGGTTTTGGGGGTGAGGGCAGGGGGTGCAATTACCGGTGCGCGATTCGAGGATGATTTATTTTTTTAATCCCGCATAAGGGTTGAAGAGAATAAGGGAAGGCCTCCTGAAATAACAAAGATGCTGTTACTGTTTATTTAAAAGATTGAGTGTGAAATTCGATATTTAATCAAGACTAAACCGACGTATTAGAATTTACCCCTTCTCCCCACCCTTAGGTTTTGAGATAGCACAAATCGAATCCTTTAAAGTGCGTAAATTCACTTTCATACTGTACTCTCGAAAAGGCTGAGGGGGAGGAGGGAGCAGACAGATGGCACAATGTGTTCTGCACAGATTCTGCTTCTGCGGATGCAGTGGGCCCCTCTCATGTCGTAGCCTTCAGGTTAAAGGTTTTTCTCATTTTTTTTTTGGGGAAGTGTCAAATTACGTATGGCTATTTCTGAGCAGATGGCAGGATTTAGTAATTGCAGAGGGGTTGATCTGGAATTGAGGGTTGTATTCCTCTGATCTAATATTCTTTAGGGTTTACGAGTGAATGTGTTAATCCCATTCGAGTTTTATTCTCATCTATGATTTGAACTAAACCCAATGCGTCCTTTTTTGTGCCTAAACTCAGTCAAATGCGGTCACACTCAACTTTACAGGTTTAGATATACTGCTTTTCTACTCCTAATTTTATTGGAAAAAATTTGTAAAAGTAAATTAAATTGAAAGTGTTACAATAATCACAACTCTCCCTCAAAAAAAAATAATGTAGTGTAATATAATCCTTGTTATTTCAACAGACATCAAGGTATAGTACAGTATATAGTACATACAGTTGCGCTCAAAAGTATTTTGACAACACAAAATTTAATAATTTCTTAGTTAATTATTTTACTGTACGATTTTATTATGTATTATTTAGTTATCAATACTATTAAAAATACAAGTGTCGCTCTTCGGCATTAAAATAACAAAATATACAAAACAAAAACTCACAAATATAAAAAAAATACAAATATAAACAAAATACAAAGTTTACAAACAAAATATACAATGATAAACTCTTTGTTTCTTCTGTTATTTAATTAACATAATTGTATTTGTAACTGTTGTAAAGCGTTTTTATGAAAGCCAATGAAATTTCACTTTGGATGGAAAAACGAATAATTTTGTATTGTCAAAATACTTTTGGGCGCTACTGTATTTACAAAAAAATACATCACAATATTCAGCATAATCCTCATCATCACAGCTGATGGAAGAACAAATCGAACAAACAGAAAAGTAAATACAGTAGTAAAATATTGAGTATAAAAATAAAAATAAAAGTATTCGGAATATTAATTCATAACTTAATAATTAATTAAATATTTAAATGATAATAATCTTAAAAATCAGGTATACAAATTATAAGTAAAAACAATTAAATAAATAAAATGCAAAAAACGTAAAAAATACAAAACAAACAATAAACTGACATATATAACTGACTGAAAAAAATAAAAAATTTTAATTTAATCTTTCGGGGCGACTTAATAACAGGTAAAAAATAACCGTTAGCAATTAAGGTTTATTCAACATTTAAAAAAGTATTAAACAAAAAAAAAAGAGCAACAACGGCAGCACTTGAGAAAGTTTTGCAATCGCTTTTTATCAGCAAGAAATTATAATGAGTTACAAACTCTTCCCATAATCGCTAAGTGAAAGTTAGCAAAGCGGAAGAAACATTGTTTTTTCTTAAGGGTTGAAAATTTTTACTCAGAACCTTAATAAACGATCGTAATTAATAATAGTCTTCTAAATTTGAAATTAAATTTATTTTAATCAAAATATAAGGTGTCCTTTTTTTATTGGGGAAATTTGGTTGTGCTTTCGGGACTCAAAATACTTTTTCTTTCACTTTCGCGTTGCAGTTGAAATGTCTAATTAGAAATTAGATATAAATAGACAACATAACGGTTTTAAACGCCTATGCTTATCGCATGACATCTATGATTTATTAATTTCAACCATTATATTCTCCTGCGGCAGTAAATAACAGCAAAAGCAGTTGCGTTTTGCAAAAGCTTTGAAGGGTTTTGCTGCCAAATGAATTCCCTCCATTTTGAAAGGTATTTGTATTTCCGACTGTGATAGATTTCCCCTTTAAACTGATGTATAAGAACAAATAACCTTTGAACCCGCAACCTCGTAAATTTCACAAAAATTCCCTCATTTTTTCCGTCAGGTGGAGATTGGGAGCTTTTTCTTGGTCAAACATTTACCTGCGCATCTATAGAACGTCACTTCCCGGAAAACCTGTTTATTTCAGCACCCCCTTAATTCCCCCATCAGTCGACAAAAGGGTAATTTTTTTGGAGACGAAAATTGGAAATCCTTTAGAGTAACATCTAAAAGCTCTAATCTCTCTCTGAGTGATGAATAAAAGATAGTTTAGGTAAAGGCAAAGGGAGGGAAGTACTTAAAAGCACTCTCACTTAAATGAGGAGCCAAAACTCCCGAGCTTTTTTCCGTCCCGGAGGTATTCTCCTCTTTTCGTCCGCCATTCGCTTATATAAAAGCTAATTATTCCCTTCGAAATCCTACTTTAACGACGAGTAAATGAATAATAAGTTTTGAGTAATGTAAACAGGGGGGGTGAGGCCTTGGCGAAATTTATATTAACTCAGAGAGGAAATTATCTGGGGGAGACACGGGAGTAATCTCACAACCGTTCGGAAATTCCCTCACTTTGTCCCGAATTCCCGTTCGGCTTTACGAACACACGTCTACTGTTCTTCGGATACTTCAGCAGTGAAAGTTTTTAAGGGGGTGAAGCAACACAGTACAGAAGAATCACATTTTATGGGAGTTTTTAACACAATCGTACTCTTTTTTTAAATCTATTTTCTCACTGGCAGAGAGTAGACGCCATTTTTAAGGGTGTAAAAAATTAGTAAGATATTTTAAGGAAATTAAACCTCATTATCTACACTCTCTCTGCAGCGGTCTCTTAAAAGCCACCTTTATTGTTTAGTCGCTTTCGCCCCGGGGGAGTTTTTATAACTTAATGCTCCCCATTCACTTTCATCTCTCCGCTTTTAATTAACAAAATTATTTCACCCCTTTAAAAAAATTTTTGGACCTCGTCAAGTTATTATTCATCCCCCAACGCGACATTTAGAATATTGCCAGTTAACATTTGAAAAATCGGACAGGGGTGGACGCGTTCTTCTGAGTAAACTTCCGCATTGGTTTTTCACCCCTAAGGGTGTCCGCCGCACGTGGCTCTCGTCCGCACCTCTCCGTGATTTGATTTTTTTATTAAATCAACCCCCTCCTTCCGTCGCAGGGGTGACGACGCCTAAATGACGTAATTATCAGAGGAGTTTACTCGGAGGGTAGAAGCCGCCTGCCCTGAAATTATAAGGTAGATTCAACCCCTTCCCCCGATCGAATTACACAAACGTGGTGTTGGCTTTCCTTCCGTCACCAACTCTTTGAGCTAAACGAGACGCAGTTATTTTGTCCCTTTTTAATTTTACACTCTCTTATTGATATCATTTCGACGGAAAAGGGGCGGATTTTATTGATTTTATTATGAACTGTCTTCCTCCCTTTCTGGGGGAGGGTGACGATTTCACCATTTCTTCTTCCGTCAATTCAAAAAGAACTTTCGGAATTACGATTGGGTGGAAACTATAATCCGGAGAATTAAACCTCTGGTCAATATTACATTAACCGCCCTCATCGCTCTCCCTTCCCGGGAAATTGTCACGCGTCACCCACGTGGGAAACACCAAGTGTCCGACAGGAAAGAAACCCCGAGGGAGACTTTGTTTCGACCATTTCTCATTATTCCACATTATGGATAATTAGTTTTGAATGAAAATAAAATAAATAAGGGGTTTCCGGGTCGGAATATTTTATGGATCGGTGAGCCATTATTCCCTTTTCGACGCCACTCAGGAGAAATGGCGGCTTTTGTGGCGGAGAACATCAGCAGAAGGCCGAATCAGGTGGTAATTATCAAAAGAGGGGATTTTCCCGAATTACCCAAACTGGATTTTTGCCCCATCATCCGGAAAAGACAGGGAAGAGTGGGATTGGGAGAGAGGGAATGACTTTTACTTTTCTCTTTCTTTGTTGAAGAGAGTATAAATCTTCCTGCATATTGACATGTTTGCCATGAGTTAAGCTTAAAGCTTTCGAAAAAATCGATGGATGGAAAAAGAGTTAAAACGGAAAAACTTTTCCCCAAATTTACAGCCGTTCGCACAGAGGTAATAAAAGTGTGGCAGTTAAATAAGTAATAAAAAGGGAACCTGTCCTCCAGGACATTAGTGCAAATGAATACCACTCCGTCAGACTAAGAGATATAAGGGATGAAAGGGGTGACTTCACTCCCAAACAAATAAATAGAAAAATCACCAAATCGGGAATTAATTCATTCACGCTGGCGAAACAAAGCGGGACTGATAAAATTCAAATGAAGTTGATGGGACGGGGGTGAAAGGGTGAGGGTGCTGACCGTGAGGAAAACGTTGCCGTCCCTCTCCCCCGCCAGAATCTGTCACAGAAGTGTTTTGATTGTCAGAATTTATGTCATCCTCATTTTAAATTTGTTACTCCGGGATTGTGTTGGTTTTTGGGATTGTCGCCGTCCCAAAAGTCCCGAGAGGGCGATCAAGGTTCATCATCCCTCGAATTAATGAATTTTAAGGTCTTTTAACTAAATGAGTTATTGCTCTTAAATGCGTTTATCTTCTCTGTAAATATTATATTAAAAACCTTAAATAAAATGTAAAAATGTATACTTTTTAGATGTTATAAAACCAATGGTTGACAGTTAATGTTAATTAGAGAGAACTTAAAGAATTTGGTGTTACACCGGAGAATGTCGACTTTCACCGGTGAATGTCAATATTCATGTGTATGTCCGAAATATGTGCTAAATACCCTTATTTCTGACTTACACTAACATTCACCATATCTGTGATTGTCCGAAAATACAACAATGTAATGAAATATTCCTTCTTTCACCGACGTATGCTGACAATCACCGGTGAAAGCCGACATTCTCCAATTTCGTTCATTCACGGTAACATTTATAACCACAAACGACAAACACAAACAATTCGGTTGCACAAACAACAACAAAAGCGCAAAGCAAAATGACATAATCAATAGATAAAGACTTTTATCTGCTATTTTAACAGCCTTAGCCCATAAAGCTGTGGTCTTTTGTGATCTGTATAACCGGTCACCAAAACATTGCTTAGCAGGAAAAACCTGTGGGTACTATTTGAATCTTTTTGGGGGTTTCGTTTGAAAAAAGGGTTGAATAATTATGTTTCCTTTTCCGGAAGGTTTTCAAAGCAGAGTTCAATAGAGTGAGTGAATGAAAACTCTTTTTTGGGGGAAAAACAGGTGGAATAACTCATCCCAAAATAAAGCAGGTCGGGAAATCGGAAGCTCTTAATTTTCGGAAAAGCGAGATAACCAAAATGAGATTTCTCACGGTCAGATTTTTTTCTGGTCATGTCCCAGGGGGATGATTTTAATTTAGCAATGGCGTCGGAGGTTTCATTTTAATTCACCGCAGGATTTCAGAAATAAAAGCAAGTTGAGGGGAAGGGGAAGGGGGAGAAGGGAGTTCACCCTCGCCCGGAAGATAATGTTATAAAGATTACATATAAAGAATTAATTTTATGGCAATTTTAAAATTTTAATTTTTTTTTTTGGAGGGAGGGGGTGAATTTCCAAAGGATTTGACTTTAAAATCACAAAAGGTATCCCTTAATGATTTTATGTTAAGCTCAGTTTTTGTTGGCTTTTATTAATTTTTTTTCATTAAAAGGTTTTCATGGGGACTTTTCACTCTCCGCAAATCTTACAATAATTTTAATGAACTGTCGTTGAGAATTCAGAACATAAAAACATCCAACATTTTGCAGAGATGTCACTTAGCCCAGTTTTGGATAAAATCCTTTCCCTCCCCATTTAAGTAAAAAAAGAAGAGACTCCCCCTGTGCGCTTAAATGAAATAAACTCTTTTTATAATCGAAATATGCGCCCGTTTTCTATCTCTTCCTCATCATTTAATTATTTTTTATTAACGAGAGAACTTAATTCGGATTCGAGGGACAAAGATGGTATCTCCGGAGGGTATCCGGAGAGAGAGAGAGAGAGAGAGAGGAAGATAAGAAGTAAATTAGAGATCGGAGGAGAGGAGGTCATCTGGAATCATATGATAATGCTCTCGAGATTCTGCTTTTTACTTTATAATCGCTCATTCTCCAAACTTTTCTTCCTGATTCTCTCCTTTTAGACTGAAACTTTCTTTTTCTCAATCTCTAAATCTACTTCCTGGTCTAAAACTTTTATACGTAATAGCATCGGATCTATCCTTTTTGGAATTTGAGAGTCTTTTTAAATATTATTTTTCACACAAATTAATATTAAAAATGTTAGTCTGTTCTCCAAAAAAACTGGTTTAGTTAAAAATTACCATCCAGATTTTAGAGTCAAAGGAAAAAAAATTTCCCAAAGGTAATAAAAACCGGAAGTCACTTTGGGAACCGGAAGTCTCACACTTGCAATCTTCTTTTAATTTGTGAAAGAAAAAATTCATCTTTTCTTTCCCCCTCCTTCATTTGGCCTCCCTTCGTCGCCTTTTTGGCTTTAATCCAACCCTTCGGGAGAAAGTCCCGGGAAATTTTTATACTTTCGCTTTCTCTCGTGAATACTCATCCTACGAATCCTGGAGAATTCGCTAAATTATCCGGAGCGGTCCCTGTCATTGACAATATGCCGAAGGTTTCGGTGGTGACGCGGGATGTTTATGGACTTTCACGGGGGTGGTATTCAAAAGAGGGTTTTAAATTCCCATCGCAGCTCCATTTCTTGTTCTCTCCTCCCCCGTCTTTATGGCTTTTATGATGTGGTGATATAAATACAACGGCTTCGTGGGGTTACGTTATTTTTTGTGCCCAAGACACTTCGCCTCCCCCAATTTATATTTCTCTGCAGTATTCCACCAATTCGGTGTCTTATGTCTTCCAGAAGGTACGCACCCCAAATTTTATTTTTATTTAGAATTTTTAACTTGCATTTTACGAAATGCTGAACTGGTTCGAAAAATGTCCCCCTAGCTAGCTCTGAACATTCAACTGCAATTGTTTCATAAGATTTTGACTCGATTTTCAATTGCTGAATTCTTATAAGCCAGTGATGTCCAACCAACGGCCCGTGAAGGTGTTGCTTGTGGCCCGCCCTTTCATTTTGAGCCAAACAGTCCGAAACTGGTTTCTGAAATACAACTGTAGATATCTTACTAATACAATAAACATCGAATTGTTTTAATTCTTTCTTATCAATCGCAAATAGACTAATTTTAAAAATCCATATTTAATTTTCGCAAACGTTATGCCCCGCCAAATTACACCAAACTCAACTTTGGTCCCCATATTATCAAAGGTTGGCCATCACTGTTATAAGCGATATCTAATTTTAATCAAAAAATCAAAAATCTTAGGCATAAAAAATGGCAAAATTAATGAGTGAAATAAAATCCATTTAAAACGTAAAATGTCTGCAGTTGGAATTGCCAAATGGATTCGTCGAATTTTTCCCGAAATTAGGGATCCTAATTAATACAAAAGCTGGCTCCGAATTTGTAATTTCCGCAAAACTTACTATCCGAAGAGAAACTTTAATGGAAGACATTGATACGTTTCTCAAGACTTGGTGAGAATCTAAAATTTGCATAAATTCGAACGCCTCCACTTCCCTCCCCCTCCGCCCACAAACATCCCTTCCACCCCTCAATGCAGAATCACCACTCCGATCCGGAATTTTCATTCGGGTCGCTTCTAAACATAAAACCGGAAAAAATCGGGAGGAAATTACTGCTGCGGTTTTTCCTCTCTCTCTCTCTCTCTCTCTCTCTCTCTCCCTTTCGCCGCGGGTTCATCTTCCTGTCGGGGAAAAAATAAATAAAAGTTGTCATAAAAAAATTAAAGAGAAACGTAGTGGATGGAAGAAAGATGTTACAGTATTTGATAAATTGCCGCGATGTCGAGGTTATAACTTTTGAGTTTGTGAAAAGCCAATCAAAAGGATTTTGCGCTTTCATTGGAACTGAAACCTTAAAAGAACAGTCTTTGAAGATTTGGAAACCGCAGCAAACCGACAGAGAAAACAGATCGTTTAGCAAACCAATGGGAATGAATTATATGCAGCAGAAACAAATCAAGACGCCATTTTTTTTTTTAATATTCACCTTAAATACTTATTAGGCGCAGACAATTACAGAGAAATAACAACGGTTTCTCTTCGCTGTTTTTTCCTTTTTTCCCCCCTTCAGCCATTCAACCTTGGATTCGCTTTTCTTTTTCCTTTCAGTCAGTGATTCTTTGTTTTCCTTTTCTTTTCCCCGTAAACGACTAAAATAAATCTTCGGGAAGAAATCGTTGGGGGAGGCGCAACTTCCTGGATGAAATCCAAAAAAGTTTATTTTGCTCTTCACAAATCAAACGCCGGGGGTAAGAGGAAAGTGAAAAATTTGCACCCGCCCCTCCCCCCCCCCCCAAAAAAAAAAAACTTGACTTAAATTTCTGCTTATATTCATAGCATCAAATATGGCGCTTTTTTATTAGTTTCAATAAAGTTTGCTTACTTATTTTTTTATTGGATGATTTTTAAAACTTCAACTAATGGTGCCTTTTACAAGGGGAAAGATGGCGGCGAGGGAGAGCAGGAAAAAAATGTAATAATTGTTTATTGGAAAGGGGTTTTTAATATATCCTCAAAATACAAACGAAATGCACCGTAACTGCGTTTGCATAATGCGATCCGTGTGTCAGCGAAAAAGAGGAAACACAACTGTATGTGTTTGTTATTTCCCCTCACCGTTTCCGCCATTTTGGACACGAGAAATTTTCTTTGTGGAAAAACAATGCGACATATGAAAGGATCGGTTTTGGGAGACATTGGGAGCAGTGAAAACCGAAGAAGGGGCGGCAGAGAAACAAAGACGGTTTTCCTTCCACTCCCTTCGTTCCTTTCATTTTGAATAATGTTTTCGAGAGGCAAAAAATGAGTCCTTTTCAGAGAGCAAAATAATAATTTCTCTTTTTTTCTGGACGGACTTCCGGACCTTCACTCTATCAATCCTGTCAACAAAGAGGAAAAATTTTCTTTGAAAAATAATTTAATAATTCCTCGACAGCGATTGTCGGACTAATGCTTTAATCCCATTTCGTCTAATTCCTTTCTCCACCCCGAAATAATTCGCTAACGAACTTCGGATCTTTTTTCCTCTCTTTTGTTGTCGCTAAAATTTCGTCAAACTTCTCTAATCTACAGAGGATCGTTTCAATTCCTTTTTTCGCTAAAAATAAATGGAAAAATAACACAACTGTTTTTATGTCGCCATTGCATTCATTAAATACTGAAAATGTGTGTCGGGGAAAGAGGAGTGTCAGCAATGTTCCAACAGAACACCGATTTAATTTTCCCCTTTTGATGAGACACTCTGTAACATGTTGATTTCGTTTCGGTTAATAACCTCCCCCATAAACAAGGTCATTTATCATTGTTAAGAAAAAAAAGCGCGCGGCTTTGTTGTACGTCCGTCCCCTCCTTCTCCATCTCCGTCCGCAGCCGTCTCGATTGGTTTTTTGCTCTCCAACAAATGGGCTGCTTCAAAAAATTAAGTCTTTTGACTTTAACTGAAGTGGAAATTTCGCCGTCAGCAAAGAAGGAGCGGAGAACCGCCGAATCCTGGACTTTAACCCTTTCGATTGACGTTTTTCAGGCCGCGGGAAAAGGATAAGCGCTAACAACGGTCGCTTTCACAATTTTTCAATTTCCTTTGACTTTTCCATTCGTTTGCAGTTAAACCGAGTAATTTTCCGAGCGACAGAAAACCCAAATTGACGAACATCTTCCACAAATCGGACGACGAAAGCGCCGATTAAAAAACTGTAAAACCGCGGAAAAATAATAACTCCGTCAGCAAAATCCAGTTAAGGGGGAACCATACGACTCACTATCATTTACGTCAATTGCTGATGAAAGTCGCACGTTTTTTGAAAGGAATTCTGATAACGCTCCCACCTTTGAATATGGCTCGTTGGGGGAATAAATAGTGCTCACTATAAAGAAATAAATTTCAAAGAATTTTTTTGTGCTGTCGCTGCAGAGATTCCCTGACAACAGCTCAGAGTGGCGCCACAGCGGGTTTAACCCATTCTGAATATTCAAATGAAAAAAACATTTTATTCTTTTGAGGTGTTTCCCTAACGGCGTCGCTATTTGCGTTTTTCTTTCTTCTCAGGTTTAAATGCTGTCGCGGGGGTTCCTCACTGTTTTCCCTAATATCCCAATTCTTTTTCCCGGAATAAATGAAAGGAAATTCAGGGACCGACCTGGAGTAAAAGGTTCTTGGATAAAAAATTTCCCTTCGTTTCTCCAGAGGTTTTCCCGCTACACTTATGGCTGTGGAATTTCCCTTTGAACGTTCTCCAGTGATTCCCCTCTCCAAACACATACACTGACATTTTTTTCTCTACAAACTAAATCTTTTCTTTTCACTCTCAGAGGAGTTCCGTACAATTTTTATAATTTCCATCTGTTGCGGCGTTACTTTATCTCCCATAATCCTCCATTTTTTTTTTTTTAGTTCGCTATAGGACATTCGTAAATCCACTCCTTTTTTCGTCGAACTTTGCTATTTTGGTGCCTTTTCTAATGTTTTGTTGTCTTTTTTTCAATTTGTCTCAATTCTAAGTTTTTTTATGTTTTGTGCCTTTATTCATTCTTCATTTGGTATTTTTTTCTGAACATTTTCTAACTTTCTAAACTTTTCTTTTTATTTTTGCTGCTCCTCTTCCCGGATCGGACTTGCAGAACACTAAACTTCATGGTGTTTTCTTTCATTTCCTCCATTAAAACCAAGCTATGTATGAAAACACAGGACAGCCAATTAATTATGGCAGTGATGGCCAACCTTTGATAATGTGGGGGCCAAAGTTGAGTTTGGTGTAATTTCGTGGCCATTAAATATGGTTTTTTAAAATTAGTATTTACTCTTTTTTCTCGTTTTCTTATTTTCCTCTTTTCTCTTTCTTCTCATTTTCTTCTTTTCCCCTTTTCTCTTTCTTCTCATTTTCTTCTTTTCTCTACGTTCCTGCTCTCAAGGTTATTGCCTTTGCCTCTTTTTTCCGGCTTTATCCTTTTTACAACATATTTATGCAAGCAGTCCTTTTGACTTCTACGACAGAATCTAAAAAAGAAGGGAAACCCAAAGTGTTTAATGGAATTCGAATAGATTCAAAAACGTAAGTGTAAATTTAAAATTTAGCCGAAAGGTAAGAAAGAATTTAAAATGACCAAATACGTATGTGAATATAGGAATAAAAGAGTGGGTCACATGCAACACCTTCACGGTCCATAGTTTGCACATCACTGAATTATGGGATTCCATCTCAAATCGAAACCTGCAGCCAAATGACAATAAATAACGCAGGGAAAATAATGAATAATATAAAAACTGGGAGAAAAGTTTGGAGAAAACAATTGTATCGCCCCTTTCCCTCATCTGCGAATCACATTATCAGCCATCAACCCCCTCCTTCCAAATCATCATATAATAAACCAAAATAAAAAATGTTTGTGTCTCGGAAAGACTTTCTAAAATGAGCTTCATTTGTCATACAGCCCATATTTTACGTCCGGACTAACGGCAACATATAATTCGACGACAGTATAAACCATTTCGGCTTTATCGTGACCATCAATTTTTCTTTTGGGGGAAAACTGAAAAGAATTTCCTCACCGTTTGGCAGTCGGTGCGAGAGGGTGGAATTACCCCTGTTTAACTCTTTTTCTTACCTGAAATGAGAAACCGAAATTTGATTAATTTCTTGTTAATTAATTAAAGGGAAGTAATGATTTCTGAGAAGAAAACAATAAGGGTCGTTCATGTGGAATGCTATGGATTTTGAACAAAGCTTTCGGTCCCGGTTTTAAATTCCGCGGTTTTTCCATTCTTTCCCGAACTTAATTAAAAATACCAAAGGGAATTAAATTTCAAATTTGGGGTTTTTTGCCAATGCTCAGTCAAAGGAAAGGCTTGCATGGGTTTAAATGAGTCCTTTCTAAGTGGTCGGAAGTATTGGTTCCAAAATTCTTTTAATTTACTGGAATTCGGTTACAGTTAATACAGTTTTCCTTTTCCTCAAAGGAAATTCCATGGGGGACTGAATTTTGTGACCAAAATCAGAAATGTAGTTCTTCTGAATGCAAAGACAATTGTAGGGGCATTATTACAAAAACTAAAGTAGCAACAACGCTACTTTTCGGTCTCAGAATAGTGAATTTTTGGATTTAATCCGTCGGAAAATTCAGAAATGGAATACAATCCGAAGTTGCAAAGACTCTCAGTGAGGAAAGGGTAAAGTAATCCTATTTCTTATTTAAACTGATCGCAAATCTCATCGAAGACACTCACTGAATATCCCAAAAGCGAAAGTACAAAAAAAAGGTAAAGTAAATGTGATTCGATATTCAAAAATAAAAATATGGGGGCAAAGGGTTGAATACAAAAGGTATGAGTGCGTAGAAGAAAACCTGGAAAAGGGGAAAAGGATATACATCCACTCGCCCCTCCGGCTTTCCCTTATGAAATTAAACCCTAATGATCTTAATTTAATAATTTTCCTTTTTCTTAATGAAGATTTAGTTAGCTTCTCGTTCGATTAATCCGATTAATCGTTATCTAAAAAAAAAAAAAAGGAAAAAAAAAACTTGACGGATGACTCCAAGTCGGGGGCTTCCCCCCTTGTCCCCACATATCCATCAGTGTAAAACGTGTGAACATATGGCGATGGGGGAGGGGAGGGAACGAGTTAAAAAATTAAAAAACGACGACCCCCAGTAGATTGACTTGCTTTCGAAGATCCCGCATCGCTTCGTTAATGTGTTTGTTTTTTATGTTATTTTTTTATTAATTATCACCGTTTTGTTATTTTGGAAAATTCATCGGTTGAGACTTATCGCGGAGGTACTGAGTTTATTTGGGGAGTTTACTCCTCCCCAGAAAAATGTAAATTGGTTCCTCAAACCTCGATCTGATCCGCCCAATCATAAAATATTTCACGACATAAATTAAAATATTAAAAGAAGAATGCTCATGATGCCGACTATGATCAATAAACAACCCTTAAAGAGTTGAATTTTCTAAGGAGGCTGCGACCTCCACACAACAACCCCAAACGCGGGAAGGAAAGGAGGGGTAGCGTGCCGAGCGTCAAAATGATTGAAAGCAACACCCCATTTTCAACAATAACAATTTTTGTACGAACACGAAAATCAACCCTTAGATATTGTAGGCTGTCTTCCTGGTTGTCACCTGGATGGTTGTCGTTCACGGTTAATGAACGAGACTTCCCCGTGTTGTTTTCTTTTAGGCGCGATTTCCACAGCCGCCCTGTTTAATATTTAACGAGTGTGTTCGGGAGGGGGACGAAAGTCCGCCGTGCGTATCGAAAGGAACCGACGGAGAATTTAAATTCTCGGGTTCTTTTCGGTGGCGGAGAATGAGGGTGAGGGGGGAAGGGGAGGGAGAGAGGGGAGGAAACGTTGAAAGGATCAGCGGCGACTGTTAACGATGAAAATGTATTGGTTACGGTTTGTAATGTGATTACATTTGAATCCACTTTAAGTAACAAAAACACTTTTTGTGAGAGAGACCCTTTGTCGAGAGTCCCTCTCTCCCTTCAAAGAGGTAAATTTTAATTGACGTCAGAGAATTTTATTGATAAATAAACCCATTGTTGACTTTTATGTTGTTCGAATTAAAACTTTCGGCAAAAGGTTCTGCCGTTAAGTTTGTCAGTTTGTTAATCACTTGTAAGCCTTTTTACTTTGGGAAAGGGTTGACAAAAACAGCCAAAGGTTTACGCGCTTTACTTTCGTTCTGCCCATCCAAATATATTTTTGGTGTCGCACATTACAATTAAATTATAATTTTTCATTCTAATCTCTTTTGCTTTGCTTACAACCTTTTGTATTTTGAACATTTCCAGAGCAAAATGAGAATATTCTCCAATTCCTAATCAATTCCCTCTGATCCTTTCACTGTATTTTCAAGAAAGACAACAAAGTTTGCATAAAAATAAAAGAGGGAATCATTAAATGATTTCCTGAAGCATTAAAAAGCTGAAACTGGTGCGGAGTTGCAAGTTTTCTTTGCTTTTAAGTCCGAACACCTTAGGGATGGTTCGGCCCTAAAGAGGGCAATATTTTAAAAAGTTGAGCGTATTAAAAACTCCCCTCTCCTCCCCCCCTTTCCTCGTAATTCTTTCTCCCCTTTTCCTTAATTATATCCTCCTCTTGGTGAATTTTAAAGAATTCCCTTTGAACAAAACTGTCTTTATCGCTCTTTACAGTTCATTTTGATTAAACGAACGGGACTTTTCGGAAGAAAGTTGCATTGAGCTTTGTTTCTATTTCACTCACTATAACTTCATTCAAATCCAGAAAACGAGTACTGTTTACTCTGTGAATATTTTCATCAAATTGGCTTCAAATGCTGAATTAGCAGAAAATCTGGAATTTAATTTCCGGCACTGCATTCAGCGATTCAGAGGTAATCAGCACTTAGAAAACAAAACCACCGATAACCCTTTTCGTTCATCGCCTTTGCACTCATTCCTCCGTTTTATCGAAAAAGCATCACAAAAGCATTCTTCCATCCCTCTGGCTCTTCCTCCCCTAAACCCTCAATGTCGAAATCAATAATCATTAAGAAACCAACCCCTCGATAATAAATTCAAACCGACTAAACTCAGAAAAATGTCGGGGGACATTGGGACAGCGGACATAATTCCTTCTCCTTTCCGTTTTCCTGTAAAAATGGAAAAAGAAAATGGAATTCCCAAATCCGAGGTGGGGGGTGGAGTATGAAGGGAAGAAAAAAATTTTAAATCAAACACCATGAATTTCTTCCCATTTTTCTTTCTTTTTCGAGTTAACAAATTTTTCATTCCCCTCCCCAAAATGGCGTTTCCCGTTTTCAATATTTTTTTGGCTTTTAAAACCTCCACAATTTTTTTTTTTACCCTCCAAACGAATTTCATTTTTTTTTATTTATTCCCGGTTGTGAAAAATTAAAATTTAGTGTAGAAAATACGGGTGATGTATGAATTATTTAAGGGTTCTTTGCTTTGTTCCCGCCACCTGAACAAAAAAGGAGAAGGAATTGCGGGGAAATTCACGGAATAAAACCAACCCCTGAAGAATAAATCTTCAAATTGCTTCTAAAGGAGTTTTTTGTTCTCTCTTTGCCTAATACAAACTCCTCTCCGGAGGACGAGTTGCAATGGTCCGAATCATTTGAGAAGGAAAATACAAAAGCAACTCTGAATACTAAGCGCGAGACTGTCTTTGCTGCAGCCATCAAAAAAGACAACTTACAAAAAAATTAAGAGTTTACTTAATTCCTTTTTGTATGAGTTAACTGAAGGTTTTTTGGTTCCAACCTCAGTCGAAGAGGAATTCGTGGAATTCCTCCCTCCCAAATCCGAAAATTTCTAATTTGAAAACCTATAAAAAAAACATAGGAGGAAAAAGAAATTTCCCTTCCGGTTTTATTGTTTTCGCTTAAAGCTTTCGAAATTGCCTATAATATGGGGGCTAAGTGCTCGAAACGTAGTGTTTCAACCCTGGAAACGGGTGTTCCAACTTCTCCCCTTCTTGTTAACCTTTCAAACCACCCCAAAAGACTCTGCAATTTGAAACTATTGTGTGAACTTGACTGGAGTCAAATTCGAGCTAACTTCACCACTCCTTCCCACCCTCAAAAATCCTTTTCATCGCCAACGAGTTATGAAATTTACTTATTTTTGCTCAAACCAAAAATAAAAGTCGACCCGCCGCCACTTGACCTGTCACCATCAAAACAGGTCTCAAACTTTCCTTCGTCTTTTGTCGGAATGTAACGGTCGGTTAAGCGGTTCAGCGATTCGGCGGCCCGCAGCGGAAGGATGCATTTTGGGGGGAAACCAGCGAAAATAAATCCTCCAAGAAGGGGCTGACGTCGGCGAAAACGGAAGGAAAGGAGAATAAATCATTTCTGGGATGACAAGAAATCAACTGGCACGAAGCGATGCAAATACGAGACAGAAGCGATGTGGAGACAGAGAAACCCACACTGTTGGGGAGACTTTCGAATGCTGCCAAAAACACTTTTCATTGGTTGCTTTGAAAATTTGCCTCAGAAAGGGAGCAAAATTTTACAATTTTACGAAATTTCATTACAGAAGGGACAGTTGAGGTTCAATACCACCGCAGTAAATTTGAAAGATTAAACAGAAGCAAAATTTCTTTTATCGGCTCTGACGGAAAGCAAATTTTTCAACATTTATGAACTCTGTTTAAATGAGAAAAACCACAGGGCAACATGAAATTAGATGTAAAAATGTCAGAGAAACACAGCCAGCAGAAGACGCTCTCAAATGTAAACAAATCCTTTTATATTTATATTTTTTACATCATTTATTAATCATTTTTATATTTTTTATACTATAGTTTTTGAGACAGAATATGTTAATTTAAATTCCTCACCTTGAGAAAATCTTAAGTATGAGCCAACAGGTGCGAGAAAGAACTTTTGAAAGGGTTGGAGGGCTCAAGGAACACATCCAAACACTCAAAGAGATGATTATTTACCCCCTCATGTACAAGGAGCTCTTCGAAGCCCACGGCATCGAGGCTCCCAGGGGTGTGCTCTTCCACGGGCCGCCGGGCACGGGGAAAACCCTCGTGGCCGGGGCAGTCGCTGCCGAGTGCAGCCGCACCACCAACAAGAGGGTGGCCTTCTACATGAGGAAGGGTGCCGACTGCCTCAACAAGTACATCGGAGAGTCGGAGAAGAACCTCCAGGACCTGTTCACGCAGGTAAGGAAGTCCCGAGTTGGCCAACTCTTGAGCCCTTACTCTCGTTTGCTTTCCCAGGCCCAAAACACCCGACCTTCCATCATCTTTTTTGATGAAATCGATGGCCTCGTTCCGACGAGGTCTGAGTCCCAGGAACACCACTCCAGCGTCGTGAGCACTCTGCTGGCCCTCATGGACGGCCTGGACTCCAAGTCGGAGGTCTTCGTCATTGGAGCCACCAACAGGATAGACATGATTGATCCTGCTTTAAGGCGACCAGGGCGGTTCGATCGAGAGTTGTATTTCCCTCTCCCACCACTGGAGTCGAGAATTCAAATCCTTCAGATCCACACGAAGCACTGGAAGTACAAACCGGACGCTGATTTTCTGCTGAATCTGGCGTCGGAGTGTGCTGGTTACTGCGGTGCGGACCTGCAGTCACTTTGCTCTCAGGCGGTCATGGAAAGCTTTCGCCGGAACTACCCTCAAATCGCGAATTCGTCTCGGAAGTTGCAGATAAACTTCGCAAAAGTCCAGGTAAATCCAGTGGGGTTCGAAGAGTCCAGATGAGGAGATTGAAAGTATACTTTGAATAGGTAAACAAGGAAGATTTCTGGGCCGCAAAGGAAAAAGTGGTTCCTGCAAGTCAAAGAATCTTTACAGTACCTTCACGACCACTCACACCCGAACTGGAGCCACTTCTCAAGCGAAGTCTTTATCAGTGCCTAGACTTTGTTCAGAAATCCTGCCCATTTAAATTCATTCACAGAAACAAAGGGTAAGTAACCGAAGGGGGAGGAAAGGGGATGAAAAACCCCGCTCGACACATACTCCGCAATTTCAGGAACTTCACCAAGCATAAAAGTATGAGCTGTCCCCGCGTGTTGCTGGCCAAGAATCAGGACCAGGGACACATACCGTACCTGGCATCGGCCATCCTCCACACATTTGACCACCTTCCGGTGACGGTGATCGATCTGCCGACCATCAACGACCAGACGCTGAGAGGCTCCGACTCGGGGTCTCTTGTGCAGAAGATCGAGCAGGCGAGGCAGAGCATGCCGGGGATCATATTCTTCCCGGATATAGGTTCCTGGTGGGAGCTAATCGACGAAACGGGAAGGACAGTCCTCATCAGCCTGCTGGAAAAGCTGGACTCCAGCATCAGCACTCAACTGTTTCTTCTGGCCACTTCCAACGCTATGACCTACGATGACCTTCCATCCGACGTGAGTTTTGTATTTTCCTCTTCCTCTAAGGTTGCCATTTCGAAAACACATCTCCTTGCACAGGTTCGGAAAATCTTCCCCAAGAACAGAGCCTTACAAGTGGATGGACCCGTCGAGGAAGAACGACACAATTTTTTTGCTCGCCTTCTTTTGAAGAGGAACAAACCAGAGACACTTCGATCTGCGAAGCATGGTGCGCACAAATCTTCTAGCAGGATCACAAAACCGAAATACATATTAATATATTGAAAATTTTTAGAAAGCATTACAAATATGGAATACAAATCGGAGAGTCAGTGGGAGTTGGAACCCATAAGGAGAAGAAGTCGACGGCAGAAAGGACTGGAAGTGGAATATCTGGGAATAGCTTTTGGTATGTAAATGTACGAACCGAGCTTTTAATTTTGTTAATTGAGAAAAATCAGGTTGGAAACCGATAGTTGTCAGATAAGAAGTGGGTTTTCAGGTCCGGACTTAAAACTCCTCCCCAAAGGCTTGAAGAGAGCATCCGAAGTGCCTTCGTGGGAACAAGGCCGCAGAAAAAGGCTGAAAAAGGAAGTCTGTCCGGTGTCAAAAAGTTCGTAAAACCTTTTCTCCATGACCCCTCGAATGTGAACTCTCGGCCCGCATTGGAAAATTCTAGGCCCAGAATGGAACAGTGAACTCTCCATCGAAAGCCAAACAAAGCTGCAGGGATTGGTGAAGCTTTGCGTTGAGAAGACGTCGACAGCGTCCACGGAATCCGTTATAAAGCTCTACGAGCAGGTGGAAATTGTTTTGCTGAGATTCACGTCTACCTGGGACCGAAATAATTTGTTCCAGGTGATTTCCTCTCTCTTTCCCCTTCCTCCCTCCTTTCTTTTCCCTTTTTTCGATTTCGAATTCCCTCAGGTCCATTTGTTTCCGTCCTAAACAAATTTCTCCTTTTCACTATTTATTCAAACTATTATTTCTCCATGAAGGGGAATTGTGCGTCGTTTCCCTAAGAAATTTCCATCCTCAGACCGCATGCGAAATCAATTTTTTATTCCCATTCCCATTCGCCCAAGAACAAAGACGAAATCGCTGATTTGAACCACTTTTGCCCTTTCGAGAGACAGCAGTTTCGTTCCTTTGATGCCCCCACATGACGGCAGCAATGCGTGGGTGACATTACGCCTTCCCCAACTTTCGCACCTGAAAACCCTCAAAGGCTCTGTCAAATTCAGTCCACTCTTACATGATCGCCCCCCAACCAAAGAACCCATCAAACAGATTTACCGCGAGAAAATGTCCGTAAAGGCTTTTCAAATATTAAAAATTAATCTTTGAGTGGCAACATTCTTTCGCACAAAGGAGGAAATAAAAAATTTATCTTTCTGCAGGAATTGGAACGAGAAATAACTTCCTTCAATCCGTTTTGATTGCCGTTTGTGGTTGACTTCACTAATGTGGAATCCTCCGAAGAGAAGAGAAAAGAAAAAGCGGTCAAAGAAAGGCAACAAAAGGACCAAAAATTAACTTTTATTTAAAAATCCACCCGAAAGACGTATATTGATTGGGTTCCCCGTCAGGTGCATTGCCGCTGTCGGTTCGCTGTTGTCCTGTTGGTTCCCCCCACTTATCGCCGCAACGCCAACGTTTCCCGTTTCCGGTTTTTCGAAAAAAGCTCAATTCCACAAAAGTTTTTGCATCTCTCAATCATTTCCGATCTGTTTTCCATTTTGTTCCACTCATACCCAAATTTTTTAAATTTCTTCAGCTTCAAATCATCGCTGACCCACCATTTTCAGTTTAAATTTTCTATATTTCGTTTCCGGTGTTTTTCCCAACAATTTTTGATCAAATAAAACCTTTCATTTTAACTGTAATTGATTACAACTTATTAAATTTGAAATTTGGGGAAATGATCGATCCTTATTTTTGAGGGGAAAAAATACTTTTCCATTTTCCGGTCCCGCAAAAGCAATTGGAATTTCCCTTCCGGGGAGGGGACGATCGCCGCATCTAAATAAGGCTCCAATTAGCAGTTCAATACGGTTACTGACACTTGTTTAATTACATCCATCTTAATTAGGGTGTTTTTAATTACTCTATTAATTAGCGCGAGATTTTTCTTTCGCCCGTTTAAAGCCTCAATTTATTAGAGGAACTCCCTTATGGATAAATTGCGCACTCTCGATATTCTTAATGACGTCATTTGAATGCGAAACGAATTTTGGTATTTGGGCGACAGCGCCCATTTTCTCTCGTCCCCATTTTCCCTCTGCAACCTTTTCTCATTTCACTTTGAGAAATTTCTAAGTTAAAACTTGGGAGAAATTAGCAGAAGGCAAATCGAATGTTGGAAAAGCTCCGTCACTCAGACGGAGACTTTTGAAATAATAATCAGCAAACCTAATCTGTATTCAACTCGACTCAAATATATATTAAACAAAAAGAAACAATAAAGCGAATTAAAACAAATTACACAATCAGCGAAGAGGGAAGAGTTGCAGGAGTTAAAGACAACAAGGAAAGAATAATAAATCAAAATAGACAAAAGATGGAGTTTTGAGTGGGGAGGAGTTGTCACAGTGCCCTTTGGGGCCGAACAGTGGGAGGAGGTGGAGCGAAGATAAGTGGCAGTAACAACGAAAGCTCTCTCTATGCCGAGTCTTAATTTTTCTGAATGAATGAAAGCGCAGTTCTTTCGGACTTCGCCATCTTTCTTTTGTTCCCCTGAAAAAGAAAAGCAGAAAGCGCATCCGGTCGGGCGTCGCCCCCGGGGTTTTCACATTTCCAAACGAAGGAATGTGCACGTGTACTCCCCTTTTTCCTAAAGTAATCATCACCGATTAATGCTTTTGTTGATTTTCATGTTCCTCTCACCCCTTCGAATTCATGTTGACAATAATAAAAAATGAGGAAAGTTTGATTCAAGTTGAAAATGAAAAATGATTGAATGTAATTTTTTTTTTCTCAACTCAAAGAAACTTTATTTGGATTTTTATTTCAAATTTTCAACCCTTTGTTTCCTGATACTTTCAAGAAGTCGATTTTCATTCCCAACCGAGTTTCTGATCTACTTCTAATCCAACATAATAAATTTTGAGTTGGATAAGCCCACTAAACTCTGGCGGAAGACTAAAAGTAACAGCCAACTTTCTAAAACACCAAAACCAGAAATTTAGAGAATACAGGTTCGTTGATGAAATCGATTTTCGCACATTCGTAAGCGTTGAAAAGAAGATTCGGAAACTCTCTTTCTTGAATTCGGCGCTAAACCAATAACGAGATAAGAGGAAACCGGTTTAGGTGACAAAAAAGCAGAATGAGGAGAAGACAAAAAGGCCGACAAAAGGATAATTCGGCCGAAACAATGGAAGAAGCCTTTTGGATTTATGCCTCACAAAAGACACCATTTCGCTTCATCGCTAATTGCAGAAACCAAACTCAGAGTCGAATCCAAGTTTTTCGCTTCTAACGGAAACTCCTTTCCTTTGAAATTATTTTCCTTTGATTTTTGCCTTTTCTACCGGAAGGGACAGACCCCCTTAATTGTCGTTATGCGGAAAGGTGCAGAGCTGATGCTCATTCAGAGATCAACATCGGAGTGCAAGGGATAAGAGGGATAATAAACTTTAGAGATTATGCATGTCAGTGTCGTGATAATTAGAGAGGATAATTAGAAGAGCAATGACGTCACCTGAAGAGATGGTCGTTTAGGTGAACAAGTGCAAACATGGAAGCCCCGCGCATGTTTATAAACATGGAGAGGGAGGAGGAGGAGATGAAAAGGAAAAAAATAAAAGTGTTTAAAGTAAATATTGTTATCGGTCGGAGGGGAAACGGGGGCGGGGGCGGGGGCGGGGGGGTGGGTGTTTACGGATCAAACTGTCAGAGTAAACCAACAAAATAATCTCCCCGTTCTGGCTGCTTCCAATATTTGTTGATTGCGCCCTTAACCCGTCACATCCGTTTAACGGCTTTTTGTCACTGAAATTAGACACCCCAGGCAGGACTTCGTTACTTTTCAAACAAAAGGAAAAAAAAAACATAATTAAAAGCCACTGATACTGTAATCTCATACTCTTCGCGGTTTGGAAATAAAGATACTACGCAAACATAGCAACTGGTTGTGGAGTTCCGCTTTCGACTTTGACTTTCTATACTGATGTTGATTTTTGGTGGATTATCAAACGGGGAAAGATGCAAAATACAAAAAGAAGATACAAAGATTTCAGTTTGAGTGGGGAAGCTGACGACCGAAGGCCGAGCAAAGATATCACTTTTAGTCAACCGTTTGATTGCATTTCAGGGCGGGACATGTTCTCTGATAACGGTCCTAATTAATCATCCCGAAAAACAAAACGTTTGGTTGGTTGGGAGTGTCCGAAACCACAATTATAACGACTAAATCCATCTTCGAACGGAGCTTTCTTTCGACGTTAATAATTTTTTAAAAGAACAACAACAAATGGATGAAACTCTGAAATAGAAAATATTTATTTTCGCACTCGTATTGAAAAAAAATAATTTACACCAGATATGAAATCCGCCCCGGATTTGATTTTAATTAAAAACTCAATACGTGTTAGTGTTCCGGGGAAATATTTCGCCCACCTTTCGCCCCCGCTTCTTTTGCTGACCAACGGCCATTCTGATTAGCCAGACATTTCAATTTCAGAACAGTACATCTTTTTTATAATTTCGGTCTCTTTCCTTTACCTTTTTCATCGTTTTTTCTGTACGCCTACTCTGCTCTCTAATTCTCGTGTTTCAGTTCTGACTCCATTTCGTATTTGCTTTCGCTTTGGTTCTCTTTCAAACCCATACTTTTTCTTCACAGATATAAAAACGAATCACCTTCTACGCCCACCTAAGTGGGCCAAACGGAGACCCCAACCGGATCTTTCGATATTTTGAAAATAAAGAAGAAAAAAAGGAATGATTCAAGGAAGCAGAGAGAGATACAAGTGAAGTTAAACTGAAGAAAGGATACTTAAAAAGAAAAACAGAAATACATAAAAAGATAAAAAGATAAAAGAACATAAATTTGAACCCAAAGAAAACAGAAAAACGGGTAGAAAGTGAACCACCGAAAGGAGAGAAAAAACACAGTAGAAAGGAAGAAGAAAACAGCAGTTGGAATAATCGCGGTCCAAAAAACAAACAAACAGACAAAAAAGTAAGAATTACTGTTACATCTGTTTCAGGTATACTTAAATAATACAAAATACTGTAAGGTTTAAATGAATCCATAAGTGATATGAGTAACTGATGTGGAAGGACATTTTTTAAGTAATAAAGTGGAGCGGAGGAACGAAAGTAAAAAGCCGCACAAACGCCGGTGTATAAATACAATAAAATAATGCATTATTCTCCTTATGTTAATAATTTCCCTTTCCGTCTGAAAAAGCTGCCTCATTTAAAGATTCCCACAATATTAACAACAACTCATGCCTTAATGACCCGGTCTATTGCCGATAAACTCCTGCCAATGGCCTGCACAAATTTTAATTTATCTTAAAAAAAAATCAAGTGTAGTAAATCAACCGGAGAAAGTGAAATAACGGAGGAGATCTGAAGAAGTGTAGAAATTCCGCATATCCCCCAACCGCCACAGACCGCCCAGGGAGTGATCTGTAGCAAAGAATAGCTCGAAAGGAGCGGTTTTGGGGGGAGGGGGAGGAGGAGGGGGGGGAGGAGGGAGTTTCCTCCGTCCGGGTGTCGTCAAGGGATCACCTGATGACGTTCGCCACTTTACCTGACCTTAATGAGCTGATTAGGCTTTCACCATTCACACGCAACGGAACATACCTGAAACAAGAGAACAATTAGCGAATTAATTAACCGCGGAAGAAGCCTCGTGGAGTGAACGTCAGCAACGGGAAATGGTTATCGTTGCCTTGCTTTTCTAATCTAGGCCACGCTCGTAAATTAGTGCGCAGTTTGCTTTTTAATTGCTGATAACTGATACCTTGACGGCATCAGGCACTGCTGTTGGATCTCTCCTTCCTCAAGGGCTTTTCCTTTCTTATCAACTTTTTTGCATTCACGCCTAATTCTCTTTTTTTTTTATTGTCTGTTTCTGCTTTTTCAAGCAGCCAAAGCGGATCTTATTTTTATTTATTCTCACCTTTGCTTTTCCAGCTTAGCTTAAACCTTTTTCTCCCAAGGGTCTCCCCTCAATTTCGTTTTGTCAACAAAAAGCTGCTTTTCTTTAAATTCCCTCCAAAGCCGGAGACAGTGCATGCAAAAAAAAAAACTGGTTTGGGAGTCAAAAAATTCCTAAGAGGGTCTTTAAAACAAAAGCATTCCAACAGAAAGAACACTTTCGAGAAAGGAGACAGAAAAGCAAAACGTCACAGTCAATAAACCTGGGAATAAAAGATGAAAACATTGGAGAGAAGGGCACCGCCTAAAAAGAACAAAAGAACCAGATGAAAAAGAAAAAAAAAATTATCCAAACACCCAATTAATCACGAGCAAAACGAGGCAATAAAAACTTAGGCGGGAGGAAGAGAAGAAAAGATAAAAGGCAAAAAGCAATGAGGGTTTCTTCGCGAGGGGTCGACAAAGACAAACGCTTAAGATAAAGACAAAGACGCAGAAGGAGGATGCGGGCTTTAACTGTTTTGCCAATTTTCCCCATAAATAAGCACTGAGAAGTCTTTTTCGCGAGAGCCGGGAGTGCACGAACTCAACCCGAGATGCGATAAGCAGACATACGGCGAAGGGCGTGCAAATGTCAAAGACAAGAAGTCCCTCTCCCGTCTCCTCATCATTCTGGAATTTGAGCAAATGTCCCTGACATCTTCTTCCTGACATCCCTACGAGGTTGGACCAACAACCGAAATGGCCATAACGAAGACCCGACGCATTATTCTCTTTTTTGGGCGGTCACATAATGCACCCTTTACTCTCTTAAGTATTTATGATCTTTTAAAAAATTTCGCCGTAAAAGGTGAATCACTCTTTTCCTTTGCGCAAAAAATTAATTTGCGTTTATTACAGTTATTTATGACTATGGGACTTCGCCCCCCTAAGACTTGGAATTTCAATTTACATCTCTTCCTTAATAACAGATACAATAACACATCTAAAAACTGAATTTATCTACAGAACAAAGATAAATGGTTCTCTCTTCGGTCTGCAATCTCTAAATATCCAACTTTAGATATCAAATCTACAACAAATTCTAACGCAGAACTAATTTATATCAATTCTGTTTATAAATCTATTATCAACTCGGTCCCATTTGTACTGAAAGGTTCTTTAGATCTTAGGTAACAGAAAATGGTGCAGAGACGAACGAACACAATTCCTTCAACATATTTATACTTTAGTATGATATTTGACCTTTAGAACAGTGGATGACAGTTCAAAGAAATGCTATGACAATGAGTATAATTTCAGTTTCCATTGCATTGTCTTATTTAATCTTCGCGGGTTCTGAACTCATCGCTGACAAATGTGAAAATCCGTATAGAATTTCTCCGTTGGAGTTCTCTACGAAATAAGAAAAAACGTGGCTTTTTACTTCCTTGGAGTGAAAGCTCTCTCTTCTCTGCCACAACCAAACGACGCTCATCCTTCGGAATATTCACGAAGAAAGCTAAAAGGCCTCCAAAATCCAGCTCCGATATTATTGAAAAGGAAGATTCCTTCCAGCCAAGAGAAATTATTGGTGAGAAAATTTTCTCGTCTTCCCTTAAGAGAGAGTTCTTTAACCCCTCCGCGTCCCCGGGGTTTCCTCCCGCCCACATTGTCTCCTTTATTCATCCTGTATTGATGAAAATTCAATTTTCCAAACCGAAATTAATTCAAATGTGAAAATTGGAAAACTCAAACATAAAAAAATACTAATTTCAGGGAAAAAAGCTTTTTCTGAGGTTTCCCGGATAAAATCAATCGGAGGATGAAAAAGCTTTTCGTGAGATTGGAGCGCCCAAAATTCGGGAGAAAGCAGGTGAAGATAACTCCCCACAAAGAGGAATAGAAAATAGTACGTTGCCCCTTTTCCCGGAAAAATATTCAAAAATATTCACAATGGCGACACACCCCCCAAACGGATTGCCTTCTTTCGCAGTGGTATTTTTAAATCGGGATTAACCCGGTGGCGCTTATTAAATGGCAAACAGGTGCTCGGAGGCAAATCCCCCAAACAAGACATTCATTATCTCCATAAGAGGGAGACTTTAAATCCTTCATTTTGTTTTTCCGGTGGTTCTCTCATCTCGAAAGCGATCTCGCCCTCATCCGACAGGTGACACAACATCGAAACGGTTCAAAACTTAAGCCTACGGGAGATAACCTCGTCGGAGTTAAGGGATTTAACAAAGGCAATATTCAAAGAGCATTTATAGAAACACAATTTTTACTAATTAATTTATTTCGGAGATATAAAGAAGGAAATGGATGTTTTCCCTCTGCTTAAGCTTTCTGTCGTTTATAATATATTTCCAAGAAATGAATATATAAAAACTAAATGCGCGGTTTTTCCATTACATTGAAGAATATTTTGCTCGTGAATAATGTTACTCTTTGAATATTGTTTAAATGAGAAAAGGCTTCAGTTACTGATTTAATGGTTGTAAAGTTTGACATTGGGGGCTGTGCCCTTGGTGACTTTGCAGGCGGTGGCAGAGAATGGAGAAATATTTATTACATATCGTCGGTCGAGAGTCGGAACTCTGTAATAATAAACCGCCCACACTCGTATAAACTCGGGTCCCCTCTTTCGTTGGAAGAAACTAGTCAATTTTTTCCTTAAGAAGAGATTAACGCAAGAAAAACAGAAGACCCTCTTCCCAGATTAGAGCTTTTCGAAAGACGCATTTCGAAAATAAAACAAAGTAAATAAAGAGAAACAGTTCGAAAGGAACTGGAAATGTGCTTTGAATTTCAAAAAGGAAGAGAAGAAGCAGATCCGAGGCGAAGGAAAAAAAAACTCTCGGGTCATTTGCTGACATGCAGCGTTTGCCCCGAAGTCAAGGCCTTGTCTTCCGGCTTTTGGCCAAAACCTAGAAAACCAGGTATCGCGGTAATAAAATTGCCACAAATGGCGGTTTATTTCTCTCAGTGGAACGGTTTCCAGAGACAACTTGCCCACCAAAAGTTATTATATCTCACGCTTCGGTATCTGTAACACTTTTTTAAAAGAGACTACGGTCGCCATTCTTCAAATTTTATCCCGAACAATGTTCCTCTCAGTTAATTCAATAAAAAAGCAATAAAATATTCGGCCTTTGATTCTTCATTAAGAGTTTTTGGGGTCACCGTTTTAATTAATCTTTCAAAATATATGCAAAGCGACCGCTTTTATCATTATTATTTCATTTCTCCCGAGCTTATTTCAAAATTACTCAAATTCACCGCAAATAACGGCGGAGTTATGAATTTTTATTAGGGTTTATTAGAGTGTATAAGAGAAAACCAAATGAAGACTGACCGCAAATATTTCTTCATTCCGTCCGCATAACACATCCATTCCTGCAAACATCGAAAAGCGACTTGATTTTCTATTTATCCCGACAATGGACAATTTCCCTTCCCCCAAACTATAGAATTCCCTGAAACGGGATTCCACACGTGTTATGACATATTTAATTCGGGGTCGTTAACTTTAATCAACGGCAAAGCCGCTTTCGAAAATTTACTATAAAAGTTCCTAATTCACAGAATAAGGCTTTTTGCATCCTGTTAACTTTTCCCTTAAAAAACACATGGGATCCTCTAAAGCTGACAATTTCGACTTCCATAATTTGCTTTTTGTGTTTAACGATAAAAAAGCACGTGTTTGACGATTTGGGGTTTAATCCTTATCAGAGAACATGTGCTCGGGAATCCTTTAAGAGAGTGCACTATTATAGAAATGCAGTGAAATGATTATTTGCTTTTGGAAAAAAAGCCCGAAAGCGAAAAAAACAAACAATTCGGGATGAAAAATTCCCCAAATAAGCGAGGGGGAGGAGAATAGAGGCCAAATATTATTGAATAAACAAATAAAGAAAAACTCCCGTTTGCTTTTCTCCTATCTGATTTAATTCTTCCGCTAACTCCAGTAAATATTGTTTGGATTTAATATTTGGTTTTTAAGCGGCGGAGGGGGCAATGGGGGCGATGGGGGTGGGGGTGGGGTGAAAGATCACATTTTACAGATCCTGGAAAAGAAAAAAAGGAAATTCGAAAACTTTAATATCGAGGAGATCCTCTTAAAGCTCAACATTCAAACATTATCTGATTTAACGTTTGATTTCCCCCCCCCTCCCGCCCCCTCCACCAGGTTGCTCCCCTTTCCAGAGTTTCTTAACTCGTTTAGAGGAGCATTTTGAGTTTGTTTGGGAAAGATTCACACTCGGGAAGAGGAAACATTTGCCAATGCTGAAATGACGTTTTGATTATGACTTTCGCGAAGACAAATCTAAAATGAACAGCGACAACAGAAAAAAAAACTCCTCACTGCTTTATTTATATTCTTTTGACTAGAAAATTTATTTAACCCTTTGCGGTCGTATGTCTGCTCTCAGCCACCACAACAAGGAACTATACGAATCCTATACTGTATGCATTCCTATCAGTTTATACTTTTCCTAAGGGAACCACAATGCCTAAAGAACTAATACAGTGCTCCATCGATTGGGGGTAATGAAATACAATCTAAAAAAAGTTATCACATGTTGGGGAGTGCTTTGAAAAATACCGAATTTTTATATCTAAAAGATATCTAAAATATATCTAAAAATTCTCAAAGGAATCCATCGTAAACTTGGGTGTTATATATACGGAAATTAATTCCGACCGCAAAGGGTTAATAATGAAAGTGTCCCCTTAATAATCAAAGGCGTAAATATGGAGCAACAATAAAATATTTTTAAAACACCCAAACCGCAATTAAAAATTCCAAATCCTTTCCTTGTGTATATGAAAATGGCGTACAACCGTTTTAAATGGAATCCCAAACGCTCGAAAAAGGGAAAAGCACTGACTCAATCCACAAACTAGTTTCCCCAGTTTTTCGCCAGAAACGGTCAAGACAAAACATAAAACCCGGCCGAGAACCTAATTTTGGAATATCTTAGCCGGAAATCGCTCGAATGATACTCATCGCTGACGTTGGAATTCCAGGTTCAAAACCCAAGACCGTTACTCAAGGACGGCTCGATCACGCCATTTCTCGAAGAAAGGAATCGGATACCTCTGCGTGACCGTAACACCGTCTTTATCAACGGCTCTCGCGTGGATTTCTTCACGGCTTTTTTGCACTCATCTGCCCCCGAAAGCCCCCGCCCGAATCCCCCCTCCGCACTCCGCCCCAGGGCGACCCCAAACACTCGGAAGGCCCGCGGATTCAGAAGAAACCGTAAACCGAAATAATCGATTTATCCAAAATAAATTAAAAACTGATTGTATATGCAGGGGAACCGCTTTCTTTAATTCCCATGTTTGTGGTTCCTCGACACCGCCTTTCTGTTATCTGAAACAAAGCTTTTCATTTCATCAAATATGAGAAATTCAATTCCTCATAAGCGATGAGGTGAAGGGACGGACATGAGTGGTAAGTTTTGTACTCTTCTTCGGCCTTTATCTGTATTTCTTGGTTACCGTCATCACCGATCTGTGGGCACTGAGGATCGTCCAATTCGGATGCAGACCACCTACGCTGCGGCAAAAACCACTTCTGTCGACCGACAACCTCATTTTGCATTAATGAAGCCGTGCGAAGCCAAAACACTTGTCAACCGACATTCCTTCCACTCTTTGTTAGCATAACGGCACTTTGCGAAAAAAAACTTTGCAAAAAGAAACAACTCCACACTGTGCCACTTCGTCCTCTCGACAGTCGACGCCCCATTTAGGGCTGACCTCCTCGGGGCCCCCGTGCCCCGGAGCGAGTTCGTGGAGCGGAGGGAATCAGGTCCGGGTGATGCAGACGAGGCATTGTATCGTTGACCTTGAAAGTGAAATCGGATGCCTGAGACCGACCGCGAAACTATTCAGGATCGTAAAGTCGAGTAAACAAAATTAAGTGGTCTGAAGCGCACATGTGAGAAGAAGCGAAAGCAGAACATCTCAGCAGGAAAAGGGAGAGAAACGCCGACAGCAGAAGCTGTTGCAAAAACCCGCTCGCAGCTGCAATCACGGAGCACATTTTGAGGGAGTTTAACGGACCAATTTACCACGGCAAACAATGGCAGAAGATAAATTTTTCTTTTTTATCTCCATCTTCCGGGGTGGGGAGACTTTCCCCAGCTTTTGGGCACCTACAGACTTAAAAAAATTATTTCCTCGAGGTGCGAATTCGCCTTTTCCTCCCGAAGCCCCGCGTTTACTGCTCTCCCACCCTCAGATAAAAGAAAAAACTCTTAATCTGAGGATTTCCCTACGATTTTTCCTTTTCCTTCTTTTTAAAAACTTCACCAAAATCTTCACTCCAAAGGCGAAGGTGGGAAGACTACAATTTGCTTTGCCCTTACGTAGGCGCGACCTTTCATGACCGATTCAGGCTGAATTATCCCTTGCCAAAGTTTCAGGTATTGTTGGAGAATTGTTAAAAGTGCCAATTTATAACTGGATTTTCCTCAGTCGCAGTTTTTAGGGCGGTGTTCACTCGTCTCTATTGTTTCTACTTTTTTCTTCACAAAGGGAAAGTAATTGAAGGTCTGACTCGGGTGAACGAGAAGAAAACTTCTAGGAAGTTTTTGAAAATGTCAAATTTGAATGAAAGCCAATATACATTACAAATAATTGCTGACAGAGCGAAAGAAGGACCGAAAAGATTTGTAAATATCACTATTTTTTGTTTAATAACAACAGCAGAGGGGAGGGGGGGAGTCTTCCTGAGGGCGTACATCCAATGAATGAATTATATCTGAATTGAAGGGAAGCTCATTTCCCCCTCAGTGTACCTCTTATTTTTAATTACTCGGAGGGAACTCATCCGAAAAATATAGTTATGCCCCGTTAAAACATAATTAAATTTCGAAGCGAGACTTTGATCCTCACCTTTCACCGAAGGGAGGGTTTTCCACTTCCCCCACCCCCAAAAGGTTCATTTCTTTGGAAGAGGGCAAAAGCAGATCATTCTTCGGGTGCCTCTCTCAAAATATTGATACCTCTTTTTATAACATATTAAACCATGAGTTTATAAACAAATATGTCATTAAAAATTTATAGCCGGCGAATTAAAAAATTTTATGTTGTATTTCTGGTCGGGGGCAGAACGGCAGTGGTTGGAAGTGCAGGCGCCATTACGGTTTATTATAGCTTTCGTTTAGAGCTTTTTCAGAAAAAGGCTGACAATGACCGAAGTTTGGCATTTTCTCCAACCCGACAGAACATTTATATTTTGTCTGCGAGTGAAAAACAAGATTAGTATTCAAAATGGAACATTATCAAAACTTGTTATTCGAAATCGTACAAAGGAAATTCGGTCTTTCCTTGGAGTGTTTCCATTTAAAACCGCCATATTGGCAAAGGAACGACTGGGCTTCATGCTCTTTTTCGCATTCTTGTGAAAAACGAGCCACTAATCAAAAATTCCATTGAGTCAGCTTTCTTCCGCCTCCATTGTGTCGACGGCCTTCTTTTCAGCTGACCCGGCCCCGCTCAGCTTTCTCTCGAAAAGGCGGTCGGGAATCCCTCCCGAACCGGAAATTACTTATTACGCTCCGGAAGTGGCTTCCGAAAGTGAGAGTCTCTCTTAATAAGATAAACGCGTTAGACGGTTACCTGATTCCCGCTTAACATTAACCTCTGTTTTATTAATTTTTTCTGACAGCTTTTGCCCCCCAACCGAATGCAAAAAATGGCGGTAATAAACTTTTAAAACGATTCCCCACCGCTTATTTATTATTTTACAGCTTCATTTTAAGAGAGTGAAATCGGTTAACATCGAAAGCCGCAAAACAAAAAGTCAAAGATGAGTTTTATTTGGAACCACTGCACTAGAAATAATCGTCACGGGCTTATTTTGCAAACTCAGCGGGGAGAGGGTGAATTGAGGGATGCATTTCGAGGGGATGCTGACGTTGAATTCTCCGAAACGGAGTTGGGGGATGACGCAGGACGCCGACATGAAAAAATTTTCCAAAAGCCTCATATTTTTGACTTTTTACGCAGTTAAATTTTTAGAAATTGGTGTTTAGAAAAAATTCATAAAATATCAACTTCCAAGTTGAAAGTAATTCAAAACTTATTTTCAAGTTTTTGTAATGTAAGAACAGTGATTTCTTGTAAAGTCTAAATTGAAATTGCCTCATAACCGAAAAAACAGGAAGACACAACAGCCCATAAAGACTTTTCTCTTCGGAAGTTTTTATGGAGGAGTCGATTCAACCGGAGAAAGAATCGCTTTATCAATAGTTTACTACAATCACGTATACAAACAATTTCACATGAAATACGCAAGTTCGTCTCAATTACAAAGTGGAGAGGGAAGTGAAAACCAACAATCACCCACGCGAGTGTCATTTTTTATTAATAATTTGCATCGGGTATCGGCTACTCATTGCAATCCGAATACGCGGATGACTCCTATTCCCAGAAACACTATCGGTGCACCCACGCCCGCCCTTTTTAAACGCTTTTTCATAGCCATTTTCCCTTTTTGCTTAGCTGGCACTGATACTTTTCCACTTTGACGTCTTATCACGAAACGTAATCTCATTCGGTTATCGATGAAAACCGTTCCGAGAGAATGACGGAAAGCTCTTTGAAATTCTGTCTGTGAGGAGGAGGCCGTGTTCACGTTTGAATTGTCGTCTCGTGAGCTGGCTCTCTCCCTTTGGAAGTCCCGAAGACACCGAGGGAGGGAGGGTGGAGGAGGGAGGAGGGCGGGGGTGCGGGGGTGCGGGGCAGACGAAAGACATGGACAACATGAAAAGCCGTGATGGTTGCGTGTGAGCGGCATTACGCTCGTGTGGGATTACCATTTGCGTGCGCACGCTTTTCCCAGGGTTCATGCATATTCAGGGCAGAATCTGGGGCTTTGAGAGACGCACTTTGGGGGTCATGTCACTCGATCATGGCACTGGAAGTGTGAGGATCCAACTGGAGTTGTTACTTAGTACTGACATTCTTTTGAAAATGGATTTCTCCATTATTTCACTGATTGTATTGAACTCTACACCAGTAAAAACGCTCATTTTGTTGCTGCTTCCCCCCACCCCCCGCCCTCTGCCAGCTCAACCCCGAATGTAATCTCCCCACCTGATTAACAATACCTAATTGAAAGCAACATCCCACATCCCCGAAACCACGACAGCGATAAATCTCAAAAGAGTTCCAAAATAAAGTAACTTTGATAAGGGCAATCAAGTTAATCGGGAGCGGTGTAATGGTGTTTGGGGGGAGGGGGGGAGGGGGGGTTGTCAAACCCACTCCCGGGGTTGGAAACTGACAAGAAAGCGAAGGGGTGGGAGACAGCGATGCGAAAGAAGGGCAATGCAGATTTCGCATTAGCCGATTAACAACAACAAAAAAAGGTCGTTAAAAACAAATCAAATTTTCCGAAAGCTCGCTGTGTTCTTGCCCCCGAGTTTATATCACTTTCCACTCGGTTAAAACGTCCAAAAAAACAACAAACACCCATCTCGCTGGGAAAAATACGACCGGGAAACGGTTATTCAAATCGTTCCGGAATGAATAATTTCATCATCATTCATATTCATTCAGCCATGTAACCATCGCCAAAGTTTCGAGCTCCCGTCCACCCCACAACCCTTGGGGAGCAAGGGAACCTAATTTAAATCTGGGGGATTCTTACGTGAAATCATTCGTCAAAGATCCCCAGGGAACCTTGTGAACTCACCAATTTTTCATTTGGTACCCCTAAAAATGCAATTAACGCAAAGCTGAGACAACTTTTTCCGTTGCATTTGGAGTTTTCCTGTAAATTCAGGTACGCTTACCTGCAACTGGTGACAGCTTCCTCATAACACACCATCTCGATTTCCATTTCTTTCCATCTCTAAACTTGACAGATCCCTCAATGATAGTATTGTTATCCACCATTATGGAAGATTTTTGTATCCGAAAATAATTCACATTTTGTTTATTAAATTTTCGATGATGATAATAACATTAATTGCTAAAACTGCGAAGACCATCAACAACCCATTTATTCATTAATAACTAAAATAATAACTTGTCACCTGTCAACAAAAAAAAACAGAATAAGGGAAAATTGTCAGGTAGAGCGCGGACGAAGTGCATTTAACAAATTTTTTGAGAAGAAATTCAAATTCAAAAATCGCAAAAAGTTATATATAATTAAAAATAATTACTGAGAGAATAAAATCAAAATGGCGGAGTGGGTGAATAAATTTTTGAGTTTCGCGTGAGGGACCATTTGCAACAACTGACGACGCACCCAAAGTGCGCATATACTACTTAATTTATACATAACAAAAACCACAAATATTTATATATACCAAAAACCGTTAATTTATAAATACGGGTAGTTACGGGTACTACTCGAAACATTTATCACTGTTTTAGGAAAAATCATAAATTCAACTCCCGCGCCGGTTTTTTTTATGTCGCTTGATAAAACTTTTACTCAAAAACACGACAAAACCGAATTTCCCTCAAAATATAAACCGTAAATGAAAAGAGAAACATAAAATGACTTCATCAGTTTTGCCGAAATGCCGCGAAAACTCGCGGGCGAAGAGTCGAACCTCCCGAAGAGATGCGAACAAGCGAGATCTCGAACCGCGACTGAAGAAAGGTCTCGAAGCGGTCGAGTCGAGGTGCGATGGGAGCGCTCCCGGTGGGATTCGGCGGAACGAGCGCCCCCCGTTAGCCTTTCTTATCTCGGCAGACATCTTCCTCGGATTTTGATATTTTCTCTTTCTTCTTTTTCAAGTGCCGTCAATTGAGTCGAAATGTCTTTTAAGTCAATTAAGTCGTGATAAGGAGTGACTGTCACCGATTTAGGCGAGATATTTGAGGAGCTAAAAGAGAATAAAAGTAACCGTGATCTTTTCTCAATCTTTTTATTGCTTTCTTCGATTTCACCTGTCGTTCGGGATTATATTCACACGAAATAAAAATCTTCTCAAACTTGCAATCTTAAATGTGAGAGAGAACCTCTCATTACCGCCTACGATACCTACCACCTAACGATAATTGTTAATAACAAGAATAACTGGAAAAGGCACATAGAAGAGACAATAAATAAAGGAAAGAGAGCAATAGCGGAGTTAAGAAAATATGTGCCTAAATACCAAGAGAAACCAGCAGAATTATTAAGTAGAGTATTTACAACAATAATAGAACAGGCAATATGGATCAGAAGTATGGGGCCTAAGAAAAGAAGTAGAAGAAACAGACAAAGTAATAAGCGCATTTGCAAAAGAAGTGGGTGAAAAGAACGGTTCCCAACCTAGCTGCTATAAAGGAATTAGGATGGGAGAAAACATCTACAAGTATGAAATACTACATGAAAATACAGGAAACAGAAGAAAAAGATATTTAGAAGAGCTCCAAAGGAACAAAAGAGAAATAGAAAAGAAGGTAAAGCAGCTACATATAATGTAGGTGAATGGAAAGAGCATAAAAGAGAAAATAAAGGAAAGAGAAGAAAAAGAAATTGAAGAAGATAATCATAAGAATGGGAAGAAGAAAGTAGATGAAAAGAAATAGAAGAGGCAAAAGAAACAACCAAATAATTGCAGTTTGATAAATCTGTAAGATAAGACAAATATTATATATATTTTTACCCAGTTACATGATGGTCTTGAACCTGAGTCCCCCGAAAATCCTCATCTCAGGGAAAAAATAAAATTTGAATTAACTTAAAAAAAAACCCTTCAGAATAATTTAAAAAGTTGAAACAAATTGGGGCTTTGAAATTTGTGCTCCATTCACGTCCGCTTTCCCATAGAGGTTTTTTAAAAAGTTAATTACAACAAAACAATGAATGCCAGAAAAGTAATTTGAGTTTGTAGAAACTTTTTTCAAAGGCTCAACCGCAAAGGGGAAGTCCCCAAAGGAGTTTTCAATCATTAGCGCACCCCCTGCACCCCCCACTCCGCCCCTCATCCCCAAAAGTCCAACCAAATCTCTAATTAAAGTTCCAGCACCGAGGTCCTTTGCCCTGAATGCAAAAGAAAGTTTTTTCCCAGAGTGAAATTCGGGGTTTTTTTTTCTAAAGGACGAATTCACCGCCAGGTTTTCAAAATTTGAATTGTCCTGAACCATCCTGGGATAATACTGTTTTGGGGCAGCCTGTGTTGTCGGATTCAAAGCTGAAAAAGGGACGCAAATCCAATGCAGTGGGGGAGCGCGTGGAGTCTGAAATTTATAGAAAAAGGGTCTTATCTGAGGGCGGGGATTAGGGAGGGCGACGAGAAGTGCAAGGAAAAGGGGAAGGAAACGCCGGAAAAGCTCAGATAAAAAAACAAGAGAATATAAGCTTAAGAATGATTTCCTGTTTTGAGAAAAAATAGATATTTGTATAAGCCGGAAGTATAAACTTTTGACCCGAAACATAATTTCTGTCTCTCTTCTTCCCAAATAATTACAAATTTTTTTTTAAAACGGAAATGAGAGACAAACTTTAAACAAGCGGATAGGTCGGGAAAAAATTAAATAAAAAATGCACGAGTCTCCTTTCAGCAAAAGGGCGAGAACAGCGTCTGCGGACGACGCAAAAGCACATTTGCCTCGTCACAACCTCATAAAGAGCCATTTTGTATACGAAACTAAAATTAAAGACAAACGAAAACATAATTTTTGAGGGGAGATGATCGTAAAAGACAAAACCCAGATGAGATTTTCTTAGTGATGTCCTCAAGCGCCGCCCTCTTCTCTTTCCTCCTCAGATATGTTAATTAATGGAGAATCGCTAACCCTAATTAGCCGAAATCGGAGATTAATTTTCTTTAGATAACCATCTCAAAACTTGTTAAATCGAGGGAATACGCCACGGAAGTCCGGAGAATTTAATTTGGTCTCTTTGGTGGAATTTATAGCGATGAGACTGAATTCGAGTTTTTTTTCCTGACGAAAACCGCAACAAACTGCAAAGGACACTTTATCATACTCAATAACCCTTTATGCTCTCACCCGGGTGGTTATGGCAATTAACCGCATCTTTCTGAAGACCTCTGCAATTAGAAAACCGGCAATGGCAGAAGATAGGCTTAAAGACTTAACTCCAGAATGCAATTTAGTAAACTTCACGGGCGCTATAACTAAAGTGCAGCACATTCGACACGCCAGTATGTCGTTTTGTTATACTGTTCCGTTAATTTCATAAAATGCTGTTTTCCAAGATGAAGAAAAAAGAAAATAGTCCATACCACCGATTATTCCAGAGGAGGTTTAAATAAACCCTTTTTCATTCTTTACATTTGAGGACAAACAAAGGCTATAAGGGGATGGAGGGGTTACAGAAGCGATTTTTTCTTCATTGCGAAGTGTCCGAAGTCAGGGGGGGAAACGAAACTCAGCACGTGGGTCTTTATTCGAAAGGGGATGAAAGCCTCCGGAAATTGGCCCCATGTTCTCTCGAATTCAGTCAAGTGGAAAAATTTAACGGGAGACCAACTTTGAATTGAAGCTCGAAGACGGGGCAACCATTTTCTATAGCGAAACGTTTTATCCTTTCAGTTTCGTGACGTTCTTATGAAAATAAAAAAACGATTTTTCTCTCATTAGTAGTCTTTATCTGCAGTATTTTTCTCTTAAATTTAAATTCAAAAGAAATTAAATTTCCGTTATATTTTTTTCACTTAATGAAGCAATTAGGTGCTGGTGTAATTTGGAAAGGATAAAAAAAAACCAAAGTTATAAAAAAATATCGCCGCGACAAGATATAGGGTGTCCTCAAAACGGGGGAAAAAATCATCGATTTTCGGGAAACTTTCACTAAAATCTGAACTCAGTGGACGGTTTAAAGAAATGAAAGGAAAACCATGCAAATAGAATTTATCCGGGGCAGGCCTCAACATGGCCGCAACAGTTGCACCCCCAATGTCCGCTCAGCTCATTCCAAATATGTTTTATTTAGTGTTAAGGGTTGGAAAGGCCTCCGCCCGAAACTCTCTTGATTTTCCCGCTTTAAACTCGTCCTCAATCAGTTGGAACCTAACTGAAATTAAAGATATAATCCGACTTATGTCCCTTAATCCTCTTTCCCTCCCCCGAATCACTCTTGGAAAAGTCGAGCCGTGTCGAAAACTTTGTCGAAATAGTTCCATCGTGTTTGATTTTCCCACTGGTCCCGAGGCCCGGGGGTGATTCTTCCCCCGTTTCCATCCCTCCGAGTCTGGGAAACTTTCCCAGTTCTTAGAATAATTAACGGTGCTTTTTCTAAATAATTACGACGATGGAATTCTGAAACCCTCCATCGAAATTCCTCCCTCGGCGATGCGGGAAAGAAATCTTTCGATGGGGTTTCGCTAATCTTCCGACATTTCCAATTTGTGATTTGGATTTTCATAAGATGGCGGCGCCGACAACTATTTAAAATTTAAACTGAAAGCGATTCAAAAAACATTTCCCAATGGATTCCACACCGTTCCGCAGGGAAATCCCGTTTCCTCTGAATGTCTAAAGATTGCGGCCGTCATAAAGTGGATAACTAATGAAAGCGCAAAGCGCCCCATTAGTCTCTTTTCGCCCCATTAGCGGCAACTTCCCGCTATGAAATTCACAAAACGGCTGCCGACACGAAACCCTCCGATGACCGTTAACATGTCGCGTCATTCATGAGAATATCCTTTGAGAAGAAATTAAAATACATCCCCGCCCGGACTGGAAAAGCTTTTGTTGTTTAACCGTTTCAAAATTCAATTAGCCAGACAAAGCGAATGAAATCTTACAAGACCTCCGACCCTCGTGGCCGACGGCTAAACCGCCCCCTCCCTCCGCCCCTCTGCAGCCCCACCTCTACGCAGTTCGGTCAAAAGCCATGGAAAATTAGAAACGAAAAGAAAAAAACAACAAAAAGTTCATTAACGAGAAAAATGTCGACGGAGTTTTCCCTCTATGGGATGCCCCGCGCATTCGTCTGGGGTGCAGCGCAGCTGAGGGCAGAGCTTTCCTCGGAAACATACTGTATACAGTCGGAAAAAATTCATGAGAGAATGAAAACATTGTTTTGGAGGAGATCCGAAGGAGGGCGAGTCCGAGGGTTGGAAAATTTCATCCCTAATGATTCTCATTTTCATTGTTTTTAACATAAACGAGTATTTGAACCCTTTCGTCGCTCGAGGGAGGACGGATAATAAACCTGTGACGTCACCGATCCTCAAAAAAGAGGACTTTGATAATATGTGAATAAATGGGGGGTCTAAATTTCTGGCTCACACCAGGTGGTGCACACCCTTACAAAGCAGTGAATTACGATTTGTCCGCTCCCGTTGAAACCGGACGCGCGCGCCAAAAAAATTAACAACCCTTTAAGGGCGAAACTAATCAAAATTTTAATTAACGTATATATTTCAAAATCGGAGCTGCTCCCGAAAGGATTAAAAATACATTAATTAAATATTATAATAATTAAAAAGCAAAATTAATGAATGAGGAGGAAGAACCGATTAAATGTGGGGGATGAATTTCCCGGAATGAAAAACCATTTCAAACGACCCCTGGGCCGCCACAGTCCGGGGCCGTCCGTGACCAAAGGAAAACTCTTATCTAACTCCCCTGGGCAGCTGCAGACCGGGGAGGGGTTGAAAAAATAATCTCTTCTCCCCCACCGAAAGGGCGGACTCCCCTTTTGTGCGCCCGGAGTAAATGGAGTGATTCCTGCGGTTCCTATCTCGCACGGATCTTGTCAATTAAAAAAGATGATGTTGCTGATATGATGACTTCTTATTCAACCCTCCGCGTTTGGGGGTGACTCTGCCTCTCGGTAATTAAATTTCCTCCCCGCGTTTTGTACTTACCCGTATTTCAGCGAGAGTTACTGTAACTGCAAATTTTGTGTGAAAATACTCAGTGGTCGTTACCTGTAAGCAAAAGAGGAAATTTGTAATTCAGCAGCTCAGCTATCGAAGCGCGTGCCATGGAGTTCGGATAATTCCTTCGCCCAAATGAAAATCACGGTTCAAGTTTTTATTTTAAGAGTATCGCATGGCAACGTAATAGTATTATGTTACGCATCTAACCCCCGGGGGTTTCCACCCCCTCCCTCCCGCTGGCTTTCTGGGATTGTTTCCGCTCCCTTCCGAACTCAAAATCCTTCCCTTATTTGTACCGCTTAAATCAAAGTGATGTACGAAGGTGTTCTAATCACCTGTGGGATTTTCCCTCCCAAAGAGCTTTCATATCGGTTTGTGTATCGATGAGTTTAATTGCAGCAGTGCAGACGGAAACACATTTCTCCCGTTGAAAGAAGCGATGCTGTAAGGGTTTGGGGTAAGAAAACAAGGCGATAATGAAGACCTCCAAACAAACAAATAAAAGGAAGACTTCTGCCTTTGTGATTTCAAGAAAAACGGAAATTTGAGGCTGAGACGGGATGGGGCAACAGGAGAAGGCACTCATTCCCGCTTTGAGTTTGAAATTTTCAAGTGAAAATTTTTATCTCGGGGATATTATTAAATTACATTCAAACAGGCAAATGCAAAAACTTCCGCCTAATGAAATTAGCCCTAATGGAATTCGCTTTGGCGAACCATCGAACCTGAACAGGTCCCCAAATATTTACTCGTTTCGAAGCCGCCACCTCCGAGGGAAAGTCTATGAAGCAGACGAGAGAAAACCACTTAGTTAAGGGATGAAAGAAAGTAAAAGCTAAGACGGTCGGGACTCGGAAGTGTTTTTTATAAAAAGGCCTCCTCGTCAAGGGGTGGGGGGGGGGAGGGACGGGGGGTTTATATCTTTCATAAACCGAAAACCGTTTTCTCTTTTCCAATCTGCTCTGCGTTATGATAATTCTTTTTATGAATATTCCAAAAGAGCTTAAGAAAACCTCAGAGTTTCTTAATATTGCGGAAGCGTTAAGGGAGGAGGGATGAAAGCGGCTTTGCGAGAGTGGGATTCTCGTTCGTTGCGCGGAGAGGTAAGAATGTCGAAACCGTTTCCTTTGCTTGACTAGCTTCGTTTTATATTTTTGGCTGTGGAAAAATCCCTGGAAAATTAGAATAAAAACTTCCTGCGGGGTTTTCTCTCCCCTTCCCTCCAGTGAAAAATGAAAATTTCCTTTTTTTTTTAATGATACAATCCAGGCCTTGTCGATCCCGATGAGACGCAGAAAAAATTGATGAACCCACCCCTCCGTAAAAATTTAATATCTGAAACCACAGATTCAACATCATCTGGCGGATTGTCAGTTGTAAATATCTAAATCAATAACTGATGTGATTAAGAGAGGCAGCGCCCACCCCCCGCGGAGAGTGTGGGCGATGGACTTTTGAAAATTCTCTATGAATATTAATTATTGCGTCGAGAAGAGCGAGGAAAAAGCGAGGGAGGGTTTCAAGTGTTGAGTTTTGGCTTTGCGGCAAAGAGTGGTTACTTTGGATCAGCAAAGATGAGTCCTCTTCTCGATTGAGGAATCTCTTTTACAAAGGAAAATGAAAAGCTCCGAGGGAAACTCTACTATGAACTAACCGAAAGGCTCTAAAAATATGAAGGAGTGAATAACATCCTCGAATATTATCAGCCATAGTGCTGAGTTATTATGCAACAAACATAGCTCTGGAGAAGAGGTATATTGTGCCTCCATTACAGAAGTATGACAAAAACGCGACAACACTGTATCAACAAATCAAAAAGTATCTAAAAAATGAAAAATGTTTCCGATTCGGTATTATAATTGCCCCGAGGCGATGACATAAAAGAAGAAATTTAAAAAAGATCATAAAGTAATGACACACAAGTGGAAAAATTTGCAAACAACAACAGGAAGACAAAAGATGGTAAAACGATAACAGAACAAGAGAAATTCGTGTCTTCATTTACTCTTTTCTTCCTCCTGCAATTAATTTAAGCTTATTTACTCTGACATTTTTCTTAAATTAAAGAAAGGAGATGAGAAAGGTTTTTAGACTGTGCGCTCTCCTCTCAGGGGACTTTCCTCGCAAAGAGGTTTCCATTCTCTCCCCGTCCGCCGGTCTGTCTGTCCGTCCTCTTTCGATTTCCTTCTATTTATTTTCACAGTTCCCATCATTTCCTTTCTCTCCTTTCTTTTTCATTTCGAGATGCGTTCTAATAGAATTTATTCACTGAATTCCAGTTAATGGCCTCGAAAGAAGAAAAATAAACGGCGAGTCCGACGCCCATCCACCCATTAGCAGCCACGCGGCGCCCTTCCATCCCTTCGGCTCTCGGGGGTGCGCTTTTCTCCATTCTGCCCCGCCCCCCTAATCCAATTCTGTTTTCCGGGAATAATCTAAGAATCTATTTTAATATTCAGCCCCAGTCCGGGGTCGGAAGGCAGTTATCGTCACGGGGGAGGAATTTAAAGAATCTCTGGGGGTGAAGATTGCAAAGTGTCATTGGAACGAATAAATTAATTTTTATCTCATGATTTCAAGGTTTTCTTTTATGAAATCTTCGCGGGACGTCTCAAGGACACTTTCCTCCCCTTTATACTGTCCCGAGGGGTTATCATGCGGAGATGTATCTTCACTTGCGGAGTGTTATACAGTACGGTTATATTCGGGGGTTTGTATTTTGAGTAAAACTAATGAAATTCTAAATAAGCGATCCACATCCCGAGGGAGTTTGCCAGAAATCCCTCGGACAGAGCCAACTTGATCCAGACTCCGATAAAAATCTAATACGCTTACGAGTCGAAGCAGTGGCGAACACGCGACGGAACAAAGGGGTACGCGAAAGAAATCCGTTTACGAAGAACTCCATTTGAGGCTTAGATCGGAGAACTTAATCGCATTTGTACATATCATTACGAAAGACGATCAAAAGAGGAATCGGGGAGGAAAATAAGGGTTATTTAGTGCAAGGGGCTGAGTCCCGGTCCCTCGAGAGAAGGAAGACAAAGGGAGGAAAGAAATTAGGGGATGGAAGGTTAACAATGAAAAGTTCACGGCAATTTGTGAGCCGTTCCACGTTTTCCTGTCTCATTAGTCTCATTCGCGGTTTTTCTTTCTCGCGGAAAACCAAGAAAAAACTCAAATTTATGCTGCTTTTAAGAAAGGGTTATAAAGTGAATTCCCGCTCGGGTGAAGGCGCCCGCATTTCCGGAATGCAAGAAGTGACAAATAACTCAGCGGAGATTTCCCCGGATTTCCCGAAGAAAATCCCATTCGAAAATCCAAGAATTTAGCACAGTTATGAATAAAAGTTATCCGTCGTTACGACTGTCGGAAAATAACTGACAACGGACGAATGAACTGAATGCTTTTTGCCTTTTAATCAATATGTGGTGACTCTTAAGCTCACATCTGCAGTGACTCAGCATTTGAATCAGCAAACTGAACCAGTTATTTCGCGTTATACAGAGTTTGCGACACTTTCACGGTAGAACACAGCAAACGTTCACCCCTTTCTGTCCTCCAAATGTGAACAAATCGCCACTCGAAATGTAAATGGAAACCATCGAAGACAATGAAGTCGTCAAGGCGAAGACTATCATAGATCACTCACTCGATCAATCATCACTCTTAGGAATTCTTGAGGGAGTTTATTAAATTTTTCCTCCCCCTTTTTCCACCCCTGGCGTGAATCCATTTATTTTGTCAACTCCCACTGATTATCGACGTGCGCACGTGCGAAGACTCTTCACTTGGTGACTCTCACCTTCTCTCCGACCACCCCTGAACTCCCGTTCGAGACAAAGGGGAGGAAAATCTCAACCCGTGAATATTTGTCTTGTGTCGGAGGAATGATAACGCTTATGATTCATCGTTTCCCTGCTAATAAGGAGCGGAGAAATAAAGGGGATGAAATGATTTCGGGGGGTGATTTCGAATAAATTCTCCATGTGTGTAACTATTTCAAATCAATTACTTCAGTAATCTCGATGCGAAAGAGAGGGTTGCCGTGGAATGAGGGGCGAAGAGTGGTTTCTTATCGGGGGCGAATCCACTTGTCAGTCACACACTTCCAAGGGCGCACTGTCGAAACTCTTCACAGAGGTTAACATGTAAACAGAGGGTGGACTTCGAACCCCGCTCACGTACTATCCCAGGCCGTAAGACCTTCCCCTTACCCTCTCACCCCTCAACCCCCGGGGGGCTTCCCAAACACTCACCTTTCTTGCATAAACCCGGCGACGTTCGAATGTCATCCGACCAAAAAATAATGAGGGAGAAACCATTCGACCAAAGGCCTTAAAATGAGTCATTTAATTTCAGCAAAGGGTGGTTCAAAGGTCGCTTTTTTTAACTGCTCCCATTCCCTTTCCCCCCGCAGAGGAACATCCACTCTGCGAGGCTTAAAAGGGGCTTTAACAAAGTCCCATTCGTTTGTCTTTTCCTCGAAAGTAAACATGATTTTTGTAATTAACTTCCTTTGACGGAGAACAACTTAACCTCGAAAAGGAAGACTTTAATTTTTAATAAGGCTCATTTCTTGGGAGTTTTCTCGGAGCGTCTCCAGGAATGTTGAATGATTTAAGATAAGATTGTGCGGCTTTTAAGAAACGAAATAACGAAAATTTTAATTTGTTTATTTGTATGGCCCGCGAAGTCAAGTTTGGCCCCCATATTATCAAAAGTTGGCCATCACTGATTCATATCAATGAGCAAAAGTTCATCCAAAACTCCAAGATCATGCTGATCACTGACCAACGTCTAATTTTACAAAAACAAGAAATGGTGACGTAATAAACATAAGAACGGGGGTGGAAATAAAAGAGGGTGGCTGAAGGCAGAGGCATTTGCAATTCGATCCTCCTCAAAATGCCCTACAGCCAAATCAATTACACTTTCTGGGACAGTTCGCCCGAACAAAACTCGCTGTTTTCATATTCCCTTCACCCCAATGGCAATGCTCTCCCTATTAACTCTATTTTCCCCTCATTAGGAACTCCTTCCACCCTTTCCTCTGTGATTCATATATTCTCTGAGGTGATTCTTTTGCTTTGGGAACTGCTGCCCGCCTTCACTTCACAAACACATTCAACTCTCTCCATTTTCACCGGAAGTAACTCGCCTTCTTTTCCCCTCTAAAGCGGGAGAAAACTACCCCGAGGGGGGTTGGAAGCTGCCTCCGAGCAAACTACTCGTGAGAAAAGAAAGAAAAAGTCAAAGACTTCCATAAATCACTTGGAAATTTTTGTTTCCCCGGGAGTTATAAAAGAACCGCAGCAAATTTCAACTCTCTTCGGAAGAGCGGGGCGAGATATGTCTTGGACCTTGGAAGGGTTGTTCCGCCCTGGAGGGGTTGGAGAGAGGGGACAGGGGCAGATAAGCGAGGGGAGAAAAGAAAACGAGAAACCGGCTAAGACGACTCGGGAGAAACCGTTCTGTGTACATAAGTTTGAATTATTAATAAAGGAGATGAATCGGAGTGTTTGTAAAAGATGTTGGGGAGGTTTCCTCATTTATCCAAAATTTCCATTTTCCGATCGGGAAATGGACAAAGTTTACTGGACGTGATTTCGAATAAAGTTTTATAACTTTCCTATCAAATTTTGAGATGCACAAAATCAGTTTTCCACAGCGGATTAATTAATTAGTCTAATGAGGACAAAACAACGAATGCTTTTAATTAAGAATACCAGCGATAATGAGAAGTAAAAGTGAGAAATTAGAGAAAAAATAGAAAATCTATTCATAATTATTTTTGAATGTTAAAAAATGCCAAAGAAGAAAATGACAAAACAGCACACATAAGAAAAACGGAGGATTTATAATAAAAGGAACAGAGAAATGAAGAAAAAAGGGGTAACGGAGGTTCTGAAAAGATGAATTGAACAGAGTTAAGGCCAAGTGGAGTCCATTATGCGAAAGAGGGGATCGAATAATGCCGGAAGGGCAGTGGAGATTTCTGAAATTATTCATAAATTTCAGGCATTCTTCAAGAGCTGACCCTTACCCCTTTTCCCCCTTTTCCCCCTAATCCCGATCTCTCTTTCGGCCAATTACTCTTTAAATGTGTTTCTTTTGTTAAGGAAGTATAGAGCTTTTGGGAAAAATATTTTTTCAACACAAATACCCTTTTGTTTCCGAATAAAATTAATTACAATGAAAAGTTAATTCCTCTTCTCCAATTTTCCGCCCTTAGTTCCCGTTTTTCATTTTCCCTTTTCATTCTTCTTCATTATGCTTTCTTTCATGTACGTCTTTTACTTCTTCCTTCGCTTTTTCAATAATACAAATCCAATATCTCCCTTCATCTGCAACCTTCATTTGTTGTTTTCCTCCTCTTTTTCTATCTCTGTCAACAGTCCCATTTCTGCAGGCGTTCCCTTTCCACCTCTCGCATCCTTTGCTTTGTTTTTCCTTTTTTCATTCATTCGATTGTCCCAGAAAGGGTCCCGAATAATTGCCAGTAAAATCCCTTTCTGCTTTTTTGTTCTTCTCCCCCTGCTCCCCCCAGGCAATTTACGGGGAAGAAGAGATATTAGAAAAGCGGGTTGGTTGTCGTGTTATTCAAGAGACAAACGATTTATGCCAAGAATTATCATAAACGCAACATTAAATAAAATGGCGACCGGTTTTTGCCGGTTTCTCTTTCAGGTCGAGTGCAAAGCAAAAACTTTTCATTTTGTCAATGTCATTTTCAAAATCTGATTAATGTTTGCCCCCTTCCTCCCCTTCTCCTGCCGCTCCCCTCGACTTTCCTGCCTCTTCGGATTCATTTAACACACGATTTTGCTTTGGTTTTTCCTTTCCACCTTCCCTTCCCCCCTCTTCCCCTCTTCCCCTCTCAGTGATTAATGTCCTATTTTGCCTTTTCCATTCCCCAAACGTATTGTTTGCAATATCAACATATCTGCTCTTTCAGTCTTTCGAGTATCGCAGGTTATAAAAACGAGTGGAATCGAACTCACTTTGAATAAGAGTCCACTCAGCTTTTTCCCCTCAGAGGAAGAAATTTCAATCCAAGAAATTCAAAATATCAAAATAAGCTTTTGAAAGCGTTTGAATGCCTATCGTTATTTTTTCATATTTTCCGTCCCAGAAGCAATTCGACATTTGCAATTAACAGAGAATTAATACAAAAAGGGTTGCCAGAATGAGATTTCGCCAGAGAATGCGCTCAATTACGAAAACTCTTAAAGAAGTTTTTCTTTCACGGGTCTTAATCTCTCAGAGACAAAAAAAATGTTTTAGCCCTTTCATTGCCGTTCTCCCCTGGAAAGAGCGTGGGGTTGAATTGAGAACAACCGCCAGAGACATCTGTGGAGGGGAAAGAGAGTGAATAAAGGGGAAACATCTCTTTCCCTTAGTTTCTAATAGATGGCATTGCGTTCATTCCTTTCACTTCTCTGGTGTGTTTTATCGACTTTAACAGCGAAGTTTAAAAGCAAAAAAAATTTGAATTTGTTATAGAAATTTTAGTAGAAATTGGAAAATGTTAAAAAGTTATACTGGGGTTATACAAAACATTTGAAACACGATATCAACACAGAATGAAGGACGAAACCGAAACAACAATGTCACTAAAGGAACCAAAGGATCTTCTGCAACCCTTTCACCCAACGATGTGTGTCGCTATTTCTTTATGGATTTCTATTCTAAACAACAGCAGAAGAAAATACAAACGAAATGCAGAAAATAATTCCGAACAATCCCCTTTTCTTCCGGTGTAGTAAATCTCCAATAATTAGTCAAATCCCTATTTCGGTCAGAGAAAAAGACGGCCTACAAAAGACAATAATGACATAATATTAATCAATTTTTTTTTCATAGAGACTAACAGAATTAAAAAGAGATCAGACATTGCATCTGACACCAAACGAAGAAAAATAAATCCAAAATACTTCGGTAAAAAAATAATTTCATGTTGATTCGCGTGGAGTACAGTTATTTCAATTAATAATTTACAAAGAGAAAAAGTTTAGTGAATTATTGAGTTGAACAGATGAAGCGAACAAAAGGAAACGTGATTGATTTTATGTCCAAAGCGCCGCCATTGGACGACCCGTTGAAAACGGTTTGCGGGAAAATCACGAGAGGGCGTTACAGAGAGTAAACCATTTTCCAAGAGTTTATCTTGTAACTCCTTTATTATTCCACAGATAAATTCTCTTTTCTGAATAATTCCTTTACAGTTAATAATAATTCGATAGCAATTCTCAACAGACAGAATCAGAAAAGAAAAACTTGTGGAATTGGAAGAACTGGAAGAACGCGAGTGACTCGAAGGAAAAGAAGAAACGAAGAAAGGGTAAAATAAAAAGGAAGCTAATTGCAGAAATTAGAGATGATTGAGAGGTGGGAAGTTGGCCGAAATAAAGATAAAGCATACAAAGACAGAAAAAGCAAAAGCGTGAAGGAATTCCCTTTGAAACAAAAGCAAAGAAATCTCAAAGGTAAACAAGAGAGAGAGAGAGAGAGAGAGAGAGAAAGAGGAAAGGACAGACACAAAGACGACGTCGAGGAAAAGTTCTAAAAAAAGGAAAGCGTCTGAAGGTTTAGCCAACGCTCAATTAAAGGCAATTTCCAGTCTTTTTAAGGAAACTTTTTTGGGGTCTTTGATCCGATCAAATGAAGTTGTTTCCGCCATTTTGAGATTTTTCACTCTCTCACGACGGAAGAATCTCATTCCTTTTTCACAAATTACGAGGACAAAGGGGAGGTGGAGAGTCCATTCACGATTTCTGCTTTCTCTTCTCAAAAACTTCACAATTTTTATCTCTTTTTCGAGCGAACTTAATTCTTTTGTTTCGGTTTACAATCCGATGAGAAACACTTCTTTTGAAGTAAACGAAATTCCGTTATTTTTAATAAGAAAGATTTCATTTTGATTTAAAACTTTGCTGCCTTCGATTCAAATCAGACTAATTTTTGAAATCATACAACTCATTAAGAGTTATAAACAACTCATTAATGCAAAATCATTGAGAATTAGCAATTAAAGGGCAAAAGCCACAAAATTGTATTTTAAAATGGCGAAATATATCACTTTATGTTGTTTACTATTCCATTATGATATTATTTCAAAATATAAAAAAGTTCAATAAATATTTTTGGAATTCTTTACATAATTATATACATTTAATGTGCTAAAAAAACTTCAATTATAACGTATTTATATTCATTATATTTCAGTATTATAATACAGTATAAAATTAATTTTAATGTAATCCAAAAATAAAATTCCATTTTTCAATATTAGAGTTTATTACATTCAAATTTTGAGTTAATTATATACTAAAAAAATTATAAAAAATTATAAAGTTATAAAGTTAAGTTATTACTATTAAAACTTTATTATTATTATTTACTATTAACTTTATTACTAATAAAATCGTTTAAAAAATGCATAAAAGTCAATTTTAATTTAATTTATTTAATTTAATAGTCAGTTTTAATTTATACCTTAAAAATATTGTTTAGATTTTATGCATTTTAACGCGTGAAAGTCTAAACATTTATTTGCAGGCACAAAACTGTAATTGTCACATTTAATGACAGAGAAAAAGTGATGCGGTTATTTTTAAAATAACAGAATTTTGAGTGTTGTCCATTGTAAGTGTTTTTAATTAATAATTTCATATCGGATAATTTTCTATGTCTTTAAGAAAGACTGTTACGCCAATAACACTAACTATAAGAATGCTGAAGAAAAGATTAAAGAGAAAAAAAGTAAAAGCAAAGAGGAAAAGCAGATCGCCTGACCGTTCTCTCGCTGCCCCATTCCATTTGAAATTGGTTTCTTAATCCGTACAGTAAAATGTAAAAAAAAGTGGAAAACAGTGGAAAAGAGTGGAAAAGGAAGGGAAGAAAGAAAGAAAGAAAATTATTGGGTGGCTAAAGGGAAAATGGCCATCAATCACGGGGAAGAGAAAAACTTTTTTAACTCCAATGAATTTCAAGTTTCAAAGAAAGGAAAAAAGTTCTTTATGTAACGGAAAATTGCTGACGAGAACCCTGAATTGATGGGGTTAACGAGGGAAAGTTTTCCGATGACCTACCCAATAGCTGGTACCGATCGAGAACCGCAAATAACCATTGCATCCCCTTTCATCCCCCGACAATCACTCAATTAAACACTGACAGAAAAGATCTCAAAAGAAAAGCAGATTGTACTCTTTTGTATGACATCGCTGAGAGACACCTTAGCCGAATTTGTTTGCTTTATCTCGTTAACGAGCGAAAACCACTTTTCCCGAGTTGTCATCTTCGGTTAAATATCAGCTGTTGGAAGGTTTTTCGAGCTGACAGCCTCCCCCGTGTTCCATACAAACCCCCTCGTTAGGGCGAGTTTATTTAAGACCCGATTCGCTCTTCTTACGACTTTGGGGGAAATTTGTTTATATTATCCACCCACGGCCTCATTAAATATTCATTAATTATGTATAGAAAAGTTAAAAAATGGGCTTCTTGTCAGTCAGCTTTCATTTTTTGAAATCTCCAACACGCATTACCGAAATTTATATTCGGTGCTTAATTTCTTACTCCTTTTTTTTTTACTTTTGAGGAGATTCAAATAAATTGAATGAAAATCAAATCAGAATAGTTTTATGATATTTCTGCTGTATTATACAGACAATTTTTGCTCTAATTTCGAATTTTTCTAAAATCTAAACGGCGTCAACAGCAACTTTAAAAATCACAATTACAGTAGGCGTTAACTTCAGTTACTCCGTCAAACTTTTATGACAGCGATTCTGCTCATAAGTGTTGAAATTCAGTTTCGTATACCACCTTTAAAAATTGTTTTTGGCTTTTTCTCGCATAAAAGGTGAGCTTTCATCACTTCCGGTTTGTTTACCTGATTTTTTGCCGGTGTTCGACCCCATTGTTCTCTTTTTTTGTTTCCCCTTTCTTCTGCCTGTTTAAAACAAAAACTCCGTCATTCGGTTGCCGACGTTTCCCTCCCCATTCATCCCTCTCCCCCATTTAAACGGCCTAAATCCGTTTTTGTTTAGCGGAAACACTTTTATTTGAAAAATTCCTAGTAAAGAGATATTTGATTAAAATTCTCCGCATTGTCAAGTGTTGTTCAACCCTCGGCACAGAATCTCACCCTCGAGCCTTCGCCCCCTTATCCTTTTTATATCCAGCTCATCCTTTTCCCGGCGCATAAGTCGATATAAATTTGAGTGCTTCGGCTCTCCTCCTTCTCCTCCTCCTCCTCCTTCTCCTCCTCCTCTTCCTCCTTCTTCTTCTTCTTTTGTCGAATTCCTCTCTGATTACTCCATCGGACGTATGTCTTTTTCAGACAAATGAACATCGAATCCCTAAATTTTTTTGACGGAAAATTTAATTTCTCAAGGTTATTAAGAGTTCCTCCAATTTTAAATTAAACTTGAGACATCATTTTGTGGGTCTTCAGCCATATTTTCTTTCCGTCAATAAACCCTGCTTTCTGTTAATCGCAAAAATGCCAAATCCGAAAAGACTGCTCCGACAAACACATTAAGGAAAAACTTGAAAGCGCATCTGAAAAGCCAAGAGAAAGGCGAGAACTTTCACCTTCTTCATCCTCCACCCCGAAAATCCAAACTTTTATCCCTGTAAGTGCGATTTTCCGAGCCGGCACCTTCTTTGCACTCGGAAGGGTCCTCGAATAGGGGTCCTCCCTCGCGGGGATTTTTCCTTTCTTTTAAAGACTCTGTTAATCTTATTGCACTTCCGAGAGAAAGAAATTCAACGAAAGCTTTTTATTTCTTTTTATTATCAGATTGAACGGCTTTCCACCCCGTCCCCACATGAGGGAATCAAATCCCGACAAAATAACTATTCTATTATTTCGCTTCTCCCATTTTCCACTTCTTAGCCTTATTCCTTTGGATTTTCATTTATTCCACTTTAAGAGTTTTTTAACTTATTAAAGTTTTTAACTCAGAGTTTCTACGAAAATAGATTCTCAGGAATTCCTGATATCCTGACCACATAAAGCACTGAACAATCGACTGCTACAAAAATTATCTTTTAATAAAATAGTTTGTAATAAACAGCACTTGCTTAATCAGTAAGCACACGTTCTCACAGCAAATTTCATTTATTTGTTTATCCAATAACCCGTTTTGCGAATAACTGTTTCTTCAAGATGCCTGAATTAACCCATTCAGTGGCAGAAAAATTTAGAGCTTTCGCGAGGTTTTATCTTAAAGAATATATTAAAGTTTACCTAATATAACTATATAGAATATTATATTTTTATTTAAAGAAAAACTCATAGCTGACGTCACTGAATATAATTCCTGCGGTGAAATTACCGTATCAAAAATTCCACTACGAGATATCACGCAGCTGGCACTCAAAGGGTTAACAGTAAGAACAACCGACAGAAACTGTATGAATCCATTCAAATGAGAGCGAAATACGACAGAGAGAAATTCCAGTCTTCCATTTCTACAGATACCGTTTTTGAATCGTTCCCGCAGGAATCATCCAACGATTCTGCAGGGAAAAGCGGCTTGTTCAGCGTTTATAATAAAAATTTTTAAAAAGCGTTCAATGCTGACTATTAGAATGCTGTGAGATAAAAATTTTCCGGCAAACCTTCTTTCCCGGCTAAATAAAGCAAACAATATGAAGCTCACATAAACTTCTTTGCTTTTTCTTCATTTCACCCCTTTCTCGGATCATTATCGATCACACTTCTCAACCTTATGTCGGAAGACCATCGCCTTCGAATGATTTAATCGTCGTAAAATTTTAGAGCGTCAATAGAAAAAAAGCATAAGGGGAGGGGGGGGGAAGAGGGAGAGAACCTCCCCTTTAACGGGTTTCCGTTGTTGAGGTTTTATCTGTTTTGCCCGATCGGTGGATTAAATTACGAATCCATTTTTGTTTTTTTTTCAAAAGATGAAAAGAAAAGCTTTTCTGTCAAAGCTTTTCATGGGGTGGGGAATGGGATGCGGGACAAACGGGGAGATGAAATGTGTACTCTTTGATTTTAATCTGCTTTTTAGAGAGCGACATGGCGGGAAGACTAATTGAAACCTTATCTTTGAAAGAACCCGAATGACTTATCGTATATTCTGAGAAAAGACTACAGTCGACAAAGAGGGTTTTTGGTGGATCCGAACCAAAATTTTACAGTTCTCAGATATTCTCAAATAAATGCAGCGAAACAAAGGAAAATCTGCTTATGCGGTGCGCATACAGAAGTGATTTTATTAAAACGTGAATGGGGAAGATTCAATGACAGTACAGAACCTCCGAAGTAAGAAAAGAAGACACTTTAATATTTTTTATTTTGTTTTATTGCTTTTAATATTATCTGGACTTGAAAATCCATTCAAAATGGCAGTAAGGAAAATAAATGGGGACATTTTACTTCCCACCGCTCTGCATCACCCCGGGGTGGATCTTTGTTTATTTATTTGATTCTGAAAATCACGGCCGAACAAAAAAACAATTTAAGTACAAAATGCCCCCAAAACTGAGAAAAAGCAAGGGGATGAACTGATTTAATCTCTAGGGTTGTTTTATGGGATTTATCCGGTCGCCATTACCGGTGTGCATGTGAGTCAGTCCCGTTGTAGCCACTTTGTATACTCTGAGGGGAACGGGATAAGCAAACACAATTATGAATAGGAGTTGCAGCCAAAGTACACGAATCGCTTGAGGTGTTTAGCACATCCTGGCTGGAGCCGCGGCCACATGTCTTTCCAATCCACTTACGACCACGTGTGCCGCACGTAGACATCCCTTCGATTTGAATCCGGGCCCGGGTTTAATTAAAATTTTAATAAACTCACAAAAAACCGTTCAGCCGCGGATCCCCCATCGAATTGAAAATACGTAGAGATTTTTATTTGGTGTATTAAACTGACACATTTGAGGTTTCTTCCCGTTTTGAGAAAATGCCACCATTTATTACTCGTCATCCCCATCCACCCTTGAGAATTTTTAGGGGATGATTTTCAGTTCATCTCCAATTTCAACGACCGAACGAGAGTCAGCATCGGTTAGTGAAATTTAATTTCGATACAATTATTCCGCTCAGCCCTTCTCCCCCTTTTTTCGACCCCCAACCCTCGTTTGATTCTTATAAAATTGGATATTCCTCCGAAATGAAAACATCTCAAGGGAAATTCTGAATCAATCAACTTTTTTATTTTGAAAATGTTAATAAAATGATCAAAACTGCCCTCGAGGCTCGAGAGGGTGAATTATTTTTTCATGACTTTGCCCGCCTCTGTCACTTCGTTGACACAAATTTATTTCCCTTTGATGCAACCTTTTCCATTTTCGGGAGTTTCTCTCCCGAAGGCGTCGCTAACGGACCTTTGACCCACAAATCTTTCCATTGTTAAAGTGGACGTTCAGCAGAGCGAAAAGCCAATGAAAATTACGCGGTTGAGTGTATTCACTGTGTCAGCTTAGAAGGAAATTCCAATTTAGAATCGCCATACAAAGGTTTCCAGGCGTTAAAGCCAGAAAATGAAACTGTCGTTGTCCCTCACCGGAATTTAGGGTAATGTCTTCAATATTGAAAAATAATCTCTGAATTCTTTGGGTCACCAAATAACCAATTGAGTTATAATAATTCAAAAAGGGGGCGCATTTTGTTTTTATTATATAGAAAATAATTATCAGTGGAAACTGCTGTCTTTCCAACCGCCCTCTCGAATGACCGTCTTCAGTTTATTAACGCACTTATGCATCCGTCATCTGTCTATCTGCCCCTGCATCCGTATGCTGACAACATCTTTTTCTACTGCTGAAAATAAATTTTGTGAGGAGACGTTAAATATGTTTACGATCCCATCATTTCCTGTCCCGTGAAGGCATTTTATTAAAATGGACGAATCCCCGTCCAAAACCTCCATCTTCGCCGCCTCCCAAAATAAATGTCTTTTATGTAAATATAAAAGCCGTTTATTGAATGATTTATGGAGCGATCGTTTGGCGAACAACCTGCTGCTTCTTTTCTGTTGTTACAGGTTTTCGGGTCGTTAGCAAAACTGCTGGAGACGTGCTTATCTCTTTTCAAAGGGGTTTTACGTTAAAAAGAAAATTCCGGAATCAGCTTTGTGTTCTTTAACAGATTCGGTACAGTTTTTTTGTATCAGTTTTATTTATAATTTCATCTTTGAATTTCTTTACTATTACACAAAAAAATAAATTAATATCGCTTGCATGAAGATGTTATATTTTTAAAAAAAACTATGTAATATTTCCCAGTCATTCAACATCCAAGTGATCGTCTGGGGAAATTTCACCCCTGTGAAAGTGGACTTTATGTCGGCATTTTCCTGCGCCATAAAACCCCTTTTACTTATGAATAAATTCTTAACCGGTACTGGAGAAGTTTACCAAAATAAAAGCACCAAATGACCATATGGTACTCTAAATACAAGTCACGTGCCGGTGTAGGGGTTACATATCATCCCCTAATATTGTAATTGATAATCATTAGCCAACTCCCCTATCATAATACAAATATATAAAAGATGTGCTACTGTAAACAAAACTGTAAAAGAAGAAAGGTGACAAATCTCAGAGTCTTATAATTGCCCGTCTGATATTACAGGGAAATTTTTTGAGTTTTTCCCCTCTTTTTTTTCTTGGATGTGAACAGTTTTCGCTTAAGGTTTCGTGACACTGATTTAAGGAAACAATCACTTTCGTCTGACAACCAAACTTTATTAAATCCGCTTTTCAGTCTTTTTTTCTTTATCAATTTATTCTCTTTTTCTCTCATCGAGCTTTTGTCTCATACGAAACAGAATAAAAGAACTGCATTTTGTCATTTTTTAGGCAGTTCCAAAGTGCCTCCAAACTTTTGCCTGTGTTACTTTAATCAATTAATGAAAAGTCTTTGTATGTTTAATCCCACCTAAATTGTACAGAATTTCGGAGCATTTGCTGCAAACCCAAAACATGAAAATTTGCAGCCCAAACTCACAGAGACGGAGAGTTTGGGGAAAGAATGAAGCAGATAGCGGCAACAATAGAATCTCGGAAAGAGGGGAGGGGGTTGAAAGCTGGTGAAAAATTGTCCCTTAAAGTCTCTTCAGAGATTTCTCTTACTCTTCAAAGGGAGGAATAATAAGTCGAAAATCATACCACCTGATCCAATATTATTTTTTTCTGGCTTTCCGGAGAGAACGCTGTCGGTGAAGTTTGATTTTAACATTTCTCCCATTCGCTTTCCCGTTATTAAATCTTTTATGGCAATATTCGTACGGCTGTTAACGTTTTATTCTCCTGCGTTTCGCTCAAGCAATCTGCTCTCAACGCTAAAATTATTTCTGCAAGTCTCTTGCCCTTTTTTACGTTGATAAAAAAATTTCTTCACAATCCAAATCACCCCTTTCGGGAGATTGTATTTCTATACTAGAAATGGCTTAAGAATATACAAATGAGGGAATTATATTTATACTGCATGATTCAGTCTGCCAGACAAGTTTCCTCCCTTCTCCATAGCACAGAATACCTTCCACTCTTTTACTTTAGCGTGGGTAAAATAAACCCAACTGAAATGGGTATATATTAATTAGCAACCCTGAAATCAAACCCCAATTACTCCTCTGGAAAAACCAGCAAAAGAAACAAATTAATTTCTGACAAAAGCAAACAAAAACAAAGCTCTCGTAAGTGGCTTTAAATATTTGACAAAGCCGAGGGTGAAAAATTATTTGCACTCATATCACCCCTTCTCTTCTTCGGTCAATACAATGCCCGGATGAAGCGAACGTTCTCTCTATGATGGGGCTGCAGAGGGGCGGATAGCGGCGGAATGTCCCCCTCCCCCTCCCCCTAATTTCCCCCAGACGAATTAATTGATATAACGGAATACGTCTCCGGGGAGGGGATTTCTTTGTGTCGCAAAATAACAATTGACCCTTTCCGTCTCTCTTCCTCTCCCTTGTTCTTTCTTCCCTTCCTGTTTTCCTTTTTTTTTATGAAAAAAAGTTCACCACGATATTTTGCGGTGATTCCATTCCCGTTTTGCTTTTTCAATTGAGTTTCGGTTTAATTGCCCTTTTGTGCTTTGCTCGCTAATTCTGCTCTTTTTCGTTGGAGATATATCATTCCCCGAAACGGTCTCGCCCATTTGTGCACTTTTAACTTCTTTTGAGAGTTGGACCAGAGCCAGAGTCAGGGAGAGATAACTTGTAAACGCCTTGACAAATTGAGGAGGTGGGGAATGTTACATTTCTACTTCCGAAAAGGGAATCGATTCGAAAACCCCTTCAGAGTTCGGTTAGAATCGAATTCGAAAGGATGTGGGCACCCACGTTTCGAGAGGTATCGCAGAATATTTTCCGAGGAGGATGGAAATAGAAAGCTCACCTGAAGCAATTCATTTTATAAATGGTCTTCGGAATTCCTTTAACTTTGCATAGTTTTTTGTAATTTCAAAAGACTGGGTTGTTTGGCCCGTGAAATTAAGTGCGGGAGTTTCAAAGAGTATATTTTTGGTCCGTTTATACTCAGTCTAAGTCGACTGATCTAACATCCGTTCAAAGTTTTTACATTATATGCGTGAAAGTATAAATTAGATTCCCTGTCCAAAGTTCGGGGACCTATTTTATACCTAAATTCCCGAAAAATGGAAAAAAGAACGTTTCCCACTTTATGTTATTCGCTGAAAGTGAAGAAAATTGAGTGAAAGTATGCAAATGCCGTAAATGGAGTCTGTCACTTCTTATTTCCTAAATCTTCTTAAGAAACCTTACTTTTAATTAATTCCTTTTGTTAATTAATGTTTAAAAGCCTTTTCCTTTTTGGCGTGCGCTTTCCCCTTTCCCCGGATATTTTTATTTTATAAATCCCGAACTGACCCTTCATCGCGACCGCGCCCCATTTTTGTTTCATTCAAAATTGAAGGGTTGAAATGCGAAAGAAGTCGAAACATTTCCCCCGAGGGTTGGACCGTGAAAATTTTTATAAATACCGTTAAGGTGAATTCTTGTGAAAAGAATTTCGGATTTAAAAGGGAAATGTTTAACCTTTGTTGGTCGTCGTCCTTTAAGCTGACAGCACCGAATTCCTATATTCATATCTCTTCGTCTCTCTCTCTCTCTCTCTCTCCTTTTCTTCTCCAATCCCTTCCTCACCTTGAACAGTGAAATGAAAAGATAAAAGTTTTTCTGGTTTTCTCTTTCCGGACTTTTGTTTATTCTTTTTGTTATTTTATTCTGCCCCGTTTGTTTACTCCCTCATTCCACTCCATCGGATTCATCTTTACTCCTTTCTTTAGGCCACTTACAATAATAAAAGATTATTCTTCCACAGCTTTTAGGCTTATCAACTTTTGATTTATTTCTCAGAACCTTTCTTCGAAATAGACGTGCTGCTGACACCTCAGACAACCTGACAACCGAATGTTTTTGCTGTGCCATATAAGTATCATTCGTTAGGGGTGTGCCTGGTTGTCTCTTAAACCATTTGTGAGTGACTTTTGAGGTTTAAGGGAAGGTATTATATAATGTGAATAACGCTTTCAATGTGATTCTACTCCACCGGAATTTACGCACGACAAAAGTTGTTTCTTTTTTTTCCGACGAGTACTCATGAGGAAAATCCGGAGAACGTGAAATTTCCAGAGGTGAGCACAAATGAAACGAAAGTGAAGAACTTTCCAAATAAACGTCATTTGCGGTCACGGTATACAGTTCACACACACAAACTTTGAACAAATATGCTGGAGTTGGTTTGTCTGGTGAATAATCCCGGCAGAACGTTCCCACAAAAATCAACCGTCCTAATCTGCGGTGGTGCTCACACAGAAACAAAAGCTCAGCGCACACATTGACATTTTAAGAGCAAACTTCCCTCCTCCTCATGTCGGGAGGAACGACGCATCCTGACATTACCCCTGCGACCTTTTCGCGAGGGTAATGAGGGCAAACATCGGCAGATTCCGATCGGAAGGAGAAATGGAAGACAATGACAAATACACCGAACAGACAGAAAGTAAACAAGCGAACGTCAGATTTATGATGAACGATGACGTATTATTCATTAAGAAAGCGGGAAGGAGAGAGAGTGGGAAAGCGTTTGCATGTACGTACGAACCGAACGGATCTGGATAATTAAACTCGTCTTAATTGTTTTCATAGGAATCAATGGCGGAATTAAAAGAAGTACTTGAATATTCCATTTGGGGGTTCAATCTCCGGAACGGATTTTTCTCAGCTTTCGTCGCTCCCTCCACTTTTCCCACCCTGGCAACCCCATAAAAAAATTTCCTTTTCTCTTAAACAAGGGATGGAAAAATTCATTATGTGAGCATTTTCAATTTGAATAAAATTTATTCTATTTGTTTATCATTATTAAATTTTTGAAGGAGACCGTTTGTTTGAGGAATCAGGGGTGGGCAAAAGCGAGGGAAGAAATTTTTTGGTGACCCGTTTGGGTTAGAATTCTCTTAATCTTTTACTGAATTTTAACGTTAGAAAGTTGTTGACTTAGGAGGATAATATCATACAAAAAAATCCTGATTTTTGGTTCAATTAAAAAAGGCAAAAAATATAAAATAAAAACTTTGAATAATATAAATGACGAATGAAGTCTTCTAACTCTCCCGATTTGGGATGGGCGAAGAGAAGTAATTTGAAATCTTGTAAAGTTTCCTGGAAAAGTTTCTCGGGAGCTTAATGATAGGTATTTGGAAACTCTGAGAAGTGGAATGATAAACCCTTCCCTTCCCACTCTCCTCAGAGAATCTCTTAACCGTTTCTCTATTCATCTAATTTTAATTAACACTTTGGAATGATTGTTTTCAGATATGCGCAGATTCATTCTTACCTAAAGCTGGAACACAAATTTCGCTACAGAACAGTTTATTTATAAGTTTTGGGCAAAAGCTAAACGATGACTACAATTATTTTAATATAATAAGAAAAATATTCCTTCACTTTGCATTCTTACAAACCGTTTCAATTTGAAGATTTGTTTATTCCGTTTGATTTCCGAGTTGACGAATTAAAACAATGTCAAGCATGTTGAACCCCTGCTCTTTGACTCAGATAAACACCCCTGCCACGTGTAACTCTAAGGGAGGAAAAACATCCTCCAGTAACCCCCTCCATTAATTATTAAATTCTATACTCTACTGTGAGCCACAAATTCTTTTTGTGGAGTCGGATCATGTTATGCAATCGAACTACACAAAGTGAATCTTCTTTTTTTTACAATACGAATACAAGAGAAAAGTTGAGTTGATTAAAAAGAATATTATTTTGGTTTCATTTCCACCTGCACTCGGCACCCCCGTCTTTCGAATTAAATGGTAATAAAAATCAGATAAAAATTGAGTAACTTGAGAAGTGTCAGGTGCAGAGGGAAAATTTTACGTTTAAATACAAGAGGTTATTAAGAGAGAAAAGAGAGCGAAAGAGGAGTTAAGTTGGAGAATGTTAAGTGCAATGAAGGATAAGATATCCCAAAAGGGTTGCCCAGTTGTGTTCTCCAATTGAGAGGGGCGCATAGACACAATGCTAAACTATAAAAATTATAATAATCATTTTATATCCGAAAGGTAAAAAAAAGGACCAACATTATTGTTGCGGTTATTCAAAACATACTACTAATAATATTTAAAGCAAAAAAGTCAAAAAAAGGAGAAAAATTCAACACTCGTTGGAAATTTTCAACTTTTAACGACAGACAGAACAAATAGATCCAACTTTTGCACCGGAAATTGAATGAATTTCAGTTGAAAAACAGCAAAAACGGTTTTGCGGGGAAAATAAAATAGAAGAAATACGGGGAAAATCTTAAAAAATTGTAGCACGACCGTAATTTTTTCGGCTTCCTCCAGAGGACTTGACTGATGACTGCCACTTTTTCCTCACCCCCGCAGAGGGGAGACATAAATCCCCGAACACGAAGACAATTTCCATCTTCCCATTTCCGTCGCTCACGCAATTCAGATGCTCCACTTCCGGTTTTCTTTAAAATTATAGCAACCGGAAACAATGGGAGAGCATCGGAATGAGAGTGAGGGAGAAAAGCGCAGTTAAAGACCTCTCAACTTCGACTTTATCATTAGAAACTTTTCCGATGCATATCTCCCTATCAGGCAGGAGAGTGAGAGACTGCTTTTACTTATGAATTATGTGAACGAAGAGTAACAAAAACTTTTTTTAAGAAGGTCAAAGGGGACAGACTGAAATGTATTTATTTTGCAGAAAAACGGAGATAATTTTTTAAATATAAATTTTACAGTTTTATGGAATATAAAAAAGGCAAACGAATGAAATATTAACGTAGGAGATACGAGATAACGTAGAGATAAACTAAACGGGCAGCAAAAATATTACTTGTCTTAGTATATCATTGTCAACATTTTTTTCATGAGAAACCCGGAAAGGCAATTATTGCAATAGCGAAAATTTTGAGTTTAATAGAAGAAAAGTTTTGTGATATCAAAAATTAGAACTGGGATAATAATATATTATTTTTTTCGCTTTTCTATGATACGGAATGAGAGAAATGTAGAAACTGTTTACGGTTTTTAAATCATTCCCCAAAAGATTGAGATCAGTTATAAAGCATTCCATGCGTTCTCCCGAAAGCCCGCATTGTTTATTAATAAGCATTTGGAGAAAGCAAAGCTGTCATTAATAGCTGAGAATGAAAGGAGACCGATATTTCTTCCCAACACAATTTTCTAATTCTGTGGGCTCCGAAACGCCTCAGTGAGAGGCAAAGAAGACCATAAATTCCCGTTATATGACGAAACTTCTCAGTTAAATGACTTGAAAGCCTTTCAATTAAGAAAAGGGAGGGTAAGACAATGGGAGAACGATAAAGGGAGCAACGGGAAGAACAAAAGCCAGGAAGAGCAAAGAAGCACTCTTTCGAACACCATAAAAAACTTACCAAAAGAAAACCCAAACAGCAAAGAAGGAAGAAAGGATATTGCCAAATACTTCCTTCAGCGTTGGCTGATGGGTTGTTTGTCAGCAAAACAAAAGTGTAAATATCCTTATGTATTCACTTACAATAATGGCTTCCATTTCCTCTCTTATTTTAACGATTCATCAAAGTCACTCTCCGGTCAAATCCATCTTTTCTCTTTCAAATTCTTCACCGGTTTTCTCTGCTTTTCAATCAGCTCTTAATGGAAGATTAATTAAGACTCACCTGGAAAATAATAAAAAGGAAAAATGGTTAAAGCGAGAATTCATTAAAGAATTGGATGTTATGCGAACTTATGAAAGAGTATTTCTGGCCAATCAAAACCAGTTCAGTTAATTTTAAATACGTGGATCGAAATGAGAAATGACGGGGTTTTATTTCCGATTCAAAATGTACAGTTTTGGATTCGTAATGACGTCACGAGTTGCTCTCCCTTTTTCGGTGTAAATGAGGTTTGCGATTATCTCCTTCTGTGAATTTTCCGACAAAGTAAACAAGCTTAAAAGATTTCCCAGGCAGTAATGCTTAAGAAGAGGGTGAACACATTAGAAGGAGAGAATTTTGCCTATTAGCTTCACCACCTTTCTTCAAAATAAAATAAAAAGCTTTTAAATAGGGATCGAAACATTTGGAAACCTCAACTGCAGTAACTCAGAAACGAGTCTGAGAGCAGAAGAAAAAATAAATTCCAGGAATGAAAAAGAAAAAGATGATAACCCATCCAAAATATATTGTTCTGACGTTTCTCAACAGAAATCAAAATTCCAGCGCCGACATCACTTCCTCCCCCACTACTCATTTTCGAAATCTCTAGACGCCCCATCTATTTTCTAACACATCAATTTTAATATAATCTGCCAACTTTAATACGGTTTTTGGTGTTACAAATTGGTTATCAGACATTCGGGAAAAAGTACTGTGTATAAGAAAATAAAGATGTCTTTTCTTCTTTCCGAACTTTTTGTCCCGAATAACATTGCTGGATTATGTAATGTATAAAACAAAGCACATATTTTGAGTGCTGACTTGATAGTTTTCATTCCGTCTGGAAACCTCTTAATTACTTTTCATCCCCAATAAATTAAAATTTCTCCGCACTTTCTGTTTTTGTGAGAGCTTTTGAAAACAAAAAGTACAATTTTCCACTTTTTCCAAATTCTAAGGAAAAATCACCCGAAATAAAACTGAGGAAAAACTATTATTTTCCCTCGAAATTAAAAGGGGGTGAAGAGGAAGTCGTGGGCGGGGAGGGATCTGAAATTTAGTGAAAGATTTTGGGATTTCTTCCCGGAAGTGATTCGTGAAAAATTAAGCGCTTGAGGTCAATTATAAAGGACTTGGAGGGTTGAGTTATGACTCTGTTAACCAGACTATATTTTTGGCTTTTCCTCTCCGGGAAAAATTTTCCTGAGGTACAGAAACATTCCCGCAGGCATAAGCCATTTACAAACAGATAACCGGAAATAAAAACTCAGCTTTATGTGCAGTTTCTTACTCAAAAGCATTCTTTCTTCCGATTCTTTCTCAACTGCACTGGCGCTTCCCCCAAATCAAAGATCAACACCGTCCCCTCACTTCCCAGTCTGGGAAAACCAAATGCTTGAGTAAGTCAGCTAAAGAAAATCGTTCCGTCTTGAGTAATTTCCATGCAGAAAGGGGGAGTAAAATTTGTCAAAGCGCGGGGTGTGTTTTTTGTCATCATTTACATTTTGATGTAAACATTCCCCTTTCCCTGTCAAAATAAACAGGTTTCTGAGAAAACAAAAAAAAAACAGTGACGCAGCTCGTGCTAAACAAAAGAGGGGAGAGACATTAAGGAAGCAGCGCAACGTTTCCTCCCTGAGGGGTCTCAAGTTTTCTCACCCTCACCGCAACTGACATTTATTAATATCCAGATAACCGTAGAAATATGAAAGGTTTCACTTGATCTATAGCCCGAGAACAGTTTCAAGATCTGAAATGTGTCAATTTACAACAAAATGGGGAAGTTGGGGGCGGGGGGTGGGGGGAGAAAAGTGGAGGGGGCTGGGGAACGACATTTCTTTTAGTGGCGACCGGCCGGCGACGAAGTTTTCTCGGTGTTGGGGTCGTAAAGAGGAAACAAAAGGAATGAACAAGTCAAGTTCAGCCATTTTGAAGGTTTTCTCTCCAATTCTTGAGCCGGAAAATCGGCTTTTCTGATGAGGGGATGAATTACTCCCCAAAAAACAACCCCTGGATTTTGTTTTTCTTTTATTCGCTGCTTTGATTCATTCTCCTCAATTTTTCTACCATTTTTCTTCTTCATTGTCTTTTTATTCTTTATCGTCTGGGACACTTTCTAAAATCTAATTAACGCATTTCGCTGTCTTTGGTTTAAAGAAAAAAGGAAAAGACAAAAGACAATGCTGACTTTAAATTCTGGCAAATTTCACGAAATAACACTTTCCTGTGAATTTCGCATTCACGTTGCCTTTTTTGTGAGATTTAAAACCGACGAAAGCAGATTTTGGTTCGGTTCCGAATTAACTCCTTTAGGAAAAGCTTCGTCTTGTAACTTTCAAGGAGAAAGAGGAACTTTCTAGATTGAAGCAAAATGGGGAGAAATTCAAGCGGAAAAAATGATCTTCTCAATGAATTCATGCTTAAGCTCCGTGAAAAGAAAGGATTTCCCGGCTGGAACGTCCGTCCACGTGCCTCTCGAATTAATGGCTGAATCTTAGGCCCAGTTACAACCCCCGAAGTGAGCCCTGACCCCTTGACCCCTTTGCTTTATCAATGTTTACTCGCCGGCGCGCGAAACGCTCCAGTCAAGTTTTCCAACTCTCTCCAAGATCATTCATCTCGGGCTCTCTTTCTGGAAACTTCGGAAAAACAATCTTTTTAACAAATGGCGTTAACAAACGGTCATTTACAAAATTGGCGAAGGGCGGCGAAGTCTGACGTTTTGATTATGATGAAATCTTCTGTTCCGGGGCAGACTCGAAATTAGTCATTTGTCACTGGGGGATGAAATTACAAATATTTATTTTGTTTTTCCACGCTTATAAAAATAACAAACAATTCCCGCAATCTAAGTGCTCTGACGTTGGAGAGTGGAGCTTTTATCTGAATCAAAATCAAAAGAAAATAAATTTCTCGGGAGTTTTCTTGGTATGAAAACCCACAGCCAACCTAATCGCGCCTAAAACCCTTTCCTCAGACATGTGACAGGGAACTCGTATTCGAAATCTCATCGAACGTGAAATCCTGGCATTGACTGGAGTCAGCATTTTTGTCATCCATAAGGGGACCCTCTGCCCTCGGCGAAAGGGGCGCCGCCCCTAAGCTAAGCATCAGCTATCGCATCTTGTTTCTTCTTTTTTTACCCAAGCGAAAATCCAACCTCGTTAAATTTAGTTTTTCAACTTCATTTTTTTATTTCAGGCTGAGGATTCGTTATGAAGTAAATGGCGGTGAGAGTATTCAAAAGAAAGTTTTCCAAGTAAGTTAACATGATTATCCGGGGGGAGGGATGAGGGGTGAGGAGAGGAGGGGGAGGAGAAGGGAAATGAAGAAGTTTCCCAACCGTGAGGAATAAGTGCGACAAGTGCTTCTTAAGAAACGGTTTCTGAGCTTTGAAACTTTTTTCTTTTATCCGATTATTCTTGGAGTTTTAATGATAACGTTTTTTAAAATTTCCAGAAGGAAAAGGTACTGAAAAAGGTTTAGAAGAAAATAATTCTCACGAAACAAAACCTTCGAAGAAAAAATTTCAACAATTATCAGAAAAGAAACAGAACAACTGAAGAAGAAAAATCAAACTAATTGACTTTCTTAAAGAAAGGTGAAAGTTGACCCGCACCGATAATGATGGAAAAGATACAAAACCTCTGAAAGTAAACGATGACCCCCAAATATTGACTCTTCTCATGGTAATGCGTCCATTGTTTACCGAAGGTACGCAGGAATCAATTTGTTTGCTTTGGCGGGGAATGAGGGCGGCAGGTGACGGCCAGGGAATGAGCTTAATTCGGCTTTCAATTGGCCGACTTCTCAAGTCCACAGGCTAACCCTTTCACTGAGGGTTGACACTTGAGGCGGACTTGAAAATGCTGTGATAACTTTTCCTGAAAGCTCCTAAAACAACATAAATAACAATTACAATCTATTTACACAGACATGACGGCTTTTAGAAAAGCAATTCAAATGGGAAAGGGTGGTTTTATTCTCGGGAGCCCCGCCAAGTGTTCGACGGTGGTTTTATTTAAATTTAGAAGAGCCGAAAGATCGAAAGCTCAAGATTAACACTTTAAAAATGCCCACTGAAAACGAAGCAAAGAGATTTTTAACGAGAGCAAACTATATCCTTTATGAAATTACACAAGGCAAGGATCGGTACAAAAAGTAAATTTTCGGAGGGGCAGAAAGGTAATAAGAATGGAATTTTTAAGCAAACAGAAAGAAAAAAAAAGCGGTTATCGGTTTTTACGTGGGGGCGTGTGAGGTTCAAAGGAGCAAAATTCAATTTGGAACTTCTCTTCCCTCTTTGACATCTCGGAAAATTATGATGTAAACGCTTTCTGACTTTTCATCAGACTGACTTTCAATCTCTGGAATTCCGTCCCGATCTTTGACATTCCGAGATAATATAAATCAACCATAGAGTAATTTAAAATATAATAAATACAATAACACTCTCCTGAAAGTTTATTTTTTTGAGCTTTCGGGTTCAAGTTGATTATTTTTTAATGATCCGGAAAATTTTCTAAAAAGCGCTTTTCTCTTATTCAGAGGTTCGATCCAATTCTGAATCATTTATTATAATTTTATTCTTCGGGAATTATACAATTCTCATAATAAATACAGGAGTTTAATTGTTATTAACAATCAATCGTTTATTTTTTATGAGTTATAGAGAATCGACTTCGAATAAAGGAAAAAAAAAAACAAAGATTCTTTCACACAGCGAAAACCAATTTTTTCCTTACGATCGGGAATTTCTCATTCTTCCCCGTTCCCATCGCTCCCCACTATCTCCCTTCGCCACTTTCACTTTCAATCCCGTTTGTAATTGCATGCTCACCCCTTAACAAATGAAAACTTGGCAAAATTAACTTTTAAAGAAATAGCTTTCTCTGTTTTCTCGGGGGAATCAAGTCTAAAAAGTCTAAAACCAAATCCCCGCAACCAAACGGCATTCTCTCGCCCCCGGGAAGAACGTCTAAAAGTAAAATTTCTGGGAGTTACCCAAACTCACTTCGGGGCAACGTGGCTGACTGCCGGTGGGAAATGAGACTTAATTAAGTTAGTAAAAATTTCAGCGATTCTCGGAGAAGATAAATAGCTTTTTTGCAATGTTCACTCAGTTTTGTGAGATTTTCATGAAAATTTACACAAAAAGTGGAGTCGCCAAATTTTTAAAAACTGTATTCCCCGAAAAACAGGAAATTCCATTAATTTTATGATAAAATTGAGTTCTGAGAATCAATTTCTCGTTTCCTTTTCTTAGAGAATAATTGGTTTTTATTTTATTTATCGTTCCTTTGAGGTTTCAGATCCGCCACAGTTAAAATTTTTGATAAAACAATGGAGAGAGTTTCGGTTTTAGAAAAAATCGCGAGACATTAGAGGGAATAAAAACGGGAATTAAAGCCGAGAAAAGGGTAAATCCGACATCCGTCACTGAGAGTGAAAATTCAGTAATTAGTTCTAATGAGGACTTCAATAGAATACTCCCACCCCTTTCCCTTTCCATTTCTTCGCGGATGAAAGGAGTTCGAAAGGGTAATGTTGGAAGCACCTGAAAATTTTTCTTTTTAATTTGGCGTTAAGCAGTCTGTGTCGCAAAACTCTGGAGTTTTTCGCATGCTGACGCGACACCGACACCAGGTTTTGTCTCACGAATCCCCCATAAATTTATTTTTCCAGCGCGAAAATCATTTCTCCACTCTCTTCTTTTCTGCACGAGTCCAGAAATTCCAAAAGCTAGTTTCCTTTTGCGGAGGCGTCAGCAAGTTTGACATATTCCCGTGGTGGTGGCACACTTTCAAACGCCGCCGCGAGGTTTTTTGGGATTTCCTCGTCAACGTGGCAAATTCCCGAAGGAGCGGATTTTAGAATCGTTTTCCGGTGGAGCGTTTCCGCAGTGTTCTCCACAATTTGAGCGTTTCTCCTCAAATGAAAACTTTTCACTTAAAAACTCCCATCGGAGAGAGCATAAAAGTAAAATTTTTAAACGCAAAAATTAAATTTTTCATCCATCAAGACGTCAGAATAAAAAATTCAAGAATTCCAGAAAGGAAACCGAGGGAACCCTCCGTCCCGGTTCTGCTATAACAAGGGTCTGGCAGTCTTGTCACTAATTTCATCTTTCCTCCGCGTCCGAAAGGTGCTTATATTATTTAAAAATTCACAGCAAAGGAAACAAACCGGATCTGGAAAACAAACCGGAAAAATTGTAAAAATATTGCGGAGGGAACCGTCAAAAGGGCATTTTTTCCTGGTGCTTTTACACATCACCTCGACGTAATCCGAAAGAGTTATAAAGCCCCTGAGGGAGGGGAGGGGTGGCCTTGAGGGCGGGGTAGACGGGATTTAGGGTTTGTAATAGCCATAAAATTCAAAGGTGATTCAAGTTCTCGTTGTTCATCGCCATATTTTTTCATCATCAACGGACACTTCTAAAATAAAACCCAAAACGATTATTTAAACTTTTATGGCTTTTTATAACTCGAATGTCTCTGAGAGGTTTAAAAGCTGAAATTCACATCACAGCGACTAAAAGGGAGGACTGAGGAGAGTAAGAAAATTAAGAAATTTAAAAAAGTAGAAACTCCCGATGATAGAAACATCAAAATGAAAAAAATATCCCTAAATCGAATTTCACTTCCGCTAATTCAGCAAAACCTGTGGTTTAATCATTAGCATCCGCTCATCCGTCTCCATATGAGTATTACTGTTTGCGTTTTCTGTGTCTGCCATCGGCATTAAATTTTAAAGGAAAAGGGGACTTGTTTCTGACCTTAAAGTTGGGTTGAAGAAGAAAAACGAGTTGGATAATATACGGCGCCGGTGAAAGGGGTTTTACGACCTGGAAATTTTCCAAGATGGCTTTTTTTCGGTGGAGAAAGTTTCCTCTTTGACTTGTCCACTATTCACGCCCCAAACCCCGTCCCTTTCCCCTTTTGGAAGGTGTCACAGCTAACTCGGGATTCTTTTTGTGCTTTGAACACGGTTTGCTCTCTCCATATCTCTCTTCACATTTTTGGATTATGGAAGCAGAGTTTGTGCAACGACTATTTTAAAGGTTTTCGGTGCTTTGAGGGTATTCCTTCAAAAACCTCAACTTCCGGCTGATATAATAATTCCCAGAACGAAAGACAATCACTAATCCCAAATACGATATATAAAAATCATAAGCGCGACTATACCCATTCTTTAGTTTACTCTTTCTTGTTGAAGTATCCAAATTTCAATTTTCCCGCCCAGGAATTGAGGCTTTATAAAAAATGAGAATATTTTGGGGCGAAACGATTCAATCAGATGAGTGACTCGGGGAGCGAACGCCGACGTCTGGCGTTTTCCAGGCTCAAGGGTAATCTATTCATAGAATGAGAATTCAAAACGCTGGAAAATTCCAATTCCTGAGATTGAAACCTCCAAAATCGAATATTTTTCTTTGAGTGGAGAGAAAAGATTTTTAACAAGCGAAAGAAGGTAGCGGGGTGAGGGGGGGGGGGTGGGGGTGGGGGTGGGGGGACGTTGAGGGAATACCGCTTTGTCGTTTCAAAGGGTTTCTGATTTTTTTTTTTAAGACAATTAAGTAAACACTCATTTCCTACTGCCAACAAATTCTGTAAGTGAGTTGATTTGAAATTTGATTTTAATTAAACTTTTGTCTTCTGCTTTACCAAACTGTTCTTTCATTTTGGCTCTTTATTTGAAATTTCTCCCGGCTTAAATACAAACTGAAGATACGGGATCTTCCGGTCTCGGTTTATCATTGGGAAATCGGAATCTCCTTCTCAAATTTATTGCAAAATCTTTAAAATCACTAAAATACTAAAAACGTGAGAGCGATGAAGGGTTAAGTCAAACATAGGCAATTTCAACCCTTTCGCAGCCGTAGTCCTCCTCGTGTAATGCGAATATGTGGAGACATCGCGAATATTGTGCTTAATGGTGTTACCCCCAAAGGATGCCAAAAGGGTTACAATGGGAGCACTGAGTAGATAAAATTCCACAAATTCTGCATTTTAAGTAGAATAAACAATCGCCATTTTCGAGGTTATAATAATAATCACCTGCGCTAAATTTGAATTTTTATATAAACTCACATTATATACTGTGACAACGTGCTACGGTCCTGACAAAACCAATTACACGTAAACCTCTCAGCGAGAATCGCAGTGGCAAAAAAAAACTGCCACCATATTTAGTTCGCCACTCGTATTATAGAATAAAATGAAATTTGAGGGGTGAGAGGAAAGGGATGATAACTAAGTAGGAGGAGCGCGAGGGGGTGAAAAATCTGAGAATAAAAGTTGAAAACAACATCTGTGCCATCAGCCTCACTTTCACTTCGTCAGTTTTTTACCCTTCGAAGGGAACATCTTCGGCATTCCATCATCGGAGGGTGATTTTGATTAAACGCGGGGGTGGAAGACTAAGACTTCATTGCCAACCTGAGCCGTTCGCTCACTTTGTTTTTCTATTGTGATTCTCACCGAGGGGATGAAGTGAAACTTTTCACATCCCCCGTCTGTATTGTAGTGACTTTTTGGAGAGTTAAAAGTAACAGATTATAACCCACAGAGATGTTTTGAGAATATTTAATGGCTCTTCATTCTGTGGGGTGGAGTATTCAGATTTATGGTTTCTTGCAGCATATTTCGAAGACCCTCTATTTTCGTCTTCGGCTTTCTTCCTAATTTATACTTTTCTTTCTATTATTCTGCTCTTCCCCGTTTAAAATTGTCTTCTTTCAAGTGTTTGTTTTTGTTTTTACAATAAAATCAACATTAGTTTCATTTTCTGCTTCCTCGATCACCCATATCTTCCTTTTATGAATCCTTTTATAATTTTAATTTTCATGACTTTTTTATTTTCTTACAGAATTAATGGCTCATACCCTCAGACAATCATTAGGCTTCGCACAAAGAAAGAGTGATAAGAGCTTTTCGTTTTTATAAGAGCGTCCATTTGAAGGATTTCATCAGTCAAAAAAACAAAGGAAATTTTCGTCATCACGTAAGAAATGTCATATTTTTTCGCAATTCTCCGCTGGGAGTGGCAATATTTTTCCCGTTTGTTGATGGCCAAGTGCATCTTAACGGAAAAAAGCTTAAAATGGGGGCTTTTAAGGCGCGACCACATTTAAATTGCAATCAGAATTCCAGAAACGTCTTTTCTTGCTCCATCATTTTAATGACTCCGCACGAAGTGAAAAATTGTTAGTGCAAACTGTTTAGTGCGATGTTTCAGGAGGAGAATTCCTTCTGTTTGGCCACTCAGTAAAAGCCGGGAAATCGCGATGAAATCATAAGCACTGAAATCATCCTGCAAAATGGCAGCTTTTCTTATGTGAAAACTAAAAACGATAACAAAAGCTCGCGACTTACTGTTTCACAAAGAGGAATAGAGAGTGTACAGGAGAAAACTTTCCAACGCGGTCGGAATTAATTGCGGTAATGCTTTTTAAGCCTGCGAGGTTCTCTGTATTCTGAATTGGGTCATGGCAAGCAATAGTTTTTACGCCTACGATGATTCGCTGGGCGCTGTTTAATTTTCGAAAACCAGGAAATACTAAAAGGGAGTTGTTCGAAACGACCTGTTCTATACGAAGAATTTAATTAATTATAATTGGGTGACGGTGAATTAGTTTAAAAGGTCAGAAGGCCACACGACCAAGGAAACAAAGGACACATTTCCACGCCGGGGAAGAAATAGGAAAATCCAGAGAGTGGGAGAAATGGAGACAAAAACTCAACTGGAAATAACTTTTGCCTTGAATAAAACATGACAACTCATTACTTCGCGTATTCATTTTGCTTTGCCATCTATTTACCTCGCTTTCATTCTTTATTTGCTAACCGATTTTCGGGGAAAGTTGTCGAGGGAAGGGGGATGATTGGGGAGAGGGGCTTTTCTAAAACAAGACTTGCACGAGTTGGAAATCTCTCGCTTTAATTTGTGAGAAGCGATTGTGAGGCGGTAATGGGTGCCATTGGGTGGAGAGAGGGGAACCCCATCTCGGAGAGAGAAAAGAAAAGGGTTCGCGATTGTTTTAAAAGTTGGAAGAGTAAATAATTTCACTAATTTTAGAGGGGAACAGACGAGAAGAAAACTTCGTGAGTTCTGACAAAAGGTATTTGATACGGTGCAGTATTTTGGGTGGCGTAAACGAAACATAGATTTATAGGAATGTTATTAAGTATTTCTTTCGAACGAAGTATGTCTAATCTGCCTGAATAATATTTATATTATAATAATATTTTTAAACAACATAAACCAAAGCATGTGAGTAGATTAACCAGAATGTGTCATCCTTCACTTCCCCCTTGGGGGATTCCTCGCGGAGGGACACCGCCCCACCTCCCCTCCCTCTGTTCCCTCTGCCTTGAAATTTGAGTAAAGGGAATTAATCACCGGCATTCTATCGGAGTTTCTGGTTTATTACATTTAAGTGTGTAACACACGAGTGTGAATTGAACTCAAGCAGGTTTCCCCTCCGCCGAGAAAGGGGGAAGAAGGGAAACAGAGAGAGAGAGAGAGAGGAGAGAACGATTCATTTTGATTAATATTAATGACGAAAAGTTTGTCAAAGACCGAAGGATAGAGTCTGAATGAAACTTTCTGTCTTTCTTTTTCTTTAATTATGATCGCTCTTCTGATAGAAACCAAGAGGGGGAGGGTGTGAATTCGGGTGAAAAAAATTTCGAGTGGATTGTTTTGGTAATGAATTTAAGATTCTAAAAAGCGAATTGAGTTTATGAAATTATTTACGGAAAGAAATAGTGATTGATTAAAGGAATACATTACGTAATTTTTCACACAAAATCAAATCTTTCTCTTCTCTTCAATTCTCTTTCATTAATTTTAATTTTTCAATGTCATGCAATACTCCATATGCGAATGAAAAAGAAAAGCGAGGAAAGGAAAAAGAACCAACCCCTTCGCCTTGAAGACACAGTAAAACAAACAGAAGCGAATAAATCTTTTTTCTGGCTTTCTTCCTCGAGGATTAACGTTTTTGATAATTCCATGCGCTTGTTGAGAGCTGGCGAAAACCGAGGGTAGTTTTAATTACAACCCTCGTTTGTTTCTCACCCCAGCGATAACGTAAAATCAAGTGTGACTGCAAAGAAACCGTTTATCTTACCTTCCCTCGACTGCGGAGGGGTTTGCTAATAAAAGGGAACGACCAAGTCTGAAAAAAACAAATCGAAGAGGAGGAGAAGATAAAGCGATTAAATGGTGCATGAGAGATAATTTTACAGAGCAAACACAAAAAATAAGGAAAGGTCTAGCAGAGGATTCTAAATTTAACTCCGTCTGCAACCTGAATTTATTTTTTTTTTCGAAGCAAAGCGTGAAATTTAAAGGTCATTGTACTTCAATCCCAATAATTTGTTAAAGCGCGTTAAAAGAGCAGAAGGGTGTTTACTACTTGAAATAATTTCCCATAAGTTTTCACATGTAAAATTTTTTACAACCATAAATAAAAAGGGCCGGAGTAAAAAGACAGGAAGCGAAAGAAAATAACTCAAACTAAAAACAAGGCATAAACGGATTTACCTCCTTTTCATCCCCCACGTCGCATTAGTAAAAGCCTTCATGTCGAGAAATTATTGCATTTTGCAGTAAGCAGTAATTACAGGCACCCCTCCCTTGAAACGAGTTTCCCTCCCTCCTTCTGGGCAATAATTTAATTAAGGGCGAACAAATGAAATCGAATTCAGCCACCTCGACCGTCCCTCAGCCACCCGCCATATATTCACTCATTGTGACAGTTCAATTTTAACATCAGGTTTTTCAACATTTTTACAAGATTCCTAATTAAAATTAAAGCAGTTAAAAACTCACGTGAGGGAGGAAATGATAAGAGACTGACATACTAAGTAACCTAAAGAAGAAGAGAAGAACCGAAAGTGGTAAAACATCGGATGAGGATAGTGAGGTTATTACCGCAATGCGGGGAATAATTCGGTAAGTGGAGGGGATCTTATGCTCATTATTTATGAATATCAAATCTAGAAAGCACATATGACGCATTGAGAGTGATGGCTAATTATAATTAATACGACGATTCAACACAGACTGCGTTTGAGGAGAATTCCCAATGAATATTTGCCGCTCTTTTGGATGTCAGAATTTCAATCTGGAAATCTTAATCCCAGAGACAGATAAGAAATTACAATAGAAGATAAAAATGCACAATCACATAATGGTGAAAATGGGAACGAAAGCATTCCAAAACACTGCTTAAATATGTGAGTTCTCCCACATTATGGGAAAGGCTCACCTGCATTGACTTTCTCGCACACGCGTACTCCGCCCGCGGAATTAATCTAAATCCTCAATCAATCCATAGAGCGGAGGTTTGAATCTGGAATCCAACTATAATTTAAACCGATCTAGGATGTCTTAATCGGCCATTACCTCTCCGCATTTCTCCCCCCTCATCCCCTGCCCTCGGCCGATCTTCTCATTTACATGTCGAATGATTTTTCAAAACCGGCCTGCAAGTTGAGAAATTCTTTCGACGAGTCACTCGGAATGAATCAGTCAATCAATCATGTTTAACTAACTCGGAAAGCATGAAGAAGGGGTGGCTGTTGTTGGTTTTATATGACATGAAAAAGACAGACTGGAAGGGATGGTTGGATCTAATTAGCGAACCAGACAATGCGGGGAGGGGAATGTAGATATTTACAATCCCGCAGTCAAACCAGTCCGCGTAATTGAGTTACCATAATAAGATTTTGGCAGTTTAGGAATGGCAACCCGTTGTTGTTTCAGGCACAATTAAACCTGTGGGATCCTGTAACAGAAGGCGAGCCTGCAGACTGTAAGCTTTAAGTATTTGGTGTATTTCAAAGAAATATTAAGCGATTGTTTGTTTTGGGAAATTCGTTGCCTGAATTACAGATTTTAAATAAAAGCACAGCTCCGTTTTTTAAAAAAATGAATATTTGAATTTAATGAGAAATACTCAGACAAAAACTAAATGTGATTTTATTTGAAAAACTCAAAATTTCCCACAGGCTTAAATTCTCTGCCTACCGTTCAAATAGAAATGTAAAAGTCCAAAGGGAAAAACTAAGTAATAAAAAAATGTAAAAATAGCTGCCCCCCAGAGGCCCGAATTGCGATGCCGTCTAAATTATATGAAAAACAAGTTTTTTTACAATTCCGAAGAGGGTTGAACAAATGTGGGGTGCCTATTTGACAAAATGCGAGAGTAAACATTTTCCAATGCACTTTCCTCTGTAAAGAAAACCGCACGAATTTCTTTCCGAGGCCGAATGGATCCGGGATTTCTTATCGCGAGTAATGTCACTTTCAGGTGGTTTCTTCGGGGCTTTGTGAGCCCAAGCTTTTAATTTGACTCTTTACTTTGTCTTAGTGATAGAGTCGGCTATCTTGACACAGAATATAAAGCGAACTGTGGGAATGCAATAATGAACTGCCCCTATCAATCCCAAAATGAGAACGAATGCAGAGTTTTTTTCATCCCCTTATTTCCCCTAATTGTTGGTAGTGATACTACTATTTCTGAAAAGTTTCTAATAAATTGTTTTTCACATAAATGGAAACGCAATATAAGCGGTCCACTGAGTGAAAGTGGCATTTTTAATCAACTCGTTTACACTCAAATAAAAAGGAAATGGAGAAAACTTCGAAGAAGTAAGAAAAATTAACCAATAATCTCACGAAAAAGCCATATTTCTTTCAGGCGTTATCGGAAAGAAAAGCTCTTATATCCGCTAAACCAGAAATGAAGAAAAAAAGTTTTCCGAAGATCCCTCGCCTCCCGTGAGAAATTCATTATACAATGAATGAATTATGCAAAAAGCATATTTGTGACGGAGCTAAAGGAAAGATTAAAAGAGGGGAAAGCGAGCCGGGAAAAGTCCAAAAATACCTTTCCGGCAGGGAAAGGGAAATTCAGCCCCTGGTTCTGCTATTTTTGGTGATGAAAGGCTTTCACACATGGGTGCCTCCGCGAGCACTGCTACCGGAATTATTTATCCCGGAATACAATAATCAAGATAGATGAGGAGCGCTCCCCTCGTAACTCATTCTCTTGGGGGTTCACCTGAATTTCGGTTTCTGATAATTGATTCCTCCAAGGCAATTTGCCCCGTCCGACGATATTTCATTTTCCCGGTTGATTCTGCCTCCACATAATATTTTCAGCTTCGTAAGCAGTAAAAACTTTCGAATACCTTATAAAAATCAAAAATTAAACAGAATGTTTTCAGTTGTAAAACATCAAAACTATATCTTTCTTCAGAATAGATACAATCATGTTATTTTTCCATTTCCCTAGCCCTCTCAAACATTCAGAGCATAGGAATAGGGAAAATATGAAGCAAAGGCAAACAAGGGATGAAAACTGCAACAGATACGCATAACTACGACCCTTGATTTACGGACTTTCAAACCATGCATCCGATCCTTTTTACGGAGAGATCTCATAAAAGCCAGCGGACACCCTCTGCCTTCTCCAACGGGCTAACAACATCCTTCTCCGAATTCAAAGCAATAAATATCCCCGTGGAAATGAAGATCCGAGGGTGGGACGGGGGCCACTTGAGCCCGTGAATATTAATGATCTTCCCTCTCAAAACAGTCTCCGTTTTTAAATGGCTCTGGGCGAATGTTATCCTCTCCGTCACCGCAAAATGTCAACCAACCTCGGCCTTTCGAACCCATAACCAAAGGGCTTCACACGTGTTTTAACCTCCGTTTGTAACCTCTTCACCGGATTACCAATTTTCAAAAATAATCCATTCGTTCTCTCAAATGAATTCTCCGTTCCTACGCGCTCTCTTTTTATATTTCTTCATTATTTGAGAAATTTAAAAAATTATGCGAAGTTTCTAAGCGGGCGGGAGGTCATGGGGAGAAAGGTAAAATGGTGGAAGGGAGGGGGTCAGCGGAACAATTTACGAAATTGCTTTTGCACCGAGAAGAAAATCCCCCCAGTTTTCTAAATTTACTTTTGTTGTAAACAGTCCTTCGTGTTTCGGTAGGAAAAGGAAGGAAGTCTATGGAGGGTAAGAAAGGGTGAGTGAGTTAATATTCTTCTACTGTGAGTCTCCAACTGATTAAATTTTTGGCGTTTTTGGGATACTTCTTTCAGGGTAATGAATTTTTTTGTGAACAAGGAAAAGCTACAACTAGATCGTCTCTCATTAAAAGTGAGCATATTGATTTATTTAACTGCTTAATTTGTTTACTTGAAGTTATTTTTCCAGAAAATCCCTTAAATTATTTATTTTCTGACGATAATTAAAATTATTCCCTTTAGAGAAAGGGAACTTAATTATTTGTTTGCACAGCGGAGTACAATTCTCTGTGAGATAAATTTTTACCCTTTCACACCTTTTCTGATTTGAGCTTTTATTCATACTAATTACCTAAAGGAGGTTAAAACACATTGTGTACTTTGCTCTTCAAAATCTCTATTCCCGCACGTTCGGAAAACGTTTTCAAAATTCGAAACTATCGCCTTTTTTGAGTCAACCCCTCTGATTTGAGAGAAACAGCCCTTAGTCAGTCCAAATAAAAACATTTAGTCCAGACGAAGCTCTAACTTATTTCCTCGCCAAAGAAAAATTATTTACGCAAAGACAAAAAATTGTTTTTCTAAGGCTCTCCCTAGAAAAATCCATGGCCTGTGAAGTTAAAAACAAAGACTGACGACAAAAATACAATTACTCTGAATTGTAAAAACTTCCTCTTAACCCTGGTGGGGTGCTGAATTATGGCCAGGAAAAAATTAATTCCAGAGAAAATAAAATGAAGGCAAAAGAAATTACTTGAAAAGGGAAAGCGGTAGCCGAATCTTCTCAGCCCTTTGAGGTCGCTCTTTCAGTTTCAACCCCTCTTTGTCTTCCCTAATCTTGATTCCAGAATAATAACGAAGACGAAAAAAGTTTTGGAGTTTACTTTAAACCGATTATGACTCAGACGGGCATTCAAAATTTAGCCAAAGTTCACAAAGTAACGAATTCGTATGATTACAGCCTGGGGGAGTACTCTCCTATAAAAAAAGGAACGAAGAAGAGTAAATTCATTCATAAACTTGCGACTGTACTTGTTAATCAAGTATTTTTTTTGCTTTCAGATGTGGAAAAGCAAAGTGGACAATGTAAAGGTGCAATACAGCAATAATACCGATGGTTTTCTATACGGAGGATTAAGGCTAAACAATGAGATAAATACAAAAGAACTTTAACTGAATTGCAGACAACAAAGAAAGAAAAGCTCAAAAAGAACCAAACGCAAAAGAAATACCTATACGAAATGCTAGAGGGTGAAAGTAAAAAGGAAAAGTTACGATAAACTCAATAAGATCTGGAAAATTGAGAACCGAAAAGAAAATAAGGATAAAAGCAAGAATAAAAGACAGAAAAGCTTCCTCCCAGAGACTCCTCTTCAAAAGCTCGTTACCGATTTTCGTTCCACACATTTCCGATTCTGTCCCGGTTAAAATCTTAACTCGATTCACGTAAAAAAAGATCTGATGATTCACTCCAAAAAAGAAAATGAGCCTATTAATCACGACTTAAGGTGTTCGGGGAGGGCGGAGAGATAAAGAGAAAGGTCGGGGGATGCTGGCCCGTTTATTTCACCCCTTATTTCCAAAGGATGAACAAGCCGACCCTCTGCGGTTACGAGGACGAATGTTTATTTTCCCGTTAGCCCGAAATTAAAATCACTCACTGAACTCCTGTCAGCCCTCGATGGCTGTGAAAGGGCTTTTACCCCCAAATACGATTCCTTTTGGTGGAGCAGACAAAGTCGCCCAGGGCGGTGGTGTGGTTTTTTTTTTTAAGGCTCTAATCGTTCTTTATCACGCGAAAATCCCGTTAAGATGCATTTTTAAGATATTCCCCCACCACCTGAAATTCTTCATCAATTTGTGCTCCTTCCCATTTTTCATTCATGTATCCGTTTCCTGTGATTTCGTTCTGAAAGGTGTGGTTTTTAATATCGACTCTTTTGTCCTTCTTCACCTCATGAAAAATTAGACTCTTTCAAATGGATTTGGATGTCGTTCTTACATTGCTCACGGAACGTCTTTATCATTAACCCGTCACCAGTAGGAGGAGTTACTCAGAACCAATGAAAAATTATGGGAGGGTCTAAGTCCTATACTATCGTAACCTGAGCATGAAATGATGCACTGTTACAAGCAAACTTTCGAGTAGAAATAAATAATGTTAGGAAAACTTCAAAACTGATTCTATTAGAATGGCTTTAATTAAACCCCAGGGTGACAAGAGCGCCCCCAAAAAGCATAAAAAGTTTCATTGTTATGGGGTTTTTCATTAAAGAAAATTTTAAAAACCATTGTTTTATAGCTCTTAAAATATTAAAATAATTTTTTCGCACTCACCGCTCGTCTCTATTTAATACAATTTTTTCTTTTTTGCATAATTTTCCAAGCAAGGCAATATTTTTTGGAATCGCCTTCAGACAACTTTTACGTCTTTGTTTTAGACAAGTTTTCCAAAATCGTTGTTTTTTATCAACTCTCCGCCAAACAGCACTTCTTTTGCATTATTTAAGTTCTAAAACTCACTAACTTTAGGTTAATTTCATGTCAAACGATGAATTTGCTAACCGTAAGCTAAGCATTAAAATTAAAAAATTTTGGGCAATAAATAAGAAAATCCAAATTGACCTCACAAACCAGTTTAAGTGACAATCAATTTAAATTATTGTCAACTCCCGCATTTGACGGCACTCTTTTCCGGAGATGAAACACTGCAGTGTTCTGTTACCAACTAAAAAAATGCGCTAACGAGCACTTTCCGTAATTGCATCAATTAATTGGTGATTCGGAGAGCAAAGAAGAAACGAATAAAAATAAAACCAACCCACCGACCGATGCCCCGTTACTCTCCCCTCTCAAAAACTAATAAAATTCAACTTTGTAAACTGTCGAAAAAGTTTTCCGATTTCGAGGAAACTTTTTTCTCTCTCTCCACCGCGGTGTTCCACCCGCAGATAAGTTAATTAACGGAAAAAGTAGCGGGATAAAAAAAGAAAATTAAAAGTTTGCCGGTTTTGTTTTTTAACGCTGAAGGGGTTAATTGACTTTTTATTTAAGGTGATGAACGACGGGAAATGGGGAAACTCCAATGAAAAATTCAAAGGCGGCAACTGCTTAATTTCGGCAATTGAAATTTTCCTCATGCCGCTCATTATATTGTTTACCACCTTTAATTATTTCGTGTAATCCTTTTTTGAAAAATACTCTTTTCCTAAAACTAGTTTCTTTTTATTATAAGATTATTAATGCCCACGTAGGAACTCTAAATCTATTGACAACTAAATCTAACGGCCTAAACTCATTTATAAACTTTTTACTTATTTCAACTTTCTTTTCAAAGAAAGAAAATGCATAAACTTTTTTCAATATTAACTTTCAAAATCTACGCTTTACTGCACTGACAATTGAATTTTCGATAAAACCCGGGGATTTTATTAATACGTGAATGAATTAGAATTTCAATAAATAAAATGCAAGTTCCGAAAAACAAAAATCGTCAAGGGGTTTGAAAATTTTTAGATCTTTAGTGATTCTGTCGAGAAAAGTTCAAAACCGCATTGGCTAAAGAGTCTCCCCGATGAACATTCCAGATAAAAAAGGAAGACCAGCCTTTGGTCTATTAAATGTTGCAAAATTACCATGAAATTAATTCTGGGTTTTCATCCCCACAACCCTTTCCCCGCCGCCGTTCTACTAGACAAAGGGCTCATACAATGGCTCGGGAGTGGACAACACCCACTGCAGAGGTTTTGTGTCCGACCGTGTGAAAATGGTTCCCCACCGTCACAAAAGGGGGTTTTTTCACTCGGGCGATTACCCCGTTCTTCCCATTCACCCCTTGTGATTCTTAGGAAGAATGCCTTGAAATATTAATTTAGCCTTCTTGGCCTGGCCATAGATCGCGGTGAGTTTAAAAGGATAAAGGCAGAGGAGGAAAATTTTTCCCTTTTAAAAATATCCGTAGGGTTGAAATTTCCAGTTGAGGAAAAGGGAAAGGGAAAGAAATTCAATAAATTTCGAATACCTATGAAGATTTTTTTTTATGCGCCGGATAAAGGGATGTAGATAAATCGCTGAATGCTTAAACGGCGTCTATTAGATAAAAATATTTGAAATGTTGACTTTATTAGAATGGAGGGAATAGAGCGGGAGAATGAGGTGAAACACTGCTCGGAAGCTTTTCTTTCCTTTTTAGATATCCTCATTTTGGCGGTTTCATTTCGTCTACACCAGTGATGCCCAACCTACGGCCCGTGGGCCATATCCGGCCCGTGAAGGCGTTACATGTGGCTCTTTTATTCCTTATATATACTTGGTGATTTTAAATTCTTTCTTAATTTTCGGCAAATAGATTAATTTTAAAAAATCCATATTTAATTTTCGCATAAATTGTTGTGCCCCCCCAAATTACACCAAACTCAACTTTTTCCCCCATATTATGAAATGTTGGGCATCACTGGTGTACACCATCAAATTTTTCCAAAAAGATACCTAATTGAGGAGCTTTAAACTGAGTACACAGTTAATATACACATATAAAATGATAGTATCAGAAGAATATCAAAAAAATATATTACCAGAAAGCACTTTGCACCTTTCTGAATTCGAAAGTTTTTTTATAAAAAATAGTATACCCAGTGATTGTGATTCAAAAGCGTAAAGACTCGCAAATGAAACCAGCGTTCTTATAAAACATTACGAAAGCAAAGTTAGTATAAAATAGAAGAAAATGTTGTCCTTAATTTATAATTTGAACTCTTGGAGACACTTCAGCCGTAGCAAATTCAAAAGAATCAAACATAAATTACTGCTCGAAATTCTGTATAGAAACCCATTTTGCGACTTTCTGTCGATGATTTACATTTAACTTATTCAAAATCCATGGGTTTGTAAACTTTTCGAAAGTTGCTAATTCCAAACGAAGAGTCGAAAAACCCCTTTCTTTTATGTCGAGGGCAAAGCTAAAATGACACGTCAGAAGCCATAAATATAAAATTTTGAGGCGCCCCTCTAAAAATGATTTATGAGTTTCGTCATAATAGAGCCACAACCCCTGGAAAGAGATTTCTGCTCTTGCTACCCCTCACGGCCCGCTTCCTGAATGACAATGGAATGACGATGGGGCTTTCCGCTCCCCTCCTCTCGAAATAATGGCCATCGTTGGATGTGAATACCGAATTACCATTCCAAATCCATTGGAGCAATTATTCCTTTAATGGGGGAAGATGTGCGGATAGGTTTGTTTCTTTTAACTGCGATTCGGGCCTCAATGTGGAAACCAGCAATTTTCACTTTTCATTGGGGGAGGCGTTCTACCGAAATTAAATTCCTTTTACCCAAGAAAAAATTTCAGAAATGATAAGAGGAAAATCCCCTAAATTTTTTGTTACTTTGGATCCCTCCAGGGGTTGCAACTCGCCCCAAAGGATTGAATGACATTTACTCTAAAACTTCTACATCAAATGATCGAATCCGTTAATATCGTTGAGGTTTGTCATTTCCTGCTTAACGCCTTCTTTTTAAAAAAAAAAATAAGAACTTACCTGCTGCGGGAGAAAGTTTTGTCACGACTCCCCATCGTTGTTTCCACTGCAATAGAAAAAAGCGAAATGATTAGCATATGTTTCCACTTTGTATTCCCTGCTCCTTTTTTCATTTGTCGTTTCATCTCTCACCTTATGCTCTCTTTGGATTACAAATGGATCTACTGATAAAATACATTAACAAAAGGAAATTCTAAAATTGGGTTTCAACTGACATAAAACATTAAACCTCAAGAAATTCAGAAGCGGAAGTGCTTATTTGGTTAAACACCTGTCCGAGGATCAGACAACAGAAAACACATACAATATTTCCGTCTTCTTCACCATTTGACACTCCAATGGAGCATTAAAAGATCATATTTACTGTCAGTGAACACCCCAGCTGATTCAGCAGTGGCCCTCAACCTTTTTGCACTCACGGACACATTTTAGAATCGAGGTCGAGATAGAGTGTTAATTAAAAAGAAAGAAAACATCAGACCAATAGCAGACAGTTCTGCAGAGCCCAGTCAATAGTTTGAACAAAAACTGAGTAAAAAACTGAATGACACAAACCACTTTTTTCATGTTCTAAATTTTTTTTTCAAATTTTACGTCAAAAATTTTATTATTCAACCAGTCATTACAAATGGAAGATTTACAGCCTCCATTCCGCTATTTTTATTTGTCTTTCTGTACTCATTCGTTAGATGGGGTTTTGATGCTCCCAAATTTCAAATTTATTTCCCCCCGGGTTTTCTTTCTTAAAAATGTCCTCAGCACTACCACATGATCACGTTTGTTTATCAAAAGGAAAAGTTGCTCCAGAGAAAAACTTTCATATCTGAGGGGAAGACGGAAATTTGGATTTAGGACGTTGGATTTACAATTTCCGTTTGCCTAACAAGAGAAAATAAGAAGACGGGTTTCAGAAATTAATATTTTATTTAGAAAGGCCGACGAAGAGGTTCGCGTGCCGTGGGAATTCTGTTAAATTCCAGGGAAACATTTCCAGAACGCACGAACGCCCCTGCCTTGTTCACGTTCCTATTGAAATCCCTTCAACTTCCCATGACCGTTTCCCGTTCCATTCCATGTCTCATCATCCCTTCTCCCGCCATTTTCCACTTTCAACGTTTTCGATTTTCCAAGTTTTCCACTTTCACCGGCCCGCTTCTTCCCCTCCTCACCCCTTTCCATCTCTCCTTTTTATTTATTTCCATCTTGATTAGATTTTAATCTTTTGTGTGCTCCCTGTATGAATTGTGAAACGTCAGGTAGCAGAGTATTTATGAGGTCAGGTGTGGTCTGAGTGTGGGAAATTCTGCCCCTGATGCTGCTCTCTTTGCCCTTTCTCTCGAGAACTCTCCCTTCTTTACACTTTCTCTTTCCTATCTGCATTTCTTATCATTTTCGTCATTTTTGCATACTCCAATTAACAGTTCTTTTCTCTGAAATTTATAATCATAAATTCTTCGCTTTTGTATTGCTGTGACCTAAAATGCATTTTCTAAATTTCATTTTAAACTTTTCCTTTCTGGCATTTTCATTTTTTTTGTTTTTCCTGTTCCATTGATACAATATCAGTCGCATTTTATTCGATTTCACTATTTTACAATAATAATAACACTTCTCTTCTTTTATTTCTGATTCTTCATTGTAAATTAATAATTAAAATGGAAATTAATAATAATTAATAATGGAAAGAACACTTAATATGAAAAAACCAGAGATATTATAAAACTTTCTCACTGATTATAATTGGAATTAATTAATTAATTATTAAAGCAAAATAAGAACAAAAATTCAATAATAGTCATTTCTTATAATCGAAGTCGAATCCATTTCGAATCAAACGAAGGCGAATAACTATTGATTATACTATTAAAAGACATTCCAGAAATACGGAAAGCGATCGGGGGCGGAGGGGGCACTCGAAAAGCTATTTCCGGTCAGCAGAAAGCTTTTTGAAATTATCTCTCTAAATTTGCATTTTATGACGCTCGACTTCCGAAGATAAACCCCTGCTATGGTGCAAAAAATTTTCTTCTCGGGGGAGGTTTGAGTTATTGTTTAGGGGGTGGCTTCTAAGAGCTGCTTCCCTTAATTTCAGCCATGACTTCTGTTTCTGTGCGCTTTTCACCCTTTCCCGATTCCTCTCAAGTCTTTTACAGATTTCAAATCAAATTTTGGAAAAGGAGAAATCTTTCATTTTCTCTATATTAATCGATGTGTATTTTTTCCCCGTATCTGTAGTAAAGAATATTTACATAATGGTTTATCAGATGATTAAAAGAAGCAAAAAGAAAGCTTATTGTTTTCTCTTCCCTGGGTCGAATGCGAAGTCAAGCGAAAATATAACTTTAATTCGAGCATAATTGTTCAAGATTGAAAATTTCAAATACCGATAAAGTTGGAGGGATGGGGATGACTTGAGAATGAGGAAAGAGTACAGACATAAAGGAAAGGGGAGGGGGTGGTTGAGAAATCTAATAATAAAAACGATCAAGCCGTTTTAGAAGCCAGAAAATAAAGAACTTCTGTCAACTATTTTTCAAGAAATTCAAGCCTCAGGCTAAATGAGGTTTTCCTCTTTTATATCGCTGTTTTCATGCCCGTCTGTCGAGTTTAAATCGTTCGTTTGCTCCTTTTTCCCTTTTTTTTTTAATTCCGATTTCTTGTAAAGAAAATGAATTTTTAAAATGGGAATAAATTCTGCGATAAAATGAATGGAATTTATAATTACATTTAAACGTATTGGTTTTTCAATTTTTCGGAGCAGCGGTTAGGGGTAGGAAGTGAGGGGAAGGAAAAGAGGAAACCCGAGTCCCATTTCTTATTTATTTCTTCTCCTGATGCACTTTTTACATTTTGTTCGCTTTTAGAGGTTTTCCAATTGGAATTTTATGGTTTACTCAAATTGTCGGATTTTATTTCCCCTTTTTGGAAGCTTCGCACTTTAAAATTTTTTAAATTTTCAATAGTTTCTGCAAAGTTTAAATGCTTTGCATTATTTAAGATTTTATCTATTACCGGCTAATCAATAAAAGTAATCGTAACTTTTCGCCCCTTCTGCTGCTTTTACGAGTGCGATGGTTCGGAATAAGAAATGCACTGCTTAGGGAATTAAGAGTTTTCAGAAGTCGCCGAAAGCTTCATTATAAAGTCTGTGCGTGAGAAATATTGGGATTAGAGTTATACTATCTTTTGATATTCAGTCATTGCCTGAGGGTTGGGGAGGGGAGCACCAAAAGGTTGACAATATTATACCTTTCTGTAATCTTCTCGTAAACATTAAGAATAAAACTTTATCAACACAACGGAGAAGGAAACTCTCACTCCCAAAAACTCACCTTTATTGCTCTAAATGAGTTCACACTATATAAGATGGACAACGCGCAAATGCTAAGATACTGTCCAAAATTATATTTTAAACTACAGACAAAATTAAATACAGTATCTGATGAACGAAAACGTTCGAAATGTTTGAGCGGTTTCAGAAAATGCTTTAATATAAAAGCTTTTCGTGGGTTCATTCAACTTTAATTAACAAAAGCGCCATTATAAAATATTTATACTCAAAAAAAATTTTTATATTAATTTTTAATCAATATTTCACGGGTGAGCAAGTCACAAGACTGGAAAAAATCATACTGAATTATTAAATTACGGGTAAAAAAGTTCAGAAGTTTCTGTTAACAGAGTTAAACAATTAGTGCGAGAGACAAAAAAAAGGGGTTAGTTTCCGTAAATGTTGACTTTCCCGGAAAACCTCAGGGAACTTTGACGAAGTAATGAGAAAGCCATACGAGTTAATAAGCAAACGATATCCGACCGCGAAAGCTACAACATTAACTGCCATACAATACTTCCTTCGCCATTTGAAATTAACACCAACTTTGTAACCAAAACTCGGGCAAAAAATATTCGCAATTGTATTCGATTTTCGAACCAGATATTAAAATTAATCTGTAGAAGGGGGAATTACATTTTTTAATTATCAATTACTGTCATTTTGTCCAATTTTTTTATTTAAACAAAAGATAATGAAAAAAAATAATTGAAAAATGGAAATCAGAACAATTTATTCAATTTCTGTATCATTTAAAGTGAAAATTTATAAATCAAAAATTGTTTTTAATTCATTTGCATTTGAATGATATCGCGAGTCTCCCCTCAGCACTTCACCCTCTCCCCGAAGGTAAAAAAGGTAATTTTTGATCCACCCCGCCGGAAGTCGAAGTGCCTTTTCGTGGAAACCCTTCCACACAATGAAATTCCCGTAGAATTTTAAAGTTGCCTAAATCCCCCTCAAGTTCTCAAGAGACTGCCGAGGGGTTTTCACCATTTAGGTGGACGGACGACGGACATGTTTTCAATTCCCCGGTGAAAATTCGGGGCTCCGGGGCGGCCTTCCCTCTCCGGATCGACGCTTATTCTGCAATTATAAATGGGGAGCTGGCAATTTCATTAGTTTTCTCTCCGAATGCGGTTTTTGCTGTTTCAGCTGGACCCGATGTAATGGTTTTCGGAGAGTTTTGGAATCATCCTGGGAATTGTTTGTTTCGTGTAATGAAATTTGAAAATGAGAATTTTTCCTTTATTTGTTTTAAAATTTTGATAGGTGATTACTTTCCCCATCGGAGAAGAAAATAAATAAAACCAAGAGTTTCTAAGGACTATTTAGTGCTAATTTTGCAGGAGATTTGTATGAAATCTTCATTGTATGAGAAAATTAAAAAAGGAAATAAAAGAATCAGCTTCAGAGAAAAGCACGACTGTAAAAGGGGGAAGAAACGAACAGAAAACACAAAATAAAAAAATATCAGACAGAAGGGAAGGCAGTAAGAAAAGACCAAAAAACTTAGTTTAAAAGCTGTCTGGAATGACCGGAATAATAAACATAAAGTAACAAAACCCGATTAAAACCAAAAATTTCCATAAATGAAATGTAAATTAAAATATCTGAAGCTGCTCAAGAGATACTGTAACGTTCTGAGAGGCAAAATTTGGGCTTCTGCGTTTTTCAAACCATACAATTGATAAAAGAAAGCCTTTAAGATCTAATTTTGGCACTTAATTTTTAGTCAATTAAAATTGCGGACTGAAAAATAAGACCGTAACCAAATTTATGTAAAATACTACACAAATAACTCTGCGAATATTTTTTGAATTAACAACGAAATATGGCGTAAATGATAAATGAATAGTAAGAAATGATTAATGATGGGGAATATGATAAACAGAAATACTTTTTTCCGTCGGGAGAGACAAACGAAAACGAAAGATTAATGCCTGCCATCTTGAAAATGGAAAAAAGCCTTTTAGGAATCCACAAAAGAATTCCTCCAGAACTGAGAAGAAAGCGTTGGCGCGATGGAAAGAAGAAAACTCTCATGGCAGTACAAAGGCAAGAATATCAAAAGATATGTTAGAACAAGAAAACAAAAAAGTTACCCTTAAAAACAATATCCGAAAAGACAGAGGATCGCGGTGGTAAGAGTGGAACGGGTGGGCAACCTTCAAAGGGTTGCGGAAAAACCTGGTTAAAACCAGAAAAAGGAATTTGAGAGGAAAATTTCCCAGCCGAAAGCAAAAATGTTTTTCCAAACCCCGTTTTCCTTTCCTCCGCTTCGAAAAAAATTCTCCTTTTTTTACTCGGTTAAACTTTTTTAACTCCTATATTTATGATCGAGGTGTTTGAAACACGTTCAGGTGTCTTGTTTTCTGGAATTTCTGCCAGTTTGCTTTTCCTGCTTCGACTTCATCTCTGATTTTTTTTCTAATTTTGATAATGGGTTTCGCAGGCCTCGGATTTTCCGGGTTTTGCAGTGGTTTGGAACTGAGGGGCTGTGAACTTTCAGATGAACTGTCTGACTAGCCTCAGACTCAGAGAAGTTTTTAACCCTTAACCCCGCAATTTTTCTCTCCCCCGATGGAAAAAAACCATAAATACTCACCCTCTTATTGTCTCTAAATTTGACCCATCCATCGACAATGGTCTGATCCGGAGTTCCGGGCACTTCCGTCGTGAGTTCGAACAACTCCGATTCCGATTCCGTGATTTCCGAATCCGTGAGAGAATTCGGGTCCCCCAAACTCCGGTCCCCGATACTCCGATCCCCAATACTCCTTGCTGGAGAACTGAATAAACTGTCGCTCATTTCGATCGATAATGAGTGGCGGAACGATATGCGAAGAGTTAATGCTCCTGTGAGTCTTTGGGTTTCTTATGGATTTTCCTTTTCTTCCTGTAACAGAAACATTACCTGTATAAAATTCTCCTCTTCTTTTTTATATTTCATTCATGCACTAATTTTTAAATAAAAAATTCAGACTTTCCTTTTGTTTTTTCGACCGATATTATTTTTGTTTTTATTCTTAACTGATTTCCTATGCAAAATTACAGATCGATAAAATACGCATCTGAAAAAAGGGTGAAACTGTAGGAGAGTTGGCAATGTCTGTCAAAGGCTTGGCAAAATTAAAATACTATAAGTGGTCAAAATATTAATCCTGCTTTCTTCAAAACGCTCTCCTAATTTTGCCAGGATTACTTTTCCATCGGTAGTCAGAGAAAAGAAAAATATTATTGTTGTAATTCTTACACAGATTGCACATAACCGATCGTGAAAACTGTTTTTCCGGAACATTAATTTCTGTGGTGAGCATTCCTCCTCCGACGCACATAATTTATTGACCTTCTTGCTATTGATAAAATGGGAAAATATGTAATAAAAAAATTGCATTGGGGGTTGATGTCTGCAGTCTGGGTCACCACGGAATTTATGTCTTGAGAGCAAGGAAGAGTCTTTTCCAAAAACCCACCAGAGTAAGATTAAAATTCGGTGCAATAAACATCCAAAGCTCATCTTTTACAGCTTATCTTAGAAGGTTTTGAACAATAATTTTGAACAATTATTCCTCATCTCTTTTCTGAAGGATGTGTCTCCATGCTTAAGATTTTTTTCAAAACGAACAGAACGCATAAAATGAAAAGCGTTTTCGTTTTCCTAAAATTTTCCACCTCTCAACGGAGAAGTTTTGCAAAACCTTTCGTTTTTTTCTGTCTTTAACATCCTTTAATTTTGATATGATTTCCCTCTGCGAAAATTATTTTTTGAATCTTTTGAAGAATTCGCCAGAAGAAAAAAGAAAAACGAAAGGGGGCTTTCTGCTCCCTTCCCCCACTCTCCCCCACCTCCACGTGCATTAGTTAATTTCGAAAGCTCTCAGAACCCGAGAGAGAAATAAAGACATAAACAAATAGGGAATGCTTGGAAACGCGGATAAAATCATGGGTAATCCATTAAAAAGGGAATGGAAAAAGGCGGAGGGAAGTGTATGAACTGCTCCAAAAGTTTTTTTCAAAGATAGAGAAATACAAACAGTGGGTTTATCTTGCGTGCCTGATAGAGGGCAAATTTTAATATGAGTCGGCGTTCGCTAGAAAGTCCCAGCAGTCACTTCATGAGAAAATGTGCAGACTGCTGCGGTTTCTGCGGTGGCATTTTTTTCCTGATGGAATATTTTATACGCGAATAGCAGAGTGTTGTCGAACTTAGGCAGAAGAAGAAATTTCAACCCCTGTTTAAGATTTTACCACTTTTATTGCCGAGGGAAAGCAGAGAGTCTCTCGAAATTGAATTGTTTTTTACGTTTACGCTCACAGACACACAGTCAATTTGCTGTTGCAGTCACGATCAGTTTAAATTTTCCTCTATGTCCCTCAGGTATGAAACTTATCCGGTTAATTTTCGAGTGTTATTGAGGTTTTAGTTTCAACACCTTAACGCACCTATCTCCTCAGGGAAAGAATGAAAACATCTTAATAAACTGAAATGCTTTTCCCAAACGTCTTCTCATATTCCTTCAGCATTTTCACATTCAAATTTAAATAAATTTTATTTGTTTTGTGAAAAAATTGTGTTCTTTGATTTTTAATAGGATACGATATAAATATTTGCCGCAGAAACAAAATACACACGAAGCCCTACACAGTGAAATTTTACAGGGTTTTTTGGCAGACATAAATTTCATCTAATGATGCATTTTAACCAAGAGCTTATTCATTTAAGAATGCCTTTTAGGAAGTCAAGGCACGTTTTTTAAATTTAAAAGTAATTTATCCGATATTTTTAAAGGAGATTTAGAAAGCAAGAATTCGCTGATGAAAATTGTTAAACAAAGAAAAGTCAATGAGGAAGTCAACGCAAGTTTCCAAGGCATAATGGAAAGTAAGTAAATTTAAGTTTCAAACCGTTTGGGAACTCTGTATAAATCTTAATGAAAACCCAACTAATCTCGATATTTGACTTTATTTTAGCTAATAAAAATCACTGCCTTCTATATGCAAGTTATTTTCATATTAAAACAATATTAAGAGGCAAAGAACGTAAAGATTCCCGAGAGGCGAAGAAGTTCACGAAGTAGAAATGAGCCCATAATTTTTATGAAATCATTGAAAACATTGATTTAAAAAAGCAACAGATACAGAACACAGTCTGCGTTTTTAAAAGTTTATCTAAAATTCTTTTGGATCCTTCTGAGCTTAAATTCTAATCTTAAATTAATAATATCCGCTCTTTAAAATGTAAATTAATCCGCTTTGTCAATATAATCTTAATTTGGTTTTGAAAAAATCTGAGAAAAAAAGAGTGAAGAGTGGTTAAAAATGCCTTCGGCCATTCTTGGTTATATGGAAAATTCCACAAAAATATTTCAGATTAATAACTGTATTATGTGAGGCTGTTCTAATAAAAAAATTACCCAATGACATTGACGTTATTAGGTAATGGAAAATAATGACAATAAACGACTCATCTCCCCGTTTTGCCTCCATTTATTCAGTCAAACTTTTATTTACCCGCTGATGGATTTTTAGAAATTATAATTTCACTTTTGTGTATTTTTTCCTTCGGGGGAGGCACCCCCCACTGCTCTCAGAATTTTGCTCACCAATTTCAAAGGGGCTGACGAAATAAAAGTTGTCACCGGGGTTATCTAAACTATAAAATTTTTAACGAGGGGATTATTAAATTCCAAAAATAATTTTCTATTATTTTAGAAGCGCACGAGTGAGGGAAAGGCTTTTTCTAATCTCGGGTAAAAATCTAATAGAATGAGTAAAAACTGAATTTATGGGATGAAAGAATGGAAAGTCGCCGAAACTATTCCAAACCTTAAATTTAAGACTTGTTTAAATTTTACTTCCACTAAAAAACTCCGAGTTAAGGATCTAAAACGAGAAAACCCTCCGATCCCCATTTATGTTGCAACTTATTCATTCGACAAAAAGAGAAAATTTTAGAGCCAAAAATCCTTTGTTTAAAATTTAGGGGAGACTCAAGACAATCGGAAGGAAACCCTTCAACCCCTTCCCGCCCTCCCTCGCCGCCCACTAAAAAAAGACCTTTAATCCGCATTCGGGTCACGTCTCGTTTACTGCAAGAGACAACTTATTCTTTTTCGGATTTACACAGAAGCCTTTGCACAGGGTGCCTGCAATCACCCTTTGAAAGGTTTATTTATTGCAAGACCTTTAGAAAGGAAACGAATGTCCCGCTGTCGTCGGAAAGTGATACAGGAAGGAAATGAATAAAATATGGCGGACAAAATGATTTCAATTTTTTGCCTTTTGCATGGTTATAAAACATTATTCCTATTAATTAATAATTCGGAAGAAGAAAATAATAGGTACGTCCAAACAATTTCTTCTCGCTTCACTTCATTTTACATTTTTTATTCTTTTTATTTTATGCCGAGGGCTTGATACTGTTTCGCGGATTTTATTGTTAATTGTATTTACGGGAAAAAACAATACAACAGTTTTCATTACACAAAAGACTCTCTGTCAAAACAAGCACTCAGTTTACACCTTTTCTGTTCAAGGCACACTGGATAAAATGAAAAGAAAAGGGTGCAACAAAAACAAATAGCGTCAAAAGCGATCCGCTCCGCTCACAGAAATTAGTATAATAATACAGTAACTGCAACAGTGTCAAAGTTGCTTTCAGTAATTAATTTTACTATTTTAATATAAAATCTGACTTTATTTAGACCCGAATCTTTATTGTAAGTTGTCGTGATTGAAATACAAAAGAACCCAACTGCAACAATGCTCCGAATCAAAGGAATTCAAGAGTCTAAAATCATCTATAAAATAATTGAGGAAGTATTAAAAATTCCTTCGTCTTTTAGATAAAAGAAAACGGTTCTGCGAACACGGAATCGGTTACAAAAGATCTCGTAACAGGACGTGTCACCGACAGCCGTAGAGAAAATGCCGGGATAAAGGGGAAGTTGACAGTGACACAGATATTTTCAGATAGTGAGGGGCTTATCGCTTCGAGAATACGTTTCCGGTTCTTCATTTTCAACGAAATCGGTTTACTTTTTAAGAATCCTGGCATTTTACAGTCTGCCATGAACTTTAGACTTTATCAATTCATAATTACACAAACGCACATTCAAAAATAATGGATATCGTATAAAAACGACAGACCTATCTATATCCACTGGGAATAATACTCTGTTGCATAGAGTGATTTTGTGAATTCGCTTCTAAAATCTGAAAGGAATAGTGCAGAAATCTACTTCCACAGAAGAAGTGTAGACTGGATCAAAAAACTCAATTTTAAGCATGAGCTCAAAGATACTAAAATTACATAGCGATTTTTCTTTCCTTTGAAAAGGAAGAACTAAAAGCCATATGAAAGGAAAAAGACGATGAAACAAAGAAGAGGAAGGGAGACAAAAATAAAAGTCTAAGCATTTTCGCTTGTCAGAGAAAAACCTTCTTCCCCATTTTCTTAGGAAATTAATTTAGGAAATCACTAAAATGCTGAGAGAAGCTTTAACCCCCCCCCCCCCTCCTCCGTTGACAGCATCAAGGAATTATCGAAATACATAATTAGGAAAAACATAAAAAGCTGATCTTCTGGTATAATCTTATAGAAAGGAACAGACGGATAGTAAGACAGGTTTCGTTCATTAAACGTCAAATGAGTTTTATTTCACCGGTAGTAATTTACAACTCATTGATTTTTCGCGCTTTTTACATCCCTTCCCTTCCATTTCCCACTCCCTTCTATTTTCTTTCCTTTTTAATGAGCAGAAGTTATTAATTAAGTTTTTCTGAGGTTCTAATTGACATATTCTTAATTCAGGAGTTAACTTCCATATTTATGATGTTGTATTTAATTTTTATCCCTTTTTTAACGCTTCCTTCGAATAAAGACTATAGTAATGCATTCATGAAGTGATCACACCAAATAATAATTATAGTGGTTTTTGTAATGACAAGTAACTGATCGATTAAATTGTTCAGCGAAGAAAGGAAATTTCGAAAGGAAACTTCAGTGACGTAACTCCCAGTCCGAAACGAAATTTGAGAAAACGAGAGATAAAGAGTTCTAAAAAAATGACAGTACCCAGTGTCCCAAAACTAAAAATTCCAACAGCCTGATTTTTAATAACTCAACTATTTCATATCTACGGCGGCAGAAGAAAACCCAAACGTCAAAGTCGAAATTGAAATGTAGAAAAAGGTTCCATAGAGGGTGGGCAACCTCTTGCACGAGGATGAAGCTTTATCAAAGTCCCGGACAAAAACTTTTATGGGACATAAAAACATTTTTCAAATGGAAAACATCCCGCTGAGTGAAACTGAAGGAAATGGTTGTCCCATCACCCGTGCACAGGACGATAGGAGTTTACCCTCTGGCATTTGTTTCTATTTCCTGCACCCCCTCCCGTTTCAATTCTTTACTTTCATTCAGGTTTCGGCCTTTCGGCCTCTGTGAATTCATTCAAATTCGATTAAATTCTTTAAATCTCGCCCGACCAAATTTAATTTAAGAAATGGCTGAGGGCACGAGGACGAGGGTAAACTCGTTCATTTATCATTTGGGGGATACTGAAACTCCTGACAAGTTTTTTTTTATTTTTCAAGTTATTAAACTTTCATAGCTCTCCGCCAATCTTTGAGCGAATAATAATGTATCGAGAAAGTTGCTCTGATTAATGAAAGTTTAGTTGTTGAATGTCACAGACTCGAAAAAGGTTTTTGAAAATTTATAAGTTATGTTTTTGCCTCGTAAGAGGGGTGATTTTTTTGCGAAATTTTCTTCGAGGGAATTTTCAGCAACTGCCATCTGGGTTAAACCTTTAGACCCGCAGCGTAAAAATACTTTGCTCGAAGGCTATGAATATTTCTCTAATTTAAAAAAAATTCATGTTTTTTTCAGTATTACAATCATAAACGAGGGAAGCGCTTCAACGCCCCAGGATATGGAGTAACCCTTAGTTGTGTACACTGTTAGTGGTTTTCCTTGTAGTTTTTAATATTTTTTACATTACTAAATAAAATATTAAATTTTTTTTACATACAGTTACATTACATTTGGAACGTCCCAAGCACTTTCTCATTTATATCATCAATTAGCATTGGATGATTACAATAACATTTAGAACTTTCACTGGCAGTTAACAATTAAATTATTAACTTTTTTTCAATGGCGATCATTCCATTAAATTTTCATGCATTCCAATGTTTCTCCGGTCAAACCAGAAAGCAGAATTATTAATTACCTTAAAAATGAACTCACAGTTTGAGCGGAGCAAATAATAAATCACGAATTCCTTTGTTATTACTGCAAATTGCCCCGGATTAACATGTCAATCAAATCCCAGTTTCGGGCCGTGATAAGCTTAAATTAATAACGCACCCCCTAACCGCCACGTTGGCACTGTTCGCGCCGCGTTCACCCTTTCGCTCCATTCCAGCCTCAGCCCGCTTGTCATTCACTCAACGACCTCCCTGATTTTTTTCAGCTTTACGCTAAAAGCCCGAATATAATAAAAGCTTTCCGCTGCTTTCCATAATTGCCGAGAGTCATTGTGACGTCGACATATTGATAAAAGTTCGTGCCCAGATTTAAAAAATGTTCTCTGTAAGGGAATAGGAGAGAAAGCGAAATTTCCTTTGAAATAATTAGGTTGAGGTGAGAGAGAACGCGCCTAAAGTTGTAGGGGAAGAAGGTGAAGATGAGGGTTTACTCCCTAACTAAATCGAATTCATTGGGGGTTGTCTGTTTGATTTTGTGTCGTGAGTTGGCAGACCGGAAGTGAGTGAAATGTCCATTGCACCAAGGGTCATTCTCTCCTCTTTTTGTTTGGAAAAATTCGCCTTTGACGTGGTCAAAGTCGACATTCTATTTTCTTTCCCTTTATCTCATTCAGCAAAAACGTAGTGAAGTGAACTGAAAAGTGACTAAAATCGATATTTTCTTTTTAATTTACGTTTGCGAAGACACAGCCATAATCTTTTGGTAAATCTTCCAATGATTTACAATAATTCATCGCACAGGAGAGAAGAATAATAAGAGAAAATGTTATTTTTATATGAAACCTTTTTAGAAGTGAAAGAACTTTCTTTTAGTAATTAACAACTTTCGAGAGATTTTTTCCCCAAAAAGGGGGAAATATTCATATTCATTATATTCAGCATTTTAGGTAATGCTTATTTGATTTGACACATCCAATATTTACGGTAAACGTCTCATAAATATGGAATTCTCATATCCATTCCGTAATTAGTGTTTTAGAATCATCCAATTCATGATTGTAACAGTGAAGGCATTAAGTAATATGGCAGAGAGAGTCTAAAACTGCAAAGGCATAAATTAAATACACTCTTTTTTCATCAGAATCAGAATTACAATACTTAAGCTTTGTCAGAAAAAAGAATGTCAAAAAGAAACCAACGGTCATATGAACACTAAACTTAATTTTTTGATTATGTTTATGCATAAATATTATAACATAATATTTTTAAAAGTTTATAATTAATTTCCGTGCCTCACAATAAGTTTACCAATGACAACTCTTCAGGTTTAAGATATAAAGCAATAAAAGTAAAACGCAAAAGTAACAGTAAACGTAAGCTTAATCATATAGGCCTAATTATCATAATTACTTTCCATCCGAAACATTAGTTTCATTGAAATCAATAGAAGAGACTCAACAATATAAACCAATTATCACTCACGGCTTAATAATTTTAATCACGAGTAAATATAATAAAATAATAATTAACCGCCATTTTGTGTGTGAGTCAAAGCAAACGGCATTGTTTTTAACCGCCGCAACGAATTCCCTTTGCGAACGGTTTCTGCGAATTCACTGTCGAATTTCCGCTCACTTCCTCCTCCCCCATTTGCGGAGAATGGTACCGACCGCCGTCGGAATCTTAAGAAAACCATTTATGGAATGCAGCGTGACTTCATTCGCACGCGAAAAAAAAACGGACTAGTGTCAACTTAAGATGCAGACGACAATGAATAAATCTAAAAAGTATAAATTGAACGAACCGTCCCTTAATTTTAATATGTTTTTGAATTATTTTTCATAAAAATGGCTTCAATTGATGTTTTATCTTTGTTGCTTTTTGCGAAAGAATGTTTTTTGTTTCAAAATATTCGGCAAGACGGAAAGGCTTTGTTTAATTCGATTAAAATGTTTTTTATAAAGCCCACATTTTATTAACGGTTTTATCCGAAAAACGAAGGCTTCTTTAAGTTAATAATCGCATGTGTAATACCGCTCCATAACGAAATAGCCATGAATATAGATTTCTAGAAATAAAAAATACGAAGCTAAAATTTTATGATCTCATAAACCATTGGGAAAAAATTACGAATCATAACGAGGTTCAGAAAAGGGGTAAAAGGGGGAAAGGGAAGGGAATTGCACATGTGAATCGCTTATAAGTTTCCTTTTGGCCCTTTTTCATTGCCCTTAAAGCGATGGGTCGTAAAGGAAAATTGGAGGAAAGGTACCAAATCAACCCTTTCCTTCCTCCCCTCTTCAAATGTCTCCCCAATCCTCAAATTTAAGACTGAATATTTCAATATGTTCCAAACTTCAATTACATTTTTAAAAAGTTTCTCTCCAATATAGTTTTTGTAAGTTTTTTCTGCCGTTCAGGATTTACAGTGGAAAATAAATAAAGGAGACAGTAATTATCCATATTTTTATCCTATAAAAAAATTATTGTAACTTTAAGTTCCAGTTTAAGTCCAGTTAACATTCGAAGACTTATAGACCAACATTTCTGACTGTTTTTGAGTTATACGTGAATTCTCAGTTTGAAAAACCATAAAAAAATTTCAGAAGGGTGGCAAGGGTGAAAGGAAATTTGCAATAATTAGAAAATTAACGGAAAATGCGAGTCATTCGTAACCGAAAGGAAATTTTTCGCGGGAAAGCCAATGGGCGGAGTTACTTTGGCATGAAATCTCACGTGTTAGTTTTTGTTAGTGCTTTCAGGGCACGTGCTCTACTAAAAATTATGTTTATAAACATAACCATTTTTGGGAATTATGGCGTCTAAAAAAGCCGAATTAACTGTTCTCTTCGTTTTATATAGGCCTTCGCCGCCATTGAAGCATTTATTTATTGTTAAAGTTCTATATTATTTTCACTAATAATGATAAATTTTTATAATCCCATATAAATTTTTTTTTCTAATGAAAATAATGAGTGCCCATTATTTGTCGCTCCTTTGTGAAAAACTTTGAGGTTTATTATTGGAGTGCATTTTTCCTGCAATGAGATACTCGAAAATTGAACAATTTTTGGCATTAGTTAAAGGAATTCATTCGTTGTGTGAAAAAGAAAAGCTGCCTTTTCTTAGCTGCCATATTTAGCCTTGTCTACTCGTGACTACAAATTATAATATATATATATAATATAATCTTGTCTCTATTTCGCCCGTGGGCATTAAAGGGTTAATGATACAATCTTTTTAACCTATGGAGTTACATAAACAACAAAAACAAGTAATAAATACATACATACAATACACCGCATTGAGGTTTGGAAGTAAACCGCTAAAAAAATTATAACTAAAAAATGACACAGAGCGTATAGTATAATTGGATACATAGATAGATAAATAAATAATTACATAAGTTAAAAAACAAGTAAATAAATAAATATATTAAAATCGGCTAAAAAGTTAAAATCAGAAACCGTTAAAAGCACAAAAAGACTTAATAAAATGAGGTAACATAGGATGTCACAATAATAGGAAATAAAATAAAATAAATTAAAATAAAAATAAAATAAATTAAAATAAAAATAAAAAAAATAGAAATAGAAATAAAATAAAAAATTTAAAGTCAGAAACCGTTAAAATTACTAAAATCCTTATTAAAATGAGCTTACATAGAATGTCACAATAATAAAAATAATAAATAAAATAAAATAAAAATAAAAAGATAAAAATAAAACTTAGAATAATCGTGACTAAAAATTTAAACAATAAATAAAAGAAAAAAAGTGTGCACACATTAAATAAAGGATAGTTGAGTGTTTTGTATAACACACTCTATAGTGTTCTGTATATTTAATGCAGTCAGCCATCTTTTATTTAAATTAAATCTTAAGTTCTCTTAATTTATTTTGTGCAAATACATTAATGTGTGCACATATTTTTTTATTATTTTTGTAACTTTTATTGCGTTTTTAAAAGTAAAAGATTGTAATTAAAAAACTTCTTTTTCTTTTATTTATTAAATTTATCTGTTTTCAGTTGGAAAGATTATTATTAAAAGGAAAGCAAGAAATGAAATGAGAAAAGCCCAATCCTCATTTTTCTTAACCCCCTCGTTCGGAATTCTTTAAAGAAACTACAGCAAAAAATTAAAATTATTAAAAAGGAAGTAATAAATGCAAAGCTTGGGAATTTTAGTCGATCAATCAAAGTTTTTGAAGGAAACCTGACATCTTATACAGAAGAATTGCTTGAAAAACACAACCGAAAGATGGAGGAAAGGAAGTAATGGAATTAAAAGCCGAACTTTGGGAATATTCAGTCGTTTCTGTCGGTGGCCAAAGCCCAGAAGAGAGCAACAGCACGTGTCGCAGCAGGAGTCTGAGCTTTTTTAACATTCTCCTCACTCAGTGGAACACCATAAGACAACGGAGGGACTGCAGAAACAGCAGAAGAGACGAATAATGGTTGATTATCTGTTTGGAGTTTTTTCTCTCCATCAATAAGAAATTAATTTCGGAGAGAGGTTCGCAGAAAGTCTTAATAATTGCAGTGAAAAGAAATTTTGGGGTGGAAAAGGGGAGGGATGGAGGGAGGGGGTGGGAGGTTATTGAATTTACGTCATGAGTAAGAGATGTTGGTTCATTATTGAACTTGATTTTTTCTAAATGATGTTAACGAAATGGAAATTTTTATCGAAAAACATTTTTTTCTCCACTTTGAGAAATAAAATTTTTAGAATTTCTGAAAATTCTGGCAGAAGAAGTAGAAATCACGAGCGGAATTCAAATTGCGAAAGTGTTTTGAATTTCAAAATAACAACAACAAAAGGAAATAAGTTAATTTCAGTAAAAATATCAATGTTATTTATAAATAAAAACCGTGAGAAAAAATTAAATTATGAAGTACTTAATAAGGAAAATATGATTTTCCGCAAAAGAAAAACTAATAAAATTAGAAAATTATTCTTTTCAGAGGTTATAGGGCATAACCTCATATTTTTGGTCAAGATATCTGTGCTTTTTTTATTTTTTCCACCACCAGAACTTTATTTTGACTTCTAAAAATTTGGTTGAAGTAATTAGCATTAATTAAAAGTGTTTATTTTTATTTGAAATTTGGGTCTGTCATTTTACTTATCACTACTTTATTATATTTTATTATATTATTAATTATTTTATATTTCTATTTTTATTTATTTTAATTTGTGAATTAATTATTTTAATTCATTAATAATTATAATTAATATTATTCTTATAATTCTTCAATTTGTCAACGGTTTTTCCTTTGCATTATTTTTCATCTTTAAATTTTTTCCCGAATATTTATATAATTAAATTTATATAATTAAATATTTTCATTCCAGTTTCCGAATTTGATTTTTTTAATTTATTTAAAATTATAAATATTCGGACATATTCAACTGACTGGAGGACTTGTCAAAATGTCATATTCATCCAAAATTAAAAAGCTTTTCCTGTGCATATGTTAGTTTTCCTGATCTCTAAAAATCCTGGAGCTGCATGAAAATCCCTTTTTTTTCTACGGGTGGCGTTTATAAAAGAGTCAAAACTTCTGTAAAACTTACATAAAAAATTTCCCCTTTGTTAAATCCAAGTAATCCAATTAAAGTAAATGCACCGTCACGAACGACATTAAATACACGATATGTAAAACTCGCACTTCAATGCAAAGCGATTCAAAATGCGCGATCACCAACACATACAAAAGCACCTACAGACTACCCCTATTTCGTTATACGTGAATAAAAAAAGAATCACATAATTTACTATGATTATAATTGAAAATATTCGGAAAAACGTAAAAATCCGTCGAGAAAGTGAGTTGAGTCCGCTACACTCGACGACAGCCCGGCATCGAATGCTACAGCATGAAGCCTTCGCTGTCGTTCGACCACTTTCGTCTGCCCCCCTTCCCATGCTTTCTCCTCGCCTCTTTTCTTCTGCTTCCCGTTCCACCGCTTTCTCCAGACGAGTTTTTTACGTTACGCCGTCAATCGATCAAATTCAACGGTTAACTGTCTTTTATTAATTTTTTAAGGGAGCCCACGAAACCTAAAAATGCAACTGCTATTAATCTGGCGACTCCACAGTGTGGTCGGGAGATTGTAAAAAATTTCCAATTAAAATCAAACCCGTGAAAGGGTTTGTACGAATGGGAATAATAAAAGGGCGATAAAAGAAAAAGGTGATTCGTTGGCACGAGATGGTCGATGAAATTAAACGATATTAATAAATGACGTGAGAACTTTAATGGAGCGTTTATTTATTAAAAGGTTTATTTATTTATTTATTTTAAAACTCTTTACAAAAGTTTTGGCCTATCTTATTTTTTACAAAGTTATTTTACTTGGTCAGATTAGGTTAATGCCTCTACTGGTCTACGAAAAAAATTCCTCAAACACCTTACAATAAATTTCTTTTTTTTACAATTTCTTCCCCTTCTCCCTACAAATCATTTTGTATATTTTTCAGGAAATACACCCTTACTGCTTTCTTAAATACTCCTATTTTTGTTATTTTTAATAGTTCCGGTGGTAACAGGTTGTATTTATGTTTTTCTCGGAGATGGTTGTTCGTTTTCGATGTTTTGTATGTATTCGATTTCCACTGGCTTATTATTATTTTAGATTTATATAGTTTTTGTACTGGGAGTGTGTTTAGATATTGGTGTTATTGTGTGTTTTCTGTGTTTATTTTTTATTTTTTCGGGAATTGTTTTTAATAATGTTATCTTACAATTTCTGTAACGGTTTCAGAATATAGTATTGTGCCGTTCCCAAAGTTTGTACTCCATATTGAAAGATTGAGTTAACTGAAATATTAATAAGAAAAAGTTAACTGAAAATACAATAATAAACGCGCCTGAAAATAAAATAAGGGTGGGTTGTCAACTGAAAACAAAAAATCAGGGGTTACAGTTTGAATTTTCCCTTCTCGGGCAAGAGAAAAAAAGAAAATATATTCCGCTCCATCGCACCTGAAAACCTTGAACAAAGCCGAACTTTGACGTGCGTCTAACACCTCTTTCCCATCCGCAGCCCATTACAATGCAAAAGGGAAACAGAATGGAAATTAATGTAGCGAGAGTTGGAAAAAGAAGGGAAAAATTTTACCTGTGAAAGTGCCGACGGAGATAAACCCCCTAATCTCATTTCCTGGGAGGTTTATTAATAATTTAATTTTTGATTTCTTCCACCTCCCCACTAACAACTTTTTTCTAAGTTTTTCTATTTACTCCATTATTCCTTAAGACATTTTTCTTCCTTTTGGATTGCAATGTCAAAAAGCTTTTTTTAGAATAAATTGATATTTCTAATGGACGTATCTACTATTAAAAGGGTTGAACAATAATAAACCGCAGACTGAATGCGAAAGCTCAAATATAAAGAAAACTTCTGTATGTAAAACTGTATAGAAAGCTCATACATCATAAAATTTTCAAAGTGAGATTAATTAATTCCGCTTTTATTAAAAAAAACGGGATAAATATGTGAAGATGACTTATGAAGACCAAAAAGGCTGAAATTTTCAAGTTTAAGGTGTTCATTTGCATAATTTATTTTTCAGGATGTTAAATATTCATTCGGATTTAATTACCAAAAAAATTTAAACACAACTTAGGAGGTCTTGTTCCTCCAATTGCGTCTCATTGCTTTCCTTCTATTTTTGCGATCCCCGAGCGAAATAACGAATCCGTTTCAATGGCGAATGGCAAATGGCTGTCGGATATAAATACTCCCCTTTTTGAGTTCAAAGACAAAGGAAATATGAAAGAATAATTCAAGAAAGTTTTCTTGTCCTCAATGGCGGTCGAAACATGTGTCGTTAATGCTTCTTCAATTATTTAAAGAAAAAAAAAAAGAAGAAAAATTGACGTGTCTGTAATTTTTAGGCGCGCGTTTTTTTTATCGAAAGTCAACAGAAAAACTCGAATCAAAGAAAAAAGGGAATTTTTTGAAAAAAGCAGGAGAGGGTTGAAGACTCCCATTTGTCTCCGAAGATTGGAGGAGGTGAGGGGGAGGGAAAATAAGGGTGAGTGCGTCAGGCAGTCTCGAACCTTTTGGGCGTCATTGGACTTCGAGTCAAGGTCTGCTTTTCTCTCCTTTCTCTTTTCCGCCTTTTGAATTTTTTATATGGATCAGTTTCGTCGGAAACTGAGAAAGTGAAGGAGTTTTCCACCCCCGAGGAAAAGGGAAGTAAATGTCCAGACGGAAATTACGGTAAATTTAAAATTTATCTACAGCCTTTATAACAAATTCATTTTATGAGCTTTTAGTCTTATTTATATGCGATTTTGATCATTCATTCTTTCGGACATTCTCAATAATCCTTCTTCGGTTTGTCATTTTCGAAAAAAACTCCTTCCATTTCCAATCGTCTGAATTTATTTTGGAAAGACAGATAGTAATCAAATTTTTCCACCCTCCGCTGCAGTTTCAGAGTTTTGTTGTTTTTTTAAATGAAAAAGTTTGATCGGAATGTTGTGTGTTCTGTTTGAGATAACTCCCAAAGGCATAAAACTTGATGCCTTTAATTAAAAGAGGCAAAACACAATAAATTAATTCTCTCGGGTTATGATTTTGTCTATCGCGCGATTGTGAATAATCTACGGTGGTTTTAACATGAAAGTTGTACGCACAGGAAAAGAATCGTTTCAAAAACAAGAAAACATTATGGCGGTGTTGGAAAAGTTTAGATAAAAAAAATTATTGAGGGGGAATCGAAAACGTTGAGAGGAATCACGCAACTCAGACGCCCCAACCTGAGGACAGCAGCGTGTTTTCCTGCCATAAAATTTGTAGCCCACCCTCTTCCTCCCCCCCCCCTCGGGGCACCCTTCTCCCTCGGAGAAAAAAGAAAATTATTTCCAGAGGTGAAATTAAGGTTTTTTCAAACTCGGAAAAAATTACGCTTGGAATGCAACAAATGCAGCCTTTTTTCAGGGGAGGTTTTCAAATTTATTAGTACTGCTGTTGGCGCTCGGTTTAATTTTCCAAATTATCGCACGACATCAAAGATATGGAATTTTTATGTAACCGCTAATGGTATTCGTGAATTTTTTAGAGAGCTTTGCCAAACCTCCTCTCCTATTTCAAAGCTATACATTGTTTCCGTCCGAACATTTGCTTTTCAACTTTTCTTGCCAATTAAGTTACTTAAGTTTTTCTTTTGAAAAAGATTTTCTATACAAAACAAGAAAACCTAAAGCCAACTCAAAGAAAAAGTATTTTCCCCGCCAACCCTTTCTTTGATAACCTGCCGAGTTTCCAAACTGAATACATAAATCTGAGTCCGAAGAAATTCTGACGTCATCATTCTGTTTTATTGTTTTCAATAACGGTTTTTCCGAAAGCTCATTCACGCCGCAAAACAATTCTAATTTAAATGGTAATATTTTGAGAAATTTGTCGATTCTTCCAAACTGTTAATACCTGCTTCTTTTCCTCCCCTTGCATCAATTTCCCTTTTCCTTCCCAGTCCGCTCGAGCGACTTCGCCATTAATTGTAATCCTCTTTGAATGAAACGTCTTTTTGTTTTCCCCACTTAATACCTTCTGTTGTTATCGTTCTGATTGTTTATAGAAAACGAGGGAAATAAATGATTAGTACAGTCATTCAGCATATTTTGGAGAGCGGGAGAGGAGGCCTAACTGATGGGCTTTGAGATTGATGAGCGATTGCTTACTTAATTTTTATCGTTTTTAACTTCAAAAGTTTTATTTGGAAAATAAGTTTAAAGAGAATACATCGCTGAAATAAATATTTTATTGTAAAGCAGGAATAAGGATTGAGGAGGAATAAGGCAAAACAGCTTTAAAGAACGCAATACCATTAACTTTAATAAACGGGAGTTCGGAGCACCGCAATGGCCGGCTTTAACCATTTACATTTCGGATAAAGAGGAGTTTTCTATAGAAAAATTTTCTTCCAGAGAGAAAGGGTTAAATGAAAGTTAGTTAAAACAAAATAGCATTTCAACAGCACTGATCTTTGGTCAGATTGAAAATAAGCGGTAAAAGGAAGTAAAGAAGCGGAAATGGCTGAGATGTTATGGCACATTTTATTCCTCAAAGTTGGAAAAATTATCCCCACTCTTTCCATCGATTTTGCAATTCTGTCTGGAAAAAAATTTCTCCAAAAAAATTTTATCTTCTAATATATTTCGTTTTTTAAGAATTATAAGCTGTCCTTAATTAGACCAACAGTTTGAGACTATTTTTTAATCTAATGATTGAAGAAGAACTGAAAGTTTAAATAAGTGCTAAATACGTCTCAAACCTCTCTCCCCATCATCCCCAGAAATACAAATGATTGAAGAGAGGTGACAGAATCTCCTCCCTTTCCTTGTGGATGCATCAACTATTTTTCAAACTTTAAAACCTGTCGAATAATTGAAGACACTTCGAAGACGCCCGGAAGTAATTCATAAAGAAGTCAAATCTCATAAGCATTTTTTCCTGAGATGCGACAAAAATAAACTTTACCCTCTCTCCTTAAAACCGGTGTAATCAGTGACGTTAATTGTCTAATTTGCCGGAGTTGAGTCTCTGCAACGCGAATTCCTCCCGCACCCCCAACCGCCCTTCAGTCTGTCTGCAATCTATTCTTGTAATGATTTAGGGTGCGGAGAGAAGAGTTGGAGGGATTGTCAATGAAACAGGGCCGCTCTAAGGATTTATCTCCTTTTTATTTATTAAAATAACATTATGGGTTATTTTCTAAATTGTCTATTTTTTCAAAAATTATTGAGTGAAAACAATTTTCTTTATAAAATCAGCGAAGAATAAAAAAGAAACAAGAGACAGTATAAATTTTGTATTTCATGTCCGAGTGGGGGCAATGCCTTGAGCAAAAGGATTAAAAAAAGGGTTTCATGGAATTCCTCCGCCCCTTAATATCACCTACGTAACCTTATCCTGAAGTAATAAACAAAGTTAAAAGCCAACTTTTTCACCCCCACACCCCCAAAATGCGTTAGCGCGCTAATATCATGTGAAACTTTCTCTTTTTTCTTCCCTGCCGTGGCCCTCCTGCATGCGAAAGAATATTAAATGGCCTATAATAAATATAATTTAAATAATTCGAGAACTTTCTCCATTTCCTGCGGTTTTTCACTTGTTTCCTTTCTCCGAGAATTTCTCCCCAACTAGTTTCTTGGAAAATGTGGACTCGGGGAGGAAAAGTGGAGCAGAGGAAGATGAAATGATTGCGAGGAAAAATAAAGAATATGAATTAGGAAAGCGATCTCACAAACGGACAGGAAAGACAAATTTCGTAAATATTTGATGAATTCGCCTCGGAAGAAAAATTTCTTCACTTTCATCCCCCTCCCCGCCCCCTCATCCGCGAGAGATCTTTTTCATGAAAGCGCTTTCTGAAAGGACTCAAAGCTTCTTTCTGAGGGGCCCCGGCTTAAGGGGAGAAATCTGAGCATTTGATCGGGTAAACTTTTCCAGGTTTTCATTTCATGTTGACTTTGATGGAAAGCTGCTTTCTGTTGCTGAGATTTGCACATATTATTGTTATTATTGGTTCAGTCCAGTCGAGCTTTTCGTTTTTTGCTTTGTCTGCAATCTTTACATTTTTTAATTAAACAGTTTCCCTTTTTTGCATTGTAAACTCTGTTTTCTCCTTTAAAATCTTCTTTTTGAATAAACAAAATTTATTCAAAAAATTATTTTGGAGCTTTCGAAATTAAGAATTATTTTATTAAAAAACCGGCAATTTTTTTGTAAACAGATGTATTAGTTACAAATTATCTGCCGTAAGAAAATATTTCCTTTTTAAGAAACTTTGAAAACCATTAGTAGATGAGCCACTCTTCTCGATTTTGTATGTATGTATAATTTTTCTAACACATTTAAAAGAAAACGAAAAGGGTGAAATTTTAAATCCTAAGACGAATTTTCATCATTCTTGTGCTTATCCTTATGGTTAAGAAGGGAAAAGCTTTTGGGCTAAGAGAGAAGAAAGGTGAAAAGGCTAAAATTAGAATTTGAAATTTTTATTATGCGGACTTCCTTCAACCGAATTCCGACTTCATCAACTTAAAATGTGTCTCGGGGGCGGTCGCATCTTTACTATTTTATAGCCCCGATGCCAACAACTGCCCCCTGAAAGCAGTTGCTAACGGAAAATGCATTACACTTCATCGATTTTATGCTAAACATTAAATATTTTGCTAAAAAGCAGAATTACTCCTGGCTTTTTCCAAATGCAAATTTTCACTTTTACTTCCTACATTAAAACTCACTTTTACAGTTATGTTATTTCGCTGTAATTGCTGCATTGCTGAAACTGACATTTTATAGTTTTCTCTATCTCTTCTAATTTATGCCGTTACCATTTTTTCAATAAGTTTCTCAAGTTTCTTTGTCTGACCGTTGTTAACTTTCTTTTTCCGTTTTTCCCAATTCTTTACTTGTAATTTATATTAGTCCTACTCCCACTCCACAAACGTCAGGGAAGTCTGAGCCTTTATCTTCGTTTCTAAAGCAATAGCGTTTTGAAGGGGTTAAGAATTAGAAAGCGATTTGAAAGCGGAGTTACCAAAAGGCAAAACGTGGAAGTCCAGTTCTTGAAGCGTTGTGTGTCCAATTTATTTTCGAGTCACGTTCGCCTTCTGCGGTTTTTAACTTTCTCTTTGGGATTCTCCTGCCACTTGAGGCTTCCACCAACTTTTAATTTTATTGCAAATTCGGACGATTTCCTCGCATATTCTGCCCTTTGGCCGAATTACGCTCAACTAAATTTCGGGATATCGCCGCCCAGATTTTATGTTATTTTTATGTCTCCTTTTCAGTCGTCATTATGACGAAGGTCTGAATCGCGATGGAAGAAATTTAAGGTTCAGCATTTCATTCGATAAATCGAAGCCCCCAAAAATCGGGCACTTAAGAATACATTAAAAAAAGAGTTCAATGAATGATTCAAAACAATTAAATCCCGGGGATGAATTTCTTCGTTTTGTTAAAATTTGGAGTTGGAAGGATTTAATTCGTCCGGAATTATTTATTATTTCCGAAGGCTTTTCCTCCCTCACCGCCTTTTAAGAAATTCAAATTCATAATATTTTGCCTTGAAGAGGCCGGGAAAGCCTAAACATAAAAGCTGTCTTTAATACCCATGACGAACACCTCAGGAAAATTTAAATTTTTCCTCCTCTTTTATTTATTCCGTCAATCACTTAATTTTCCCGGATGTTAAAAATGTATGGAAAAATCTCTTGAAAAAGTAATAAAAAAGCAAAATTTTATCCGGGGAAAAGGCGAGGGTGGGAATCGCACCCGGAAATTTCTAGAATTGCATTTGAACCGTCACTACTCCCCGTTATTAAATTAGTTCTATTAATCTCATTGATTTATTGACATCATCAAAATCGAAATCATTATGGAAATGCCTACTTGTGCCTCGTCCAGGGAATTCCCTCACTTTTTTCAATGCAGGACGCCTTCCAATCTCCACTTTTGTTATTTATTGTCGGGGATTCAAGCAATAATATGCAGCTGATAGTCGGGGGTTGTACGGCTTTGGTGACGAATCGACATTTTAAAAATCGTTTTTATTAATTTCCAGCTAATTCATCTTGTCTTTCCGTTAGTCTTTCTTTGTCTTCGCACTCCAACCCCTTCGCGTGGAACTTTGGAATCTGTAAGTATATTTATACCTTAATGTAAGATACAATAAAATATTTCCTAAAAAACTGAATGCACTTCGATAACTCCATTCTACAGCAGTCTCCAGCAGCTTCCAGCAGTCTCCAGCAGACTCCTAGTCATTCTCCAGCAGCTCTCCAGCAGCCTCCAGAAGACTCCAGGTCATTCTCCAGTGGTCTCCAGCATTGTCCAGTAGACTCCAGAAGACTCCAGCAGACTCCAGGTCATTTCCAGCAGCCTCCAGCTGACTCCAGCAGACTCCAGCATTCTCCAGTAGACTCCAGCAGACTCCAGATCATTCTCCAGCAGCCTCCAGCAGACTCCAGCAGACTCCAGGTCATTCTCCAGCAGCCTCCAGAATGACTCCAGCTGACTCCAGTCATTGTCCAGCAGCCTCCAGAATACTCCAGCTGACTCCAGTCATTGTCCAGCAGCCTCCAGCTGACTCCAGCAGACTCCAGGTCCATTCTCCAGCAGCCTCCAGATACATTGTCCAGCTAGACTCCAGCAGACTCCAGACAGTCCAGCAGTCTCCAGTGACTACATATTACAGACATAAGAAGAAGTATAATCATGAGCACCGTGGATGCATTCAGTATTTCAGGAAATACGTAAGTGGGTAAATTGGCCACTTTGCCCACTGTACTCAAAATGGTTTCCACGGGAAGAAACTAATTAGTAAAGTTATCAGATTTTGTGGAGATTTGTCGGCTTTTGGTTATTTTGGAGAAATGAGACACAGCGCAGATAATTCTTTGGAAACTGCTTCAGTGGTTGTTTAGATCTCAGGTAACAGAAACGGTGTGCACACCCACACGATTTCCTAGTATGATATGATTTCATCTGTATCATAACCGTCATTTATAAAAACGAAGAGGAGGTAAGGTTCGTATAAAAGGTAAAATTCGGAAGTGTGACCTGAAAAGAAAAGGAATAAGAATGCAGACCAGTGAAAATCGTAACTTTTATCAAACAATAAATTTTGTTTGGAAAGCGATTTTTTACTTTTGTCTCTCCCACTTTCTCCGTCTTTTCTACCTACGATTTATTTTAACTGCTTTCTTTTATGTTCTTCCCCGCACTCGACGAACAGAGAGAGAATGACAATTGAAAGGCGGGGGAGACCGCGGCCTCGCTTCCTGGAAAACTATTTTTATGCAACCCTCTGCGACTTCTTGAAGGAATTCCTCTGCACCCCTTCCATCCCTTCGGGGTTTTCGGTTAAAACCACGAGGCGAAACTTATTACCTCTATTCATTTCTACCGAAGGGGAAGAAAATTGTACATCGGGGTCGGGGTTGATTCTGTTTTGAGCGTTTGAGCTCTCTAATTATGCAATAATCAAAAATGGCGCTCTTTAATGAGTCTTTTCTTTAATAATTTCAATTCTTCTTATTGTTTACGAGACCCCTTTCGATGGTTGATTGGCTTTTAAGAACAGCTTGTAACAACTCCCAAAAGTGAATTACTTTTTTTTTAAATTTTTAAATTTAACCAAAATTATCTTTCGAGCGAATTATTTCTTAACACGGCCTTGGCAATACCCAAACGAAAAATTAATAATTAATGATGATTTATTATAAGGAATGTCAGCAAATGGGTTTCCGGTTTCTCATCCATCAATTTGCACATTATCTCGGGTCTGTATTTTTTCCTCCCTTCAATTCCGTCTTCGACTAATGCTTTATTTCGTTCTGCGAGAGTTTCACCTTTATCTTCTTAATTCCTGCGTTGGGAATGCTCGACTAATAATAATATTCTTTTCAGATTCTGAGTTTATCTTCTCTTATTCAACGACTGACACCATTTGGTCAGCGGTGAGTGATTGAATGTGATTTCTACAGTTTGCGGTATTTTATACTCTTTTTTTGCTGAAGAATTCGACTGCAATAATTATTATTATACTCACAAAAAACGTCAAAATGAAATTTAAAAAAAGGAATTTTATAAAATCGTCAAAATGGTTTCTTTCTTCCATTTCCCCCCCATTCAGAAATTATAGAATTGGAATGAGGGTCTCTTTTAATGAAGAGCCCTAACTCAGTTCTGCGCAATTCAAAACAGTCTGGGGAAAAATAAATAAAGTAAGAAGTCGCGGAAGAGGATGAAACATCACTCGGAATGACAGGGGAAGGGATGCGGAGGGGGATGAGAAAATAAAAGACGCAATTGGGGGAGTGAAAAGGAATAAAAAAAGAAAGGCAGAGCGATGTAAAGGTTAATGGATTATTTGAGAAAAGAAAAGAACGCCGAGAAGATTCCGCTCACTTGAAAGGTTTATGTTAATGTTTCAATTCAATTCGTTAACAAAAACATTAATTTTAGGGGAGGCGATGGAGAAAGACAGTGTCGGTCAGTCAGCGATTCAGCGGTTAGAAATGGCAGATAAGAGTCAAAATCTTTTGAAATTAAAGTAACGACTGCGGGAGAAATAGCTTGAAAGTCAAAGAAAAGGAAAAACCACAAATAGAGGAAATTTATATATTAGGGGAAGGGAAAAACATGGCGGAGAGATATCAGTCAGCAGTCATTTGAAGTGAAAGCGAGCGACAGGCAGTCGCATGTCGGGCAAATTGCGGCCATCCCAAACACCGCCTTGCGTGCACCAAAGACAAATACAGCTCCAACAGCAATCTTTTTTCTAAATTGGTGTACACTCACATTGACAAATATTAGCCATAGCAATCACTGACATTTCACCAAAATCAAGAAAAATTTGCTGACTCTTCAGAGTGATTCATAATTCCCCACACTGTTATATAGTAATCATTCGAAAGTGAATGAGTTTCATAAATTTGTAAAAGTTTTCAAAAGTGACTTAGTGAAAAACTTTCCGTCCAAACTTCCGCTCGGGAGAATCGAAATCGATTGAAAAATGAGAGAAGGGAAGACGCAAACTTGTCCTATTAATAAATAACGCATGTAAGGGTGTCGGGGTTGAGGTTTAGGGTGGTTTCCTCCCTTAAACCGCAGAGGCCCTGGGCAAACCCTCTCAGGCAACGAACCAACAGCCAACGACACTTGTCTCTCTCCCCCGCCCTTAATAATTCTTCTTCTTTCGTTAGCCGAAGACGTTTCTGGTTTTTTCTGCTCCTCCGAGGGTGGCAGATCGGGGATGAAATTAAGCGGCAGAAAAATCACGCGATTTTGCGGTTTTTTCATTAAAATTTCCTTCTTGTCTGCAAGTATAATTTTTTTAATTAGTTGAATTTAATTAATTTGGTGTGAGAATAAAAAGGCACGCGGATTTTAATTTAAAATGCGAAAATATTTTATTTACTGGCACTTTCTTCCTATTAACGGGGTTGAAAATTTAGATTAAAGGAGCTGAAACCACAGGGAGGTTTATTGGTTTGTGTGAAATTCAATCATCTTTTTCTCAGTGGCAAAGCCAAGACGACGTCATTTTGCGATGGAGAAGGAAATCCATTTTGAGAGGATTCATCAAAGAATGGATATAAGAAAAGAAAAATAATATTATTAGGGGTGGAGTGGGGTGTGAATTATCAAAAGATTGCGGCTGGCCTTTTCGGAGACAACCGAAAACAATTTTCTCTCTAAAAGTGAAATAAAAGCGAAAGGCGGAGGCCTCACCAATTTACGCGGGAAATCAACCAGAAAACAGACACATTATCGTGGCATTAGTGAATGGGGAAAAATAGCCGATTTCAACTGCATTCTTTGGGGGTTGATTCCACCCCCGACTGTCTATGATTTACTGCTGGGGTGCGACAAAGCCAATTTCACCAATTACATCTGTGTTACTTAAACGACCCATTATGGTTGGAAGCTTTCTGCAGTAAATGATGTATTTCTTTTTCGATTCTTCCCCCCTTCGTTTCCTCTCTCTCATAAATGTGGAGGTGAGGAAAAAAAATTTTATATGGCTTTTTCAGGCGACACAACCCAGTCAATGAGTGAGGGAAGAACATCATCAAAGCCACTGTCTAAATTGAAAAAATTCCTCCATTTTCACTTTTCTTTTTTTCTTCTTCAGGGAAGTTAGTAAAAGTTCCCCTTTTATTGTTTAATCTTAGGAGGAGAATGATGGAATAGAGAACTAACCTTTCACAATATTTTTTTTTATAGTTAAACTCGGGCTTATATAAAATTTTAGAAAATTCGAACATAATGTACACTATTTCCAACGGTCACTATCCCTCGCCTAATTGGGAACAACAGCTCTCACTGACCTTGAACTGGGGGTAAGACTGTTTGGCACAGCATTTCTTTCAAAAAATGATTAGTGTTTGTTTCTGCAGTCACCTTTGCTTTTTTCACAATATGAATTACAACCTCTATAATATACCATAAAAAAGTGCTTTGTACTTACCTGGAATTATTGGTTATCCTTAAAAGTAGCACTAAAACCTCTTTCACTTGTCTTTACAAAAGTAAGAAATGTGAATATTTGAATATATACACTCGCACTCCACTCCACTCCATTCCACACAACAGCAGAAACCCATAATAATGGCTGTACCTATTTCAATGGTTACCATGGCAACTGGCGGACGCTATCCACTGTTGCCAACTCGCCATAATTCTACGTTGTGGCCACGTGTTTATTAAGCATTTACGGGCTAAGGCGTAAGGTTTAAAGAGTATACAGACACATATACTGTATGTATATACTTATGTAATCACACGACATTAAGAAAAAAGGTATTCATAAGAAATGGTTAAACCCGCAACAGTGAAGTTCCCGCCAAACACTGAGACAGGTTGGCAGAACTGAGGAAAATATCGTCTGCACTCGAGAGAATTATACTCCGGGAATATGGGGTGACATACAAATCGTAAGTGTTTTATTATTTCATTTATGTTTTATTTTTTATTCATATAATTTTATATTTGTTGTTGGTGCCCCACTAAGTTTCTATTATTAGTTTTATATTATCTTTAATAAAAATGCGTGAAAGTAATTTGTAGTTCTTATGACTTAGAAAAACAACTAAAGTCGGACACATATTCGGGAGGGCGAGTGAGGGGTTGCCAGAACAGTGGAGGGCAAAGGGGGAAAAGTAATGCTCCGGGACTAATAGACCTTTAAGGCAACAGCGGGCAGCTTAACCCTTCATATTTTACCCCATACGGGCCCTTCGGTGACAATCCTCTCTCATTCGACGAAGCCATTTTTTTATTTCTCTCTTCTCTACTCTTTCCCTTTTTTACGAGTGAACAAACAAAAAAACAAACGACTTAAACACTTTTCTTCTTTCTGGAAGTTTTTATTGACTATAATTTACACTTCAAAGAGGAAAAGGGCTTGAGGAAGCAAAAGAGAAAAGCGAGAAAAGAGGGGAAAAGATCCGAAAACAAAATAAGGAAAATTTAAATTTCGGAGGCATCCGATATTAAAACGGTATTTTAACGTTTACTTTTACAAATGGATGTTTATAAAAGAAAAAAACATGGCGGACGGGGAGGAGAAAAAACATAAAAGATGGGACTCGGGGAGATATTGATTGTCATCCGGGGAAATTCTAAATCAAATGTCGGGAGAACCTTCCCGCCTTTTGCTCCCAAACTTTCCCTTGATTTTTCCTAGAAATTCTTACTTCATCCGGTTCGTTCAACCCCTGAAAAAAAAAATACAGAGTTTTTAATGAAATAAACAATCGGTGCTCAGTGGATTTTGTATACACGGTTTTTAAATAATGACTTCTCAGGGGAACTTATCGGAAGGGTGAGTCCCACTGTTTTTCCCCTAAAAGCCACTTGTGTAAGCAATAACAGGACACAGGGAAAATTTCCTCTTTTCATGAAACCAACTACTGTAAGATGGCAAATCCACCTGAAGGATTTGGGAATTTTTCTGAGGAATAAATCCCCGAAATTTCCTTTTAACGGATTTTCCGTTCTTTTCCACCGCCTTCTTTTTGAGGATCTTTTTCGAGAACCCCGAGGGAATTTCACTCCGAAAAGTTAGTTATTTCGCCATCAGAATGCAGAAAGTCGGCTGCTTTGTTTACGAAACTGCATCCCCGCCGGATTTTTCTAATTTCTGGGTAAAATTTTGCTTTCCTTTTTAATATTCCCACAAAAAGCTCATTTCGCCTTCGGCTCTCAACAGTTTCCATCGAAATCGCTTTCGAAATTTCTTTCTTTGTCCCCAAGACAAAAAGATGCCGTCAATATCATTTGAGACTCACGCCGAATCTGAAAAAAAAAAAAAAGAAAAAGAAAGATCAGTCTTTTATTAATGGATTTAGAAAAAGAAAATTATTTCTTTTATTATTTATTCAGAAAGAGAGAGAGAGAGAGAGAGTGAGTGAGAGAGAGTGCGGGAGAGTTTTTGCTCGCTTCAAAAGCTTTATATTTCGTTGTTTGGGGCTCTTTTGGGTTACATCGGGATTTCTTCTTAACTGCGTCGGAGTTTTAGAATTTGTCAAGCGTTTCTAAATGTTTTCGAATTTGTAAACAAAAACTCTTAATGCAGAAGAAAGCGTTGAATGACGAAATGCGTGAAAGGCCGCACTGGCTTTTGAGTAAATAAAGAACTTCGAATTCGGAAAATGAATCAGTAAATACTTTGCACTTTGGAGTAGCGATTCACGCTACTTTAGATCTGATTTTCACGCGTTCGGGAGCGAATAATTGGAGATTTTGCTCTTTTCCTGGCGAAAACTTAATTGTAATTAACCCATTGAGTGCTGGAGAAATTTACAGTTTTAGCGAGGTTTTATTTTGAAGAATACATTAAAGTTTACAACACGTAATTATATACAATATTGTAATGGTATTTACAAAAAAAAACGCTACAAGATAACTCGTAGCTGTCGTCACTGAATAAAATTCCATTGCTGAAATTTCTGTATAAAAAATTCCACTACGAGATATCTCGTAGTTGGGACTCAATGGGTTAATGAGTTAAATTAATTATTGGCATAGGTGTTCCATGGTTTTTGCAACCACAGACCTAGAGGGGATCAGCTGGCAAGAATTCTAGCAGTTCAAATGAATCAGACTGGGGACGACTCCTTGAAAATAATAGCAGCCAAAACAGGTTCGTTGTTAGTGATCGGAATGGTGTCGTTCTTCTGCGGGATTCTGCCATATTATTCCATCAGAGCCTTCAGAAACCGGTTCCCCACCTCAACGGTTCAGCAAATCACCTCTGCTTTCGTCTGCTTCAGCGGCGGCACTCTTTTAGGAGTCACCTTCCTCCATCTCCTCCCGGAAGTCAGAGAGAAAATAGCCCGCCTCCAGGCGGAGGAACACCGCCTCAATTTTCCCAGCACTCTCCCCCTCAGCGACATCATAGCCATGTCCGGCTTCTTCGGGGTCTACCTCCTGGACGAGTTGCTCCACATGTGCGTCGAGTGGTACTCTCTTCGGATGAAGCGGCTGAAGGCGAGCGACAGCAGGAACAACGCCGACGGGCAGAAGATGTGCTCGCAGCTGCCCCACGACATCAGCGTCTTCTCCCTGGACAAGCACGAGAACAGCAAGCACCAAGTGGTCATCTGCAGGAGGAGCAACCACCACACGACCGCCGTTCCCAGCTGCGTGTGTCAGACTCAGAAATCGCCCTCCTCCGACGCGACAGAAGAGAAGGAATTAATCTCGATCAGCCACGACGCGGAAAACTCCGAGGGGAAACAGGAAAGCGATGCGAAGCCCGATCTTCGGGAGGACGTCCCGCCCCCGAAGAAACCTCAGTCCATGACACCCGTTTCCGGTCTCGTCACCATCGCGGCGCTGTCTTTTCACGACATCTTCGAAGGCATCGCCATCGGGATCGAGAAGGACCTCAGCTCCATTCTTTTTCTTTTTCTCTCGATCGCCTCCCACAAGTACGCCATCGCCTTCTGCATCGGGATGGACCTCGTGGCCGCGGGCTCCAGGCTCAAGACGATAGTCCTCTCGATGATGACGTTCAGTATGGTTTCCCCGATCGGGGTGATGATCGGGATGATAGTGGTGGCTGAGGGTTCGGAGGAGACCAGGTACCCGATCGACAACCCTGCGAGTGTGGTTATGCAGGGCATCGCCGGAGGAACCCTCATTTACGTCGTTTGCTTCGAAGTGCTGCAGCGGGAGGGGACGGACACCCACAAGAAAGGAATCACAAATGTAATGTTTGTCATCTGCGGTTTTATGATCACTCTCGGGTTTAAAATATTAACGGGGCACTCGCACTCCCGGTAGTACTTCTGGTGACAAATTGTGATATATACAGATAAATACAGTATCGCGTTCTCATTAAGAAGCAGACTTTTTTAATTATATAAAATTTAAATAAACGAAAAAGCGTATTGTATTCCACAGTAACATAACATTAGGGAGTAATTTCAGGAATGCTTTCGTAAGAAAGACAAATATTGTTTTTTCATTACACCCATAGTTTTGCTTTCATATGTGAGGTAGAAATGAGTGAAATTTGTCGGAGAAAAGGAAAAGAGGTTTTCTTAAGCATTAATTAAGAATTACAGTCTGAGAATTGTTGATCTTTTCTTTGCTGTTAGAAAATTTATTGAAATTCTATCTTTGGGAGGAGATTAGAGTGGTTTGTGTGGGATAAACGGGGAAAGACGGAGCGGAAGGGAAGTTTATATTTGAAAATATCGGAATCGAATCAACTCTATGGAAAATTATTTTCGAGATTTCCCGAGAGAGATTCGCAAATGAAAAGGACACGAAAAACTTGATTTGTAAATTGAAAGAACAATTTTCTTATCTCTCTTCTTTGAGAATTTTAAACAAACAAGGTTTGTTGTTGCTGTTGGGAATGAGGCATTTTTCTCGGCTCAATTGAAGCTTCCTGCCACCTCACCCCTGCGGACCCTTCACCCCTTATTGGGAGTGAAAACGGCTAGGAAAAGTGTGTTCATTGTTGAAAGGTAAACTATCCATGGAAATACGATATTTTTAGCAGACAATGTCGATGCCCTCGTTAGACGAAATAAGGGCAGAACAAAGCGGGTGAACAATTCAGCCGAAGGGGTGGAACGTCAGCAGCAGAAACTCCGATTCGGCAGCAGACTGAACCAGCAGAATTTTCCCAAAGGTTTCCCACTTGCGATTCATAATATTTACATAAACCCCTTAACTGGCAATATAGTTAATATTCAAAGAAGACGCCAGAGATTAAAATGCTTGATGGAATAATGGGGGTTGAGGGGTTGGCCATTGTACTCGAGGGAATCTTTAATACATCAAGTAGTCATCACTCTCATGAAATCTCTTCAAGCCTTCTTTCTCATATTAACTGTCTCCTCTTTTACTTTCTTTTCTCCCGTAAAGAACAAAAAACCTATTTTTATGACATTAAAAAGGAAGAAAAGGGTTTTCTGACAAATTTTCATTTGAACTCTTTTGGAGATAAAAATTCACTTTCTCTTCATGAATATAATTGAAAAAAAACAGGAATTGCATACATAAAAACTAAAAACCAAAAGTTCCCGATTAGTGAGTTTCCAACGGATATGCTTGAAAAGTAAAATTTTTATACTCATTTATTTGTTTTATATCTCTAACATTTATACGCTAATAAACCATCATTTTCATTATTTTGAAAAAGCATAAAGAGTTCATCAACGCTGTACATTCCTTCATTTCATTTACTTTGAAATTAATTCCATTGTAAATTCCATCTTTTATTAATGCGATTCGCTGAAGCAGTTTTAATAACCACGGCTCTTATAGCGGTTATAATAACCGCTTAGCTTAAGCCGGTTTCTACACCACGAATAGATTAGCTCATTCAATAACCAGACATTTTAAGAGCAAATTACAATAAAACTCAAAAGCGCACTCAACGCTCTCACACGGCAAAAATATAAAACCATTCCTTAACTTAGTTCTGCTGCTAACCACTAGGGGCAGATTT